>JADFUC010001623.1:0-263606 GCA_019722365.1 Lithospermum erythrorhizon
CTAGTTACGTATTACATATTAAACGAGTCAAGCTAATATTTTAACGGTTTTATCGGGCTTCGTTTTTTAACTTGGCCCTATATAAGCAAAACTTTAGGTTTTTCATCATAAGTTTTGTAAAACTTTTCACCAAAACCCTAGTACCGCCTCTTTCGTCGAAATTCTCCCAAGAATTTTGGGGTTTTTCCTGGCTTTGTTCATCCTTGTTTACTAGCATAGATTAGTTCTCGGCCCCAACCCTCCCAAAGGACTAACTGTGAGATATCATACGATTGATATTACAACAAGGAGTCAGAAGTCAAATTCACGCTGTGAATTCAAGTCATGGATTTTGATGGAACCACCGCACCGTAAGTCCTCTCGCTCATATATTTAATTATATGTTTTTGTATCAATAAACGAAGATGTACCCCTTTAAAGATCCCTGAACTATGGATTTTTATTTATACCACATATCCATAGTAATTTTTTCTGGCATTTCATGAAATAAATTAAAGTTATTATTTATGCGATGCTTGCTTAAGTGCTTTTATCAATTTTTTTATTTCATTATTCTTTGTTCATATATTTAATTGATAAATATATGATGAGAATAATAATTATGTTCTTGATTATTGATTTACATATGTTAAGCAAGTTTATGACATGTATTAACACATGGATTTTGTTTCATAAATTAAAGGACGATTTAATTGATTATTTCAAAACAGCTTTTGTAAACGTAGTTTGGGGCGAAATTTTGTAAAATTAAAACCTAATTTTTTTCTGAACCCAGAGCAAGACGTAGGAAGATTCCCCATTAAATTTCATAATTTTTGGATTTTTCTAAGTTCCTCAAAAACAATTTGTATTTTAATTATTTAATTAATAATTAAATATGAAAATTTATTTTAATGAACGACTGTACTGATTTGTTCAAGAAAATTATGGAGTTTAACGGTTCGAATTTCATAAATTGTGAAAAATTTTAATGCCTCCAAACGATTCTACAATGAATTAAATTCAAATCAAAACCGAAAGTTAAATATGGTATTATTAACATAACGGGGCCGATCGACCGGCGGTCTCTACGGGGCTGGCCCGTCGGATCGGGGTGATTTGGTACCAAAATGACGGCCTGACCAATTTACCTAAAGTGAGGGGCGGCGCTGCGGCTCCACCGTGAGGCCTCCAAAGTGCTCTGTCCGAGCCCATTATGACGCTACTACCTCAATTTGAAAACCCTACCCGAATTTATTCCTTATTTTTGTTTTCAAAAATTACGGGACTAGTTATATTTCGTTTTTATTGGATTATTTGTCATTTTAATCAACTAATTAATTATAATTAATTATGTGACGACAATTAAATACTTTTATATTATATATCTTTTAAATTAATTTATGTCGATATAACAATTATGGTAACAACTTCACTACTTAATGTATTTTAGAAAATATTTGCATATGAATATTTTTTATAATATGTATACGGTTAATAATTATTGCAATAATTATTAATCGATGCTGTATTTATAATCGAGTTTATATTAATTAATTTTAATATGTGTAATTACATGGATTAATTAATTTGATAATTACAAACATGCATTTTCCAATGCCATTTAAAATATTTACAGTTCATTTATGTGATTTAATAAAGTGCCTATATTTGTAAACGGTGATCGAAACGGCGCATATGATACGGCCCATTTATTTATTTTTTCGGTTCCGCGAATCAGAATGTCAGAATGGACTTCTGAGTCATATTTCTTGTATTTATTTATTTCATCGCTTTTAACACAAGCTTCAAGTCGGCCTAAGATGGGTTAGTATATAAATATTGTAACAAGTAAAGACAAGATCATTTCATCAGCGGTGATACTTCTCAAAGGACTCAGCATCCGTATACAAGATACAAGAATTAGGACTTATAAGATTTGATAAATATCAGAATAGGTTCTAGGGGCCATATCAGATATATTCAATGTGCATTACTTGTTTTATTTTTCATGTTGCATGTAAATGCTTGATTATGGCTAAGACGCATGAGTAAATGAAAACAAAGTAATAATAATTCACCAATTAAAATTTACAAAGTATCAAGCCACTTTAGTTAGTAATCAATCTATCACTGGGTACAATTCATAAAGGCAATGTTGCATTTGATATGACAACGGATCATGTCAGTTGATTTCCACTAACGCTGTGGGCTTTCATGATCAATCCAAGTAACACTCGCTCTAATTGGTAATGCTTAACCGTTTTCGAGATACAATGTCGGGTAGCATCCCCGTAGTTATATGCTAAATGATACAAGAGTTAAGTGTAGTTTCCTTTTACATAATTGGTTGCAACTCTACTATTATAATCGGATTCAAATGTAGCAGCAGGTTGCCGCTGCTTGAATTTAAGTGTAATAGGTCTCGATACTAATATATCGTGGAGATTTGAAGTATTAGTATTTACTTTACAATTTATTTGTAAGTGTTTTTAGCATGATAGTTTACTGAGTCTGTTATTTTATTTACTTATTCTTGTAGAATTAATATGGCTACCACTATTTCTACCCCTAGAACTTTGCTTCAAACTACATTAACTCGCTGCATGTATGATGGTGTGCAAATTTTCGAGACGCGTGGTCTCGCGAGTCGAAGGTTGTCTTCGTTAAATGGATTGAATACGTCTGTATAAAGAAATTCCTATAAGACCTTTCTCCGGGGACACTGGCTGTACTGAAGAAATGTGTAAGTTGCATGTTGTTGACTCTAAACGCAGTGTCTTATGCTTACTGACGGAGCCGGTTTCGTGCTCAGACGTATTTAGTATCACGATATGACATTTATCGAAGCTCTTGAGTGAATCGGGCGGAGCGTGCGTATCATGAGAAATACGAAACTTCGTGCCCCTCATTGACTTGTGCCGAAATACGGCAGCCTTATCACAAGACTTCAGGTAATGGATTCCGCCAAGCCGCGCAGACTTCGATTTCAGAGATAAGTCTCCCCAAGTTGTGAAGTTCTTATCACCACAGATCCGTTTAGTCGATATGTCTAAGTATATCAAAGGCTATAGCATATTTTATCAAGCTCGCCGAGATTCATAAACAAATAAACTATCACGATGCTAATGAATTTTTGGATACGAATAAGAGGTCTTCCTCCGCTCTACCGCCGCTGCCTCTGGGCCGTAAACGCCGCAACACGTAGCGGCGTGGTGTTCCCCGGCAGATGACATCTCGCTAATTAATAAACCTATACCGAGCGGCCCGTAGGGAAATTCAATCGAGATAGGAAAATGGTTTAATAAACACCAAAGTTCTGGGCGGGCGCCAGATGTTATCAAGTTTCAGAACTTAATTCGGCCATGTATGGGGATGACCGTCAGCGTTCTCATATTTGTCGAATATGCAGAACTCAAGTCAAGTGAAGACTCGGAAAGAGGGGAAATGGATCTGCTGAAATGGGCGGTTGTGCCCTTTGCAAGAGGGGATCCATTAGTTTAAATTTGCCCAATGGCCTCGCTAATTTGCAGAATATTATTTCTATTTCGCTTTGAATAACGATTGCTTTTTCATTTTCAATGTATCCCTACTTAATTTAGGGATCACCGTGAATGGGGTAGTATTTCAAAATGCCTCCTTCAAAATGGTCTATATCATGACATGATTAATGAGTCATATAACATAAACTTAAAACGAATAAGTCGAACAATTTAACTAAACATACCTATGGTATCATAGACCAGTCACATTAACGAGAACCGAATCAAGAAACTCCAATCTCGGTGGAATACTAAGGTTTCCATTATGAATCATACGATAAGTGCGAGTCTGCCTCCTCAAGTAAAATGACCAAAATGCCTTCACAAATTTAAAGGGCAAGTGATTTATCGGGGATCATACACACCGATGTACGCTAAGCCAATGAACACATCTGGCAAAGAGGGAGGTTATAACTACTTCATTACATTTATCGATGACTACAGAGATACGGTTTTGTGTATCCGATGAGACAAACACGCAGTCCTTAAGAAATCTAAGGAGTTCCAAAATGAAAGACAAAACCAATTGAACAAGACAATAAAGATCTTCGTCCGGATGTAGGTGGAGAATACTTGAGTCACGCAGTTCAATACTCATCTGTAGAGCGCGTATCGTTTCACAACTCACTCTAGCGTGAACGCCTACATCATAATGGCGTGTCCGAAAGTGAGAAATCGGAATCCTCTTGACATGGTTCGATCTATGATGAGCCTATCCTCGATCTACTCAAGCACTGGGATATGCAGCACTTAAGCCGGCACTTACCTAAACATGTCCAACTGTCAAGATAAAACTCCCCATGAACTGCGGGCTCGGGGAAGATTCCTGGGTTAAGCTTTTCTGGTGATTTGGGGTCGTGAAGCTTATGTTAAGAGATTACCAAAGATAAACTTGCGCCCAAATCGATAAATGCTATTTCATAGGATATCCAAGTGAAATTGGTTACTACTTCTACCCGGCGGTGAGAATAAAATCTTCACAAGCTGTATCGTGGAGTATTCCCTTGAAAAGGAATATCCTCATCTGCAGACTAGAAGCATTTCTGGGTGTTCATCCTCTGGGATAGCTCAAGCCGATGAAGTCAATATCGATGCATCCAACGCAGGCATCCGACACACCACAAGAATTGGAACCTTCTTTCAGCTCGATCCACAGGAAGTTCTGAAGAACCAACCCTTGTGAGATCCAGGATCGCTATACGAACCGTGAGCGCCTCAGGCGCGAAGCTTTCATCATTGAGAGGATTTGCTCCACTTCTTACAAAGAAGCAATGAATAGCAAGGATGTTTACGCAAAATGGCAAATTGCCATGCAACTGAGAGTGATTCTATGTACCCAAAACTGCAGGTTCGGTCCTTGGCCGATTTACTCAAACGGGCTCACTCTATCGAACGAACGGCATTTAAGAAGAAACATGATGAAGACGAAACGTTGATGCTTTCAAAGCTAGACTTGTAGCGAAGGTTTCAAACAAGTTCACGGAGTGACTATGATCAAAACTTACTCGCTGGCTACGCTTAAATCCATCCGATAATCTTAGCTATCATTTACTTCATGACTATGAAATATGGCAAATGGATGTAAAGACCGCTTTCCCGAATGGAAATTTCTAGAGGAAGATGTGTACATGGTACAACCTCCCAGTTTTACATGTCCTAAAGGGACTTAAGAAGGTATGCAAGTTGCAAAGTCCATTTATGGTCTTGTAAGCAGTGCATCCCATAGTTGAATCTACATTTTATTTAATCAATCAAAGAGTTTGGTTTCATCAAGAACGGTTAAGAATCTTGTGTATAAAAAGAAGGTGTTGAGTTATGTATCATCTATAGTCCCGTATGTCGACATACTTATCATTGGAAACAACGTAGGTTACTAAACTCAACAAGCGATTGGCCGCAAGAATGTTTCAATGAAGGAATTTAGGCGAAGCACAATATATACTTGGAATAAAGATCCACCGATCGAGCTGAGGTTTCATTGGACTTTGTCAGATACTTTGGCGTGAATAAGGTACCGCAGTGTTCAAATATGAGTAATTCCAAGAAGGGTACCTCCTACGAGATACGCCGGAGTTCAACTCACAGCACGCGTCCCACTACTAGTGCCGAGACGTAATTTAACGGCGATTAACACCTTATGTTTCAAGCAGGTGGGATCCATCATGGAAGTGTCAGGCACTAGACCCGATGTGTCTTATGCAATTAGTGTAACCAAGTGAGGATACTGCCAACGGCAGCCACCGGATTGCAGCCGTTGCATCTCAAGTATCTCGAGGAGAAATCCAAAGATGCTTTCTTGGTATACGCGGAGATGTAGAGTTGCCAGTGATTGCAGTACACCGACGCTGGCTAAACCTGATAGAGACGACTTCATCGCTCCCAAATTGCATGTATTTTGTCTCAACGCGGAGCAAGATTCGAGGAGTTCCAAACAGGCACGCGCCGATTCTACCACAGACTGAAGATATCGCAGCTGGCCCGGCAGTTAAGCATTGAGCAGTCATGGACCTAACTCGTGTGGTACCTGGTATCAGTGAATGGAAGGTTTTGTGACAATAATAAATTTCAAGCTAAGAACTCGAAAGCACATCACAAACCAAGCACGCATTCGTAAAGTATCACCTGATTGGGACATGCTTCCAGCAAGTAGAAAAGAGGCTAATCTCAACTTTAAAGATGCAACATATTTATCATGTGAACAAATATTTGAATATTATTGCTTCTTTATATTTTAACATATTTGTTTCATATGATCATATGGTCTGAATCACAATATAAATGTATCCTCGATGCAGTGAAAGGTTAAATCCCTAGGTTAGTCTATGTTTTCTAGAGAGGTATAACCGTTAATTACACCTCTTCAAGCTTCAAACATAGGATACTTAAAAGTGCCTCGGGTCGACGCCGATAGTTGGTGGCGACAAGCATCATATGACCAATACGGTGTTTTGATTGGGTTGATCAGATTACCTACGTTAGCCCGTTGTGACTAGATCAATACCGTGGGCTGCCGGTCCGTGACCGGGGAGCCGGGTAATAATCGAAACGAATCTATAGAAGATACGATATCTCGCCCCTATGACATTTTTTTAGAATTTTAGGTTCGCCAATTTAGACCTACGTATATATAACTATCTCAGGTTACAAGCTCAGATTACCCGCGACCAAACGCCCGCCTTGCCGGGATTATAACGGCATATGTTGGGTCACAGCGAAAAGGGCCGATAGACGCTGAGCATATCGGGAGGGATTTGTCCGCCCTGATATACGCGAAAGATCTCAAAGCCTCTCACAATTGCACCGATTGGTTTACGTGGACGCTATAAATGCTTATTCGGGCCATACTCGAGTAAAGAAAGTTGTGGGTGTTTCATGACACACTTCTTATGGTTAGCCGCACTGTATTCTTCCGCGTGATAAAGCGAATCGTAAGATAATCGCCCAAGTGGTGCCGGGAGGCTCGGGAAATCAATGAATTGGTTCCATTTATTATGCCTGCGACAATTGTGTAGCAATTCATTTACCAGTTTAAGCAATGTGATTATCGAACTTAGGTTCAACTTAGTAATTGTAAATTACTAGCTGGTTCTCATGATAATTTAAGGTTACAGCGATTTCTTATCTTAATTATTAATTCCGTTATAATAGTAATTGGTCAATTATTATTATTATACAACTTACTATTATCTCTGAGTTTAGAAGGTCACACAATATTGGCCAAAGGACGTTGAGTTATATTTCATGTATGAAATTAAAGAATTATATAATTCTGAAAATGTATTTTCAATTACAAGTGGTTCTACATTTTATGTAGGAATATCGATTGAACAAATAGAACTTCACTAAATAGCATTTAATTGTTCGAGTAATTTTAGTAGCTATCGATAACTTGAAAGATTATTGATATCACTCATTACTATTTAATTAGCTTAATTAAATAGTTCAACTTTATTAGCAACTCATTAGTGTCTTAACGAACTAATAGAGTTAACGAGTCAAGCTAATACTTAACTGGTTGCTTATCGGGCTTGTTTTTAACCTAGCCCTATATAAGCAAACTTTAGGTTTTTCATCATAAGTTTTGTAAAACTTTTTCTACCCAAAACCCTAGTACCGCTGGGCCGTAAATTCTCCCAAGAATTTCGGGGGTTTTTCCGTTTTGTTCATCCTGTTTACTAGCATAGATTAGTTCTTGATTCAACCCCTCCCGGTGTGGGACTAACTGAGATATCATACTACTTGATACACAAGGAGTCAGGGAGTCAAATTCACGTCACACTAAGCCAAGCAAAGGGATTTTGTGAATTTACCTCACAGACTGTAAGTCCTCTGTCATATATTTAATTATATGTTTTTGTAATGAATAGCGTAGTATTTTTTAATTTAAAGATCCCTCGAACTATGGATTTGTATTTATACTATATATTCATAGTAATTTCTTTTCTGCCGCTTGCTGTACGACAATCTAAAGTTGGATGTCGGGTCTTCTACAATATTTTGCCGCTATATTCGATATTTATTCCCAAGAACGACACACATATTTTCCGTTTTTAATTATTGTTTATACAACTAGTAGCGATCACGATTCGATCCAACAGACAGAATATTATTTATACCTAAACATCAATGGGCCCTTTGTTCTAGATTACTAGATTGTATTTATGTAATTATTACGATGTAATTTAATTTCATAAGTTCGAATATATACTATATTTTTGTTTAATGTTAATCTTTTAAACTTATTTATGATGAATGTCAATTAAATACGATTAATAAGCAGCTACTAAATTATCAATTGTATTAAAATAATTTTCTCATTAATTGTCAGATTCAAAAATTATTTAATTGAGTCGAAAACATAAGAGTCGAACACTATCACTGAGGCGGAACGTGCGATATCATACCCAATTCCACCCGGAAAGCGAGAGAATGGGGTTATTATTTATACTTTTTTTAAATACCAACACGGTTATGTATCGATAAGGATAAAGCCGATTCAAGTAGATAATCATTGTGTTATTAAGGAGAAGTTTAAGTATCATATTACCAAATCATTTTCTAATTATTTGATATCTTTACCTTTAACTTCACCCCCCATTTAATAGTTACACCATAAAGACAATTTCATTGTCTTTAACAAAGACTACACCAACTCAAATCAACGCGGGCTCATTATAACAGAGGATCCCTTTTAGCATTATTCAGCCAAGTTCTAGTTTTGCCCGATCCTGTCACTACAAATTATTCAATTACCTGCGAAACAAGGTAATCGATTTCTAGTTTAATTTTTTCATTTGTTTATCAGAATAACCTCGCCCGGTTAATTTTATAATAAATATTAATTGTGAAATCTCTTATTTGGTGAGTTTCTAATCACTTATAATTAAGCAGTACCGGGACAATTCAAGTTAAGTTGTATCAAGCACTGCTCGATAACCCATTCACAAGTGATTTCGGGCACAAAAGCGCTGCTTCACACTTAAGCGTTAAGTCATCCATCCTTATCTTCAAACACAAAAATACAAAAAAATATCATCCTCATCCAGTCAGAAGCCTCTCAGTTCTCAAACAATAAAATTTTCTTCAATTTCTTCACTTGTTGCATAAACATCCTCTAGGATTGTTAAGGCTTCCCAACATCTTTCCCTACGATTTTGAGTTAAGAAAATAGAGTTTCGTTGATTTTTGGGCGGTTGACTTTTGGTTGACTTACATAATTCAATTTTTATGATGATTCTAAGTTTGTTATGGATGCTAGCGAATGTATATATGTTTAATTCATGACTTAGATGTCGCTTGAGGATGTTATGTCGTTGACTTTCTAGGTTTCGCTGACTTTTCTGCTGATATTTTTATAAGACTTCAAATGTGTACAGTTTAATTGGGACCTTATTGTAGTTGTTGTGATGTTAAAATGGTGATTTAAAAATTGATTAAATGGAGTTAGGTTGAAAAAGTGTTATTTTCTAAGTTGAGTTGTAATCGATATTTTGAGGATAGTTGTTAATTAGAAATGACTTATGTTGATTTGAAAATGTTAAAATAATAAGTGCGAATTCTAATGGGGAGATCGATCAGTTGTGTCCGACGATTATTAATTCGTTGTTTTGGTCCAAGGGTTTGTGACCAGAAATAGTCTACCAGAGCCGTATGCGTTTAACGCAGTATCGTGAAGAGGGTTCTGAGCATACTTTTCTCGACGTTTTTGTTAGCGTTGATCGTGAAAGGGCAACACTGTGATTGTGTTCAAAAGCTTTAGAAATAATAGAAAGTAAAGACTTATCTCACGGGTGTTACTTACGGACTTGTTTAAATTGTGTGAACATGTTATCAGGCCATTATGTGAGGTCCATATGTCATTGTGTTATGATTACGTGAGAACATATATACATGAATTGTTGTATGATTATGTGATTCATTCAGCGAGCTGGGCGATATGATTACGGATTATATTCTCGTGGTTGGGCATCATTGAAAGTGAATAAATAACCCCAACTTATATTTCTCGATTTCTATATTCGGCCGGGCATCAAGTATTTCTATCGCCTTTGGTCGGCATCAAGGTATTTCTCGCGGCCTTGTCGGCACTTTTGGTATGTCGGTGGCCTTGTCGAAGCAAGCAGTTTGATTTACATCGTAAGATGTTTTAGCCAAGGCTGATACGCTTCGGGGAGTGTAGTAGTTGGTTATCGAGAGGCGATGGTTGTGAGTTATGTATGACTTGAGGTGACTCGGTATCGTGGATTCGAATCTTATGCGATGATTAAGTTAAAGACTCTCCTTCCTCGTTGCGATTACGAGATCGCGACAAATTCCTTTATACTTCCGTATAAGCAGTCGTGGAGCATCTATTACTTCTAAGGCGCGCATCGTTGATGCTTGGCCTTTATACTCGGTATACGTGCGCTGGGAGATCTATTACTCACCGCGCATGTGCATTGCTATGTTTGGCCTTATACTGGTATAAGTGCAAATGAGATCTATCAATAATTGCTTATGGCAGCATTGTTTGATGTCAGTCTTATAATACGCCGGTATAAGCGCAGCTGGGTTATTAGCG
Source organism: Lithospermum erythrorhizon (assembly GCA_019722365.1). Taxonomy (NCBI): domain Eukaryota; kingdom Viridiplantae; phylum Streptophyta; class Magnoliopsida; order Boraginales; family Boraginaceae; genus Lithospermum; species Lithospermum erythrorhizon. The sequence goes on from JADFUC010001623.1 coordinate 10,582, forward strand.
ATTTACCTATTCCCAGTGTAGACTGATCGAGATAAGCATTAGAGGGTGGTATATCAGTGAGAGCATGCAGATGGGCGCTACTTAATTGGGAGTTATAGCCGCTTGGCTGAAGTCTCTATGATTTATCCAAAGCCAGGTGCCTTATCGACCTTCTATTATATCTTGACACAAGGCCATGCCCGAGACCTTCTTTGGAATCCTATTGTATGACTTTATTAGTAGTCCCGAATATATATATATATATACACGTGAATTTATTCATGTTGATATTATAATGTTGTCTGTCTCTATTCCTCAGATGCCAGAAGTCACCCCCCGTGTTAAAGTGGTTCACTAAGCTTCCCCGCGGCTTACACCCCTTTTCGCTACGGGCGGGGCATTTTCATTTGTGCTGTGTCGATGTGACGGCTAGCTTGAGCCAAGGTCATGAGAGTTTGTTCCGAATGGCTAAAGCAGCATCGGGTTGGCAAAGGAACCCAATACCGATTTTGATGTTGTCAACTGCTTTTTGATTGTTTTACTTTATTAAACTTTATCCTCGTCGTGCGCTTATTTTAACGGAATACAAGACTTACTCCGCTTGTAAAATTTACTACTTGTCGTCTTTTGGGATACGTTGTATATATATGGTGTTGGTTGGTTGGGATATCACCCGATGCATTTGTAAAATTTTAAACCGTTATTATTTTGATAATATTAATGGAAAAATCAAATTTTTGGATTTGGGGAACGAGTAGTTTTAAAATCGAAATATCCATCGGTTTGGTGTCTCTGTTCGATTATAATGATTCTCACTGTGGCAAAATTCGAATTCGGGGCGGTCGTTACAATTCTGCCACGTAGAGCTTAGGTTTCAGATTTTGGCATCCGCGGGCCGTTGGTCGACTTGCTTTCTTCGACTCTCGCTGCGAAAGTGGTGTGCTTTATTTGTAAAAAACTGAAGCCCTTTTTTTTTTGTTGGGCGTAGATCACAGGATGCCACCCGCAGTTCTAGGGCATGAGGTGCCGTGGGCAAAGCCCGCAGGAGGGCCGAGCCTGGTGGTCCAGAGTGATTATTTTGAGCAGTGTCAAGTGAGGAGGAGGCACTCGTAGAGAGGTAATGCTCGTGTGGCCGAGCAAACAGAGGCCTAAATCTTTGCAGATGTTTAATCTGTTTCTCGGGTTATGATCCTTCGGTTTCTGCCCGCTGCAGAGCTATCGAGTTCATCCGTGATACGAAGTCCATTTTTTAGCCTATGGGGATTTTGGGTTGCATGGCAGTAAAGCTTGCTACTTATGTAATTTTCACTAGAGTGCCCGTGACCGGTGGGAGAACCTCGAGTGCGCCTTTTGAACGGTAGTGGCATCTCATGCTCTCGGGGAGCGATTTGTTGAAGCTCTTCCTGGGAGAATTATTGCTGGAGTAATCTTACATGTTTGAGAGCTAATTTCGCTGGACGTCGAGGGCTGGGAGGCCGGAGAGTGTTTAGAGACAGCCAGCGATAAGCCTACTACTTCCGGCGTTTATCCGGGTAGAGGCGGCAGGACTCACCAGGTTCGTGAATGGCCGATGAGATGGCGCCACCGCATCTCACCTATTTGGTTTTACTAGTTTCTACTGCGTGAGGAACACCAAGATGGGAAATTGTTAGTGTGAGCCAGAGCGAGTGGATCGAGGAGGAGTCTAATTCGAGACTTTCGGGGCCTGACAAAGCCTAAGTAGTACTCTAGAGTCTGGGAGGAGAATGACCCAGAAATGTCCACAAAGCTACTTCAGTTGTTCTGCTAGTCAGCCTGAAATATTCCAATCGCTTCCTTCAAGACTCTGGATGCCCAGATCCTGGAGGGTCCAGAAAGGCCTCCGGGGTTCGTAGAAGTATCCGTTGTTACCGCTGCTGGTCGATGCACAAAGTTATGATTTCCTGAGAGGTCACATGTTATCGATGCCAGCCTGTGACATCCGTTAAGGATTGCCCGCCTTTTAGAGGGGAGGTGCTATACTTCAAATATTTTACTCACCAAAGGCGGTATCAGGGGAATCGTAAGGAAACATTCGGCGCTACGGAGGCCGGGATACTGAAATGAGAACCCAAAGAGCCAAAGGGTAAGCCCGAGCTTGAGCTGCCCAGGATGCATTCATGTCAGCTACTCAATGAGGATACCTGCAGTGTGACAGTACATTATTCTTTGTGTGATATCGGGAGGCTGTAGTGTTGTTCGATTTTTAGCTTAATTTTGTTTTCTCGAGTTTTTATTTCGTGATTATCTCGATGTCACAGGCCTTTCAGCTGCCCTAACTTGAGATTATGACACCAAGTAGGGAGGTCACAGCGGTTAGAATTTGTATTTAGAGATCCGCCCTTGATTGTATAGTCGGCTTGTTGTCCGTCGATTTACTTATTTGAGCTTCGATTTTGATCTTTATCTTGTAATGGATTGGGTTGGGCAAAAAATCATGCTTATTGATTTACCGAAGGAGATTATTTTGTAGGTTCCTGAGAGACCTGTATATCCCATTTGGTGGAGACAGAAGATTTTGCTCTAGTTGTATCAAGACTGTGTGAGGCCGATCTCGTAGCTATTGGTTCGATACGTGGGTTGATTCGAGAGAGTAAGAGGCGTGAGTAGAGGATGTGCTAAGTTAGAGTTCCTGATGTTTTTCCCGAGGACTTCACCTGATTGCCAGTAGAGACCTAATTTTGCTATCGAGGTTATTCCGGCACGGCACCAATTTCTTTCCACCGCATCGACGTACTCCATCCGAAGCTGCTGTGAATCAAGGACTCGCCATGTGAGTTATTGACGTGGGATTCATCGACCGAGTGTATCTCCGTGCTGCACCCGCTTTGTTTAGAAAAGAAGGATGGTTCGATGAGGTTGCATTGACTATAGGCAACAATAAAGTCAATGGCTAAGTTAACCGATACCCATTGCCCGTAATTGATTTATTTCTGATCACCTAAAGATGCTGGCAGTGTTCTCGAAGATTGATTCCTCATGCCTTGCTATCACCGCTTGAGGATCAAAGGGGAGATATTCATAAATCGGCTTCCCATCTCGCGTTATGGACAGCTATGAGTTTTATACGCCATTTGATCGGTTAACGCTGCTTTTATGGATTCACGAACCGGGTATTTCGGGAGTATTTGATTTAGCCTAGCATTCATTGGATGATATTCCTCGAGTATATTCCGCAGGAGGAGGACGAATACGGTAGAGGCATTTACAGATCGTGGTTGGTAACTGTATGACAAGTTTTCTAAACGTGAGTTCGGGTCAATAAAGTGCAATTCCCGGGTCAGGTATTTCCGGGCGAGACGGCGTGATCCACGTATGTGGAGGCCGTGGAACAATTGGGAGCGCCCACGAAAAGTACGTGAAAGCGGTAAGTTTCGGGGTTACCGGTTATTACAAAGAGATTCATCAAGGACTTTTCTTTGATCGCGACGCTATCGTGCTGACTGCGCAATCCGCTTATTTGGGATGCATGATTGCAGGCCTCATGAGTGTTAAAGGGGAAATTGACTACGGCCCAAAGTGTCGGGGATACCGTTCGGCTCGAGCTACATATTTATAATACGTCAGATCGTGGCTCATGCATGCTTTTGACGCAAAATGGAAGCCGTGATTGTCTATGCTTCCCGACAATTGAGAAATTTATGAAGAACTATCCAACCACAGATCTTGGAAGAAGTATGATAGTCTTTGTGTTGAAATTGTGGGAGACACTATCTATGGGGTTAAATGCCGCATTTTTACCGATCAAGAGTTTCAAGTATCTTCCGACGCAGATTTGAATCAGTGTGGAGCGAAGTGGGTCAAAGGATGGAACACCTGTGGAAGGTAAATGGTAGCCAGGGATGCACCGAGGAAAAGGGAAATCAAAGGACCCGTAGAGAGAGATGAAACAAATTAAGTCGAATGCATGATTTAAGATTTGCATGCAGAAGTTCTAACCAATGCTTGTGGATCGAATTTAGAATTGGACGAGAACGCATGCTATCAAGTAGCTGGATTGGTAAACGGGGCCGATCAGATTTCCACTTTATGGGAGCCTCGAGGATGAAACGGGCATTCGTAAAATCGTATCACATGAATGGTATGGAGATCCTTTGATGAAAGTTCATAATATTCTCCCTATACAGACAACTGTGGGTAGCACTAAGATGTACTCTATGATTCGAGGCTGAATGACAGCCGTGAACGGGCAGAGATCCAGTAGTTTTAGCAGCGCTTGGTCACAGCGGCGTCGGCATGACATCCCGCTGGCTCACAAGTAGACTCTTCCTATTCCCCGGAAAGTGGACACGTGGAGAATATCACCACGGACTCTGGTGGTTCGGGCTTCCTAGGACGTTGAGCTTTTAATAACATGGATCCGTGATCAGGATGGTGCTATCAAAGTCGGCCCATTTCTACCTATCGATCTGCTGTATAACCCAGAGACTATCGAAGATCTGCTGATCGACATGAGACAGACGGGTTCCGTGTCGATCATTTTGGACCGCGACGCCTAGATTCACTCTCTCGAGGTTCGAGGGCTTCAGAGGCAATCGGGACCAGGAGTGGAGTTGAGTACATCTTTTCATCCCCAAACACGTGGCAGACCGAGAGGATTTTATACTTAGAGACTGAGGATATGCCCATGCTCGCTCTGCACCTCTGGTGAATCGGGACGATGAGCTGCCCAAGATAGAGTTCGCCCACAACAACAGCCTTCCATGCTAGTATTAAGATGGCACCTTCGAGGCATTGTATGGGTGGAGGTGTCGCATCTGTTTTGTTGGAAACGAGGCAGAGAGAGGAAAGCCAAGGCCCCTGGTGCTGGTCGAGAGTTCCGCAGAAATAATCAAAGCAATTCAAAGAAGATTTGAGGACAAAATTTCAGATAAAGTAAAAGCAGAAATATGCATCATCGCAGAAAGTAGACTTGTCGCTTGAGGTCGGCGAATGTGTGTTCCTCGAGGTATCTCCGCAAAGCGGGAGTTACGAGGTTTTGGGAGGAAAAGGAATTTCGAAGTCCTCCGTATATCGACCATTCCGAGATCCTCGGGAGCTGCTCAAGGCTTATCGGTTGGCGTTGCTCCGAGTTTAGATAGATTCATAATGTGCCCATGTATCTTGTTTGAGAAGTATATCCCCGACGAAGTCGTGATATTTTAGCTCACCTCCGGTGGAGCTTTCGGTGAGACTCCTCACGCTTGAGGAAAGAACGGTGGAGATTTTGGACCGGAAAGAGAAAGTTTTGAGGGTGCGGCCGCCTTGAAAGTCCTGAGAATTGTAGAGGCGACTTGGGAACGTGAGGATGAGATGAGGGACCGTTACCCGCAGCTGAAAGTGACGCGAAGTTAGTATTTGGTTTTAGTTTTGTAGTGATATTTGATTTTAAAGGATATCGTTTCTTGTTTTAGTTGTTAAATTTCGAGGTCGAAATTTTTAATTGGAGGGTAGATTGTAATAACCTGCTCCGGTTAATTTCGAGTAATAATATTAATTTAAAATTTATTTGAGCCGAATCATGCTACGAGTAATTTAGTAAAGAATGTCAGGGACAATTCGAAGTTAAGCACTGCTCGATAACTCCATTCGTGATTTCTGCACAAACTCCTCAGCCTTCATGATTCTAAGTGTTGTCATCCATCCTTATCTTCAAAAACACCAAAATACAAAATATCTCCATCCTAGCTTTGGCCGAGAGTTTCAAGCCCAAACAAGAAACATTTTCTTCAATTTCTTCCACATATAAAGCATCCTTGTTGATTGTTAAGGTTTCCCAACATCTTTTCCTACGATTTCTGAAAGTTAAGAAAATAGAGTTTCGTTGATTTTTACAGGGTTGACTTTAAAGGATCTTTTATACAATTCACTAAATACGATCAAGTTTGTTATGGATTTTAAGTGATGTATATAAGGGATGAATTCATGACTTAGAGGTCGTTGAGGATGTTACGGTCGGGTCGACTTTTCAGGTTTCCTTTGACTTTTTGGGTTGATATTTTATAAGACTTTAAAATGAGTAGGAATTTAATCGGGGACCTTATCAGAGTTGTCGCTACGTTAAACCCGATAATTTAAAATTGATTAAAGGAGTGGTTGAAAAGTGTTATTTCAAGTCGAGTTGTAATCTATATTTTGGAGTACGGGTTGTTAATTGCGGACTCAGGGTTAATTAGAATGACTTATAAGTTGATTTTGAAATGCTAAAATAATAAGGTGGAATTCTAACCGAGATCGACACAATAAATTTAATATTAATTTGTTTTAACCGTTATTTTAGACCGCCAGGAAATAGTTCTAATTAAGAGTCGGGTAATGGTTCTAGAACGCATGCATTGTAGTAGGCCTCGATATTACTTTCTAGGTGTTTTTGTTAGGCGTTGATCGTGAAAGGGCGCCATCGTGATTGTGTTCGGTGCTTTTTGGTAGCTAGCAGAGGCTAGTACTTATCTCAATGGTGTTACTTTACGACTTACTTTAAATTGTGAAACATGTTATCAGTGGTACGATTATGTGAGAATGATGTACATGCCATTGTGGTATGATTATGTGAGAATGGTATACATGTAATGGTTGTACGATTATGTGTGATTCATTTGTGTGAGCCATGATATGATTATGGGATTATATTCTGGCGTTAAAGATTTGCTTGAGGTAAGTAATAGCTTGAACTCCCAACTTATATTTCTGTGGCCTTGTCAACACTGTTGTATTTTTGTGGCCTTGTCGGCACTTTTGTATTTCTGTGGCCTTGTCGGCGTCAGGTTTGATTTACGATTCAGATGTTTTAGCCTGCGGTGCTTGGATATTGTCAAGTAGAGTAGTTGGTTGGCTGAGCGAGCTGTTGTGAGTTATGTATGACTTCCTTTGAGTGACTCTCTGCATCGTGATTCAACCATGGGATGATTGTGGGTTAGGCGACTTCCTGCAAGATTTTCCCATAATGTGTATGCTAAATGAGATTCCATTGTCACTTTGCTGCGTACGTTACGCCAGCTTATACTTTATAGTTGGGAGATCTATTATCACCTCGCTATGTGCATTGCCGCGCTGGGTCTTATACTTTGGTATATGCGAGATCTATTGTCACTTCATGCGGGCATTGTTGATGCTGGCCTTATACTACGTATAGTGATAGTGGTTATTAGCGATTTATCTATTCCTCGTAGGTAGACGGATTGGAGTATATGCGCATTGGGGAGGCAGGTATATCGCGAGATAATGCAGATGTGGGCGTGATGACAGATTTATAGTCGTTGTCGAGTCTCTATGATTTCATTCAAGTGCTTGTAAGTTTTATCGAGACCTTCTATTTATATCTTCACATGTTATGCCCAGACCTTCTTTGAATCCCATTGTATGACTTTATTGTGTAGTCTTTGAATATATATATATATATATATGGGCATATATACATAGACAATGCAATTTATTCATGCCGGGCTATAATGTTGTCTCACCTCGCTCGTATGGTAAGTCACCCCCCGTGTTGTTCACTAAGCTTCGCGGCTTACACCCCTTTTCGCTATGGGCGTATTTTCATTTGTAGTCGTTAATGATTGCTAATGGTACGTAAGGTCATTGGAGAGTTTGTTCGAAAATGTATACCCTGCTAAGCGATCCTAACAAATTCGATTTGATGTGTCATTAATCGCTTTTTATTGTTTACTTTATTTCAAACTTAAATTGCCGGGTGCTTATTTTGTAATCGAATACATCTACTCTCGCTTGTACTTTGCCGGGCATTAATGCCTTTTGTTATATGTTGTATACATGGCTATGGTCGTCGGGTTAGATATCACCCCGACGGGACGGTAAAATTTTAAACCGCGCATATTTTTGCAATATTAATGGAAAAATCAAATTTTTGGATAAACGAGGAAGCTTTTTAACCGAGTCGCCCATCGCCCGGGTGACTCGGTGTTTCGATTATAATGATTCTCTACCTCGTATGCCGAATTGGGCGGGTCATTACACTTATAATTTAGTTAGGTGTCGCATTTAATTGACTAATACCTTAAATCTATAATTACTATTTCCTTTATCATCTCTATCCATTTCAATTTTAACATGACTTTGTTACCTCTAATTTTCACATTTTACGCAGCAGTAGTACGCTTGACGAACAGTTATCATAATAGCTCCTCGCTTCATATTTGTGAATCTCTGTGTGTAAGACAAACTCTATTCATCTTCTCAATCTCCATTACAAACGCCTCATGTTGATTAATATAAATTTGTCAATAAATATACCATAAATATTTATAGTCATAAGTAGCAACGACAGCTTTTCTGATCTTGGCAAATTTTAGTTTGTTTTCATGTAGTCTTCAATAATATAACATAATTTTGTAACTTGATTAAGTTTTTACAATATAAATACATACATTTGTAGCTATTTCGTCAAGAATATGTCACAACTTGATTTTGTAGTTATTTACACAATATTATAACTATTTGTCACATATCAAGATATAATTATCACAAATTACAATTATCCTTTAGCACTAAACATTTAGCATCATGTATGACCTAAATATTAGATCAATTACGCATTAACGATACTTCAGTATTTAGTAGTTAGCATCTAATAATTAATAGATAATATCATGTTGAAGTTAGTGAAACAAGTTAAATAATGTCTTTGTTTATGTACAAGATGTCCCAATCATTTAAAAAAATTGTTGCTAAATGCTCTTCCAAACATGACAGAGGAGACACCATCAAACACTGAAAATTTGGCACAAAGGTTTCCTACAGGATTCGCCACCATGTGATACCTGGAACTTCATATTCCTTTAATCGTCTTTGAAATGATTCAGATATGATTAAAAAAAAAAGTAAAAGTTGAAAAAGAGGAATATAAAATGTCAATAACTAATCAAACTAATTTAATTGGATAATTAACAATAAAAAATTTAACTAAAAAAGATTGAAACGAAAAATACAATTTTCTATATTGTACAAAAGATTAAATAAAAAGTTAAAAAAGACAATTAAAAGTTAAGTGAATGTATGAAGATACATTAATCATGTACAAGGATTGCAGTATCAGATTCAAGATTTAATCTTTTATTGTTAACATGATCAATATTTTAAAACATGAGAGTAATATTCAAGACAGTAGTGGTAAGGTGGAACTTGTGTGGAGTAAGTTGAGATTAATACTCTGCATATTAAACATTTTTGGATTTCATTGATGTTAGTGTTTTATTTGCCGATTATTTTTTAAGCTGATAAATTGGGTGATTATACATGGTCGGAACTGTGGAGTTCGATTATGGTGGTACAATTTTTTTAAAGATCTATTTCAAAAAAAAAAAAAAATAACTAATGTCATTTTTTTTAGAATTTAAACTAAACGACTCATTTTAAACCTAACATTTTCATCATATTAATCAATCAAAACTAAGTTTATCCACTACTTTACAGCCGAGAGGAGATTTATTTTCTAATGTAGCAAATTATATCTTGAATGTCATACAGTGAAATAATAGTGATATAGTTTGTGTAGTTTGTATTGTGAATATGATATCACAAACAAATCGGCTTAAACCAACCAACAAGATTCTGTATTAGCTGAAGCTAAGTGATCTCATATTCAGCAGGTTACTTGTTAGGTTCAAGTGAGTAAATGATGGGGTAGTCAGGAGTTTAATTCCTTATATGTAACATCAATGCCCCAAATGCATGTGCTCTCAACTGAGCAGCAATTCAGAGCGCAAGACCAACACCCTCGTTTCTTCATGAAGTGTGAATTCGACTCTCATAAGAGCCACCTTTGTATCGTTTCGATAAAATGCCTCTAATCCTACGATCAATCGAAAGACACCTCTCGATTCCGCTTTCACACTTTTCTATAGTGAATTTCGTCAAGAGGGTGAAACTTTTCCATATGTATGCACGTCAGACAACTAGGCACTGCGTTATTTTCTTTCAGACAGCTTTTGTTTGTTTTATTTTTTTGCTATTATGTTTAGATCTACAAATGTTGCAAGACAAGAATAATTCAAAATAATAACATAAAAAATTAAAGAACAATTCGAAAAATAATACCACAAAATCAAACAACAATTGAAAAATAAAAAACAAAAAATTAAGAACACTTGAAACCTTAATCATACAAAAATCAAACATTTAATAACTAAATTAATTAAAGCATGAATTAAATAATATTTACAATTTTGAAAAAAAAAAAATTATAGTGAGTAAAGTGATAACAAAGAGTAGCAGCAGAGAACTAACTATTAACTATCGAGATATGGGATTTGTGGAGCGGAACGCATGCAGGAGGAACGGCGTGGTTCTGTGGGGTTCAATTTATACTAACCCTACCGGATCCGTTTCGAAGTTCCCTGGCCCGATCTTTTCTCGATCCCGGATCGACAAGTGGACCCGACCGATCCGCTTTAATTTCAGCTTTGATTTTCAGATTTGGTCGACCGGCCGGTTTCCTGGGATTACTCGGTCCACTAACAATACTGGGTGAGGTATACACCTAGAGTCGGACTTTTTTATATATATGAAATGATCGTGAGTATTGTTAAATATAACTAATCCCGCCTAAATTAAGTAGTATCATTGCCATACCAACTCTAAAGTTGGAGTAGAGTCTCATTTATGTGCGGACCTACCGGTACGTAGGTGATCATACTTAAGTGCTTTTTCATTTGCGTATTTATATCGATTCCGAAGTGCAAAACTTGGGCTATAAACATCCATTTTGACTCTATGTCAGTAGACTTGGTTGCTTATGTATGATTTTCATAAGCTGGCGACTTGGCCTCGTTTGACAAAAGCCGTCACTAACACGCCTATGATGAACTTTTTAGTTCCAAGAGAGTTATGTTTGACATAAGTACTACCTATGTGATCAGAGCGAAATGTATGCTATTTTATTTGCTCAATTTTCAAATATATAGGATCTATATACTTAGTGTATTTCAAAGGGGATTATAAACACAAGTATTCAATTCCTCGGCTATCGTGGACAAGAATTTACGATCTTAGGTTTTATCTTTACATATAGTATTACGAATAATTCCTTTTATACCTTTATTGTCTAATTATTCACCATATGAGCATTTAATTGTAATTTTACAAATATGTAATCAAGTTAATGAACAGCCCTTAATGACTTACAACATGAGTCGAGAACTTATCATTCCTATACCCTGAAAGTATGTATGACATACTTAACAAAGACATTTAAATAATATCATTCTTAACAAAGCATTTAATAATTAACAACATGTTCAACATTAAACAAAGACTCCAATAAATTTATTATCAAGATTAAAATGGTACAAGCCATTTATTAATGTACCATTATCATAATGTTTGTTATGGTTCATTATTCATCGACAATTTTTATTGGTTCTTTTTCGGTCAACTCTCGACCGCAGCTCAACCGCTAGTCAACAACGCGACGCGCAGCGCACTCGACTCTTCTGTGGGTAAAATAGTAATTTTACATGCTGTAAAACTTAAAAATAAAATGGGTCGCACCGACATTACTGTTTATTGTTACTATTTCACTCATGTTTGATATGTCTCGTCATCGTCAATTTTAATTAGTCATTTTACCATGACGTTAATTGACTATGAAGTCCATAGTTACCAATCCATGCGAGGCATGTGACTTCTAGGGTAAAATAGTAATTTTACATCTAAAATAATTTTCTAAAAACAAAATTGGGACGAGTAACCAACCCCAAAATTAATTTAGGGAATCGATCGACTTAGAAGAATATTCGGATAATAAAAAATCACGGTGAGTAAGAGATCCGATGACTCCAAATCATCCAATTTTTCTTTTAAGTCAATTGATTTTTCTAGAGTTGAGAATTTTGTGAAATGTCTTAAATCGATTTTGGGACTCGTTATAATTCTAATTTTGATTTTCTTAAAAAACGCTTTTAGATCTAAGATTACTATTTAATCAGAAAAGTCACATACCCCGCATATTGATTGACTAACGGTTGACTTCACAATGAGTTGACGCCACGAAAGTAAAGGAACCAATTAAATTGACCAAATGAAAGTGAATGCACCATAACAAATGAAAATGAAATGAATTCAAGTGGAACGAAAAGTAAACATGAATAAGTGTCATTGATTTTTTATAGATGTGAAATTACTATTTTACCTCGAAAGTCACGTGGCTTCACACATGAGTTGATTAATCTAAGTACTCTATAGTCGAGTTGACCTCTTTGAGTAAAAAAGGACCAATTAAAATTGATCTACGAAAGTGAATAATAGATCATAACAACATGAAATTATAGAACGGGGAACGAAAACATATGTAGTCACAAGCGGTTCTATTTTTAAACAAAGAAAATGAAAAATTCAAGCTAAATCTTGACATTAAATATAGACTCATCCAACTCCCAACATAAACAAGATTTCTAGCACAATTTGGAACAAAATACACTTTTCTAGATTTAGATGACAACCAAGATCCAAGATCAATATGTAAGTCCCACCTTCTATATGTGCCTTCATCCCTGCCTCTCCATGAACAAAGAGTTTTTAGTTCCTTTATGGGTTGGATTGAAAAGAATTCTATGTAACATGAGAAAATGAGTAGTTGCAATTCGCACTCCAACTACCGTGTATTATTAGAACTTCTATAAGGTTTTGATTCAAAACAAACAGTAAACAAAAGTAAGTATCTTTCTTCTGAACCATTCCTTTCTTTCTTTTTGGGTAATCCTTCTTCAAGTGTCCAACCTTCTTACAGAAGTAACACTTGATCTTTTTTTTTACTTGGCCCTCATTGACTTTCATTGGAATTTTATCATTCTTTGGAGTTTTGCCTTTCCTTTTATTCTTTTTCCCGGTTTAGCTCACGCTACTAGATCCTTTATGGACGTAGACGGATTGAATGATCTTTTATTTCTTCAACCTTCCTTCCTCTTAAACCAACATGTATTTTACTTTTGAAATTTTCATTTTTTCCTCGAGTAAGTTATAGTTTACTTGAACCGAAAAATTCAGAGGAAGTGAGTTAATGATAAACTAAACCGAAATGTATCACCCAATTCCATACCCATAGTCCTTAACTTTGCCGCTTTTGTTGTGACATGCTAGTTACATGAACATGAAAGAGTTTATAAATTAATCAAACGTAATGGTCGTTAACTCACCATGGTATCTCCCACAATGAATGTATTAGGCACAATCCGATTAAGAGTACTTTTAACTTTCATGAGAAATTTCCTTGCATTATCGGGCTTAGACATGGATGGCTTAACATTTTCACCATCATTATACGCATCAACTAAGTCATAGACATTTCCAAAATTCATAAAGATTGATTTCATCTTGGGTACTGAAAAGCCGTAATGTCAACAGAATATGGTATGATACTATTAAAACATCCAACCAAATACATTACTCCAAGATAAAAATGGATTTGTTCGACCATTCACCAAAGTTCTACCCAATATTGAATTTGATCATGGAATCGCTTAAATAAAAATAAATTTGAAGAAGTCAAGTAAACATGATATAAACTTGTATTAGGACTTTGAATTTTCATAATAGATTCAAACAATACAAACTTTAATAACATATATAAGTTCATCTTAGTAATCCTTAAACAAACATATATACTAATTGTTAATACATATTTAATCATATGCACAAGGCACAGTAAGTTATTAAATGAGTTCAAATATACATGTTAAGAACATATAATCATGTACACAAAAATGTGTAATTGACCACTATGTTAGGCCACTTTGGTACCAACAAACTTGAAAATAGTAAACATTTTTTCTTTCTTTTCAAATATAATAAGATATAGCATCTATTTAACAATTAGTTTGGCCATTTGAGACTATAAACAATTTAATAGACAAAATTAAATAATATTCCAAATATTATTATTATCTAATAAATACTTGGCAGATAAATTATCTATTTAATCATTTATCTTGGCCACTTTGTCGATTACAAAGCATTTCAAAAAATAGACAATGTCATTTTCTATAATATCTCAAATGCTTGCACACTTATATTATATGAGATGAGATATAAATATCTATTTAAGCATTTTACTTGGATCACTTTGGTGTCTAACAAGTTCCTTAAATAAATAGATAAAATATTATTTTAAGTTTGAGCAATTATATGAGATAAAATATCTATTTCTTAAGAAAGATTTTACTGGCCACTTTGGTGACTAACAAGTTCCTTAAATAAATAGATATTAAATATCATTACTTAAAAGTTTGTGTAATTACATAATATGTGATAAAATATCTATTTACCTTTTAATCCTGACCACTTTAGTGACCAACAAGCTACTTAATACTGATATTAACTTTATATTCAAATATATATACTTAATCAACTTTTAATATATTTATACATTATTTTCATTGTAAATCTCAACCGTGATATCTCATAAAGAAATCTGTATAAACCTATGTCCACAACTGAAATAATATTACACATAAAACCTTTCAACATGTACATATGTCATTATTGTCATATAACAATAGTAATTTGAATATATATGGGAAAAAAATGAACAATACATTTGATCAAATATATGGAAGCAATTATACATAGTTAATTTTATGCTAAAAGTGATATGTAAATTAAGTCCCAAATGGTCAACTATTCATTTTCTTTACATTCACCAATATCCACTTTACAACAAATTAGCATATTACCAACCACAAATACTGGGGACTTCAATTACCACAATCGATCTATCCTACGTCCAGTCCCTTCACGCGGGTTGTTGTGCATGATTTTTATTTTTATTTTTATTATTAAAATAACCTTTGTAGTTGTTATCCTTATTTCGCATAATGATACATGTGATACTACCTGGCACGCAACTGTATCTTCTATCAACTAATGATAAACATCATTACCAAACATAAGATTGATTTTTACATTCCAAATAATTATACAAACGATGACATATATTCCCAATAATGAATATAATGTATACCTCATTTCTTTTACATTATGCTCAACCATGGTCATGATATCAATTATGAGCATAATATTATTATTTTAGGATTTTTACACTCTTAATCATATAATCTAAATCACAAGAATATATCTGATCCACTACGTATGTGACGGCATTTAACTCTATGCTTCTTCTTTTTTTCTCCTCTCCTATTAAAGTCTTTTCATTTGTCTTTTGAATTACATGATAATGAGCAAAGAGTTTTATATAAGAGTTATAAGTGGGATATCAAAGGTCTAGGCTACTACATCACCTTATTACATCATTTATTAAATTCAAGTGAGGAGAAGTGAGGATAGAATTAACACCCACTCAACTCTAATTTTTGTCATTTAATAACTATCAAATTAAACTCTTTAATATTAGAATTTGACCTTTCATCTTATATGGACCATTAATTAGATTATTATAAAATAATCTTACACTCTGAACACAGTTCATTATATGGACCATTAATTAGATTATTATAAAATAATCCACACTCCTCGAACATACTTCGAATCACGAAGAGTTGGATAGGTCAGCAAGCGACAACTCCCGCATTTCTCGTGGCAAGATGTTCGACATCTAGAGGAGCCGCCTCAATTGAGCTTGTTTAAGTGAGAATCAGAGATCCCTATGCTAGCTTATCAGCGGTTTACCCTCCCGTGATATTCAAGGATATGACTCAGGGCGTCCGTTAGGATGATAGTTTCATCCTTTGATAACTCCCGGAGTCTCAAATACATTGTATAAATGATCTTTTTCCTTCATTAATGGTAAATGGTACCATCTGCACAAGTACAAATTTTAGAACAGTTTATGCAACTAATTTGTAACTTGGAGATTATTATTGCACTTATGCAAACTTCAAAAATTAAGTCTTAACTTTTTCATATCCTAAACTATTATAATCATCTTTTGTATCATTGTGTAGAAACGCATGGGATAAACTCAGAATGGAAACAAAATAAAATATATTGAGAGCGGACAAAATTACCTCTTTCAATTTTCAACCTATTTCACGGAATTTTCATTTCAACGAAAAATTCGACGGAAGCATTTTCAATTGAGTTTGTTTTATGAACTCGAAAGTAATGGGATTTGGATCGAAATTTATCACAGAAGAATTGAATTGTGAAATAAATAAACTTTAATAATATCTAAAGCCATTGGACCAAAAGAAAAACATTCCTAATATTTTGAAATGGTGGGACATAGGGAGTATTTCTTATCAATAGATATGTTCAAGTGTATCTTCAAGATGCTAAATGACTACTCAAGTCAGTTAACCCATTGATTAGGTATTGCCCAACTCTCTTCGAGATGATAAAAGAACACTTAACTCGGTCGTAATAGTTGACTCAAATCTAATACTCATTCCGTTTATTTTTACTTGTCTTTTCAATCTTAATTTTATATTTCAAAATACTTGTCATTCTAACATATCAAATTATATTTCTACATTTTCAATATATTTTTTTACGACTTTTTCTTATTAAATTATCAACCAAACCAATTACTCCGTATATAGTTTCAAAAAAAATATATATCATTTCAATTAATTGACATTTTACATTTTCAATGTATTTTTTGACTACTTTTTATTTTTTTTAATCTATGTACAAATGACTAAAAAGACAATTAAAAACAAACGAAGAGAGTAGTGAGATTAGTAGGTTAACTTATTTGATACTCATAGTCAACATTGTCTAATAAGTTTACCAAGCTACCCTCTTCATTTTATATTAATTGAAGATTCATTTTGTAATTTTTTTGTCTACTCATTTATGAACCTTTGTTGCTGTATACTAATGAAATTTTGTTGAGGGAACACAATCAAGCAGAATCAATAAAAAAAACTAAAAAAACTACTCCGTAGAAGTTAAATTCTGGAGTGATAATAAAAGAAAGCGCAGGTTCCTCCGTATTACAGTGTAAAAAGTGGAAGAACCTCAAATTCTTTACCACTGAGAAAAGCATCATACATTTTCAGTGAAAGCAAGTTTAGGAACTGACATCTTACTCAATAAGATCTACAACCACACTTCACAATTTTGCTGAATCAATGTTTCGTAAATGATACCACATAATTATATATGTTTAATGAAGAGAGAAAAGAGACTAACATTCCGACCATCCAGTCGAAAACTAGTTGGGAGAACGCAGCAGCCGCGATAATATTTGCGGGAATAGAATGTGGAACCAGATGTCAGGTAAACACATCAGTCCATATCTAGGAACTCCATTCTCTTTCTCATAGTACCTTTAAGTTCTGAAGCCTGCATTTCTACTTTTTGTGCCTGACAACATAAACATTAAATGAGGAAATAGATAAATAAATAAATACAAGGTCTTTACCAAAAGGAACTTTACTAATCATGCGTAAAAGATTTAACCGATGACACAACTACTAACTACAATCATGACTCTGTTAGTAGTTTAGTAAGTGCTAGTTAGAGGTCAGGTTAGT
Organism: Lithospermum erythrorhizon; assembly: GCA_019722365.1. Taxonomy (NCBI): domain Eukaryota; kingdom Viridiplantae; phylum Streptophyta; class Magnoliopsida; order Boraginales; family Boraginaceae; genus Lithospermum; species Lithospermum erythrorhizon. The sequence continues at coordinate 28,008 of JADFUC010001623.1, forward strand.
TTAGTCATGTAATGACATTATTTAACCTACCTATATATGTATGTCTAATGACTTATTTATGATTAATGTTGTTATCACAGAGTCTTAAAGAGGCATTGGGGGCATGCTGTAGTATGATAGAAATGCAATAAAAGGACAATCAAGTGAAAAATCACCTGCCCTGATTGCAAACAAATTTCATCACTTACCTTGTTTTTGAACATATATTTTGTTCATTGTAAGAGATTAAATTAGGAAAGCAAGAAATTCAAAATCAGGAAGTTTGTAAAAAGTAGTGCATAACTTCCAAATGAAGGACCAAGAGACAAGGACTAGTAATATCTATAATAAAGGATCTATTATGCTTTATATCCATACCTGTCTTATCTCATCAACAGAAACACGAGTCATATGAGGTGGAAGTTCTTCCTCGTTTGGAGTCTGCCCATATATTTTCAGGTGTTATGCACGAAAAATAAAGCAATTGAAAAGGGGGATTAAAGAAGAGAGGTGGAGGTAGCTTCAACACATTGACAACTACATACCAGCTCACCAATTAATACAACATTCTCCCCTCGGATTACATATAAACCTAATGGAATGTCACAGTAAAGTTCGCCAACAATGACACGGTCACATGCACCTTCAAGGACAGCATTAGCTGCAGCAAGACATCAAGCATCTCCGAGTCAGTTAAAAGTCACAAAACTCATGTAACGGAAGATTTAAAAACCCTTAGTTGAGTCCACCAAATTTGTTTGGATATGGGAGAATTCAAAATTCATCCACCCTCGAGTATATTTTCCTAATCTAATTTCAGTAGATTTCAAAAAACTCCTCCTAGGAGACGTTCCAAATCCATCAATCTAAATACGGACTAATAAATGAAAGTATATGAACCATATGAAAAGAGTATGCAAACCAAATTGATCGAATGAACGAAGGGTTCCCATGAGTTTGCGGCCATCTCTGAGTAACACAAGAAGTTTCTCTGTGAAAATTAACATATGTAAATATAAATATACTAATTTGAGGAAGTACACAGAAAGGGAAGTATCAATCTCACTCTCAAAATATGAAGTCCTAATTACTTCAGATACAAATGTATCACTATATTTATTCGACAACAGTTTCCTATCTTGACGCTAGCTGTCATCAACTATAAAATAAATGTGCACTTGCTACTAGCTAAGACAAGAAATAATTCATAATCGTCACATGGACATGTAAAGGGCATATTCATTTGCATCAATAAAATTTTGAATTATTTGCATTTAGATGAAGCATCGAGACATGGACAAGAAGTATAGTCGAAAGAAAGCACCCCTGCAAGTATTATACTTTTGTGAAGCAATAGTCTCCTGTGGGACTTCTGAACTTCAGGCAAGGCCACCTATTAAATCTTAGCAACAGCCATGGTAAAGAAACACTAAAAGTCTGTTACTACTTGTTACAACAACAAGATTCACTCATCACTACATACTCACAGCCTAATCTTTGTTGGGTACATTCCTAACCTTTATAGGTAGTTTGAGCTTGTGATCACATATAATTGAATTGAGGTGGAAGTTTCCATCAATACAACATTAAGGATTCTCACTGGCAAAAAATGGATCAGTGACTGTCTCATTCTATTATCACAAAGATACAGTTTTTTACTTCTCTAAGGTCTCGACTAGCATCAATATTCTACCCCTACAATAATGCTACGGTTAACTTGGTCGGGTGGGAACGGGAGATATATTATTTACCATCTGTGTTCCCCAACCCAATTCTACTCAAAGTTCACCCCTCTCTTCCTATCAAACTCGTATACTCAAGTATGTTTTCCTCCATGCCACTTCTCCTTACATCGCTCCTCCGCCATCCCTCTCATATGTGCCTGGAGTAGAACTACAATTAACTACTTTGCATAAAAAATATAAAAGGACAGGTCTTTAGCTGTTGTATATACACTTAGAACATCGACATCATCAACATGTCTCAATGTCTCTGAATATGGTCCACCTAAGCCGGGTGCGGGGGGGTCAAATCCACCTCGAATAGTACTCAGCCTTACCCCAGCTATAACAGGGAGGCTGTTATACAATTACGGAGTACAACATTAAATAGAATTTTACAACTCAACCCAAATCTACACAACACCAGAAAGCATGATCTATCAAGAAACCATCATCTCTAACTATAAAAGCACAGGTCTTTAGCTGTTGTATATACTATATACACTTAGAACATCAACATGCATCAATGCCTCGGAAGATGGTCCCACCTGAGCGGGGTGGGGTCCGATCCGACTCGGATAGTACTCAGCCTTAGCCCAGCTATAACAGGGAAGCTGTTATACAATTACAACATTAAATAGAATTTTACAACTCAAGCCAAATCTACCCAACAACAGAAAGCATGATCAATCAAGAAACCATCATCGATAACTACACATATAATTCATAAACAAAAAAAAAAAAATCTTTTTATTTAAACATATATATATTATCATGTAAATCTTTCACATTAGTAGCATAATACTAAATTAAAAAAAAAATCTGAATATAAAAAACTTACTATCAAGATAACTAGCAAGTGAAGTAGAGAGAAAAATATCTTCTGGACTAGCCCCAGACATTGATTATTATTGATATATTCAAATCAAAACAATTCTTGAAAATTTGGGCACCTAAAAAAACAACCAAATTTCTTCAATTTCAGTTCAAATTACATAAGCAGCTGAAATTTGCTACTATATATTCAACTTCTAAGCTAATAATAAATTAACAAAAATAAAAGTTACCAAGTTCGATATAACTATAAATTAAGTAAAGGTAATAACTTTACAAAATAAAGAAGTTAAATGTAAATAAAAAATTGTGTATTTGGTAGAGATTGAACCCTAATTTGGTAAAAGGCCAATCCCAAATCCGGGGCGAAGCCTATTTCCGGGAACCAATATACAGATTTTAGTACTGAAATGACTATTTTGTCCCTGGATATAATTTCTAAGTAATAAGGGGGTAAAATAATCATTTCACCCTCAACAAACACTCATTTGGGTGTGTAACAACTGAGTTGGGATCTAATATTATGACTGGTGGGGCGACATCGTTTCTATGATTGCTAATACTTATTTTTCTCGATTTGTTTAAATAAATATAGTGTCATAAATGTTTTATTATAACTAGCTATATGTGCAATAGCCTTTTATTCTACAAGAAATTATTTCATTATTTTTATAATAAAATTATAATGAAATAAATAAATAAATTTAAAAAACTAAGTTAAATAAGATGAAAGTTACTAGCGAAGAAAATAAAATATGACTCAGAAACAATTTTTTATTTTCTTGGTGATAATTATGGAAAGATTACGTATAGAGCAATATTTATAAGAAGAGGCTGCTGGTAATTTATCATGCTGGGATTACACCACGTAAGAAGTTACTACGAAATTAAAAATAAAATAAAAATTATCGTGAGGTGAAAATAGAAATACATTAATTCGGCCACTTTCAGAACCGCCAATCCACCCTCGCACATTATATATATAAAGATGTATATGTATAAAAGGAAAACTTTGTAAGTACAAATAAATTTTCATCAAATTTATTAAATTCAACTTCACTCTAATTATTTTCTACGCATGCCAAGATCTACCTATATGAATTTAATAGATTTGTTGTTAAGTCCGCTTGATTTGATTTCATTGTTGATTTGTCAAGCAGGTAGATTTGCAAGTCTGGATACCTTTGCAACTTCCTCCCAATAACTTGATTTGACTGTGCTCTCATAGCTTCTTTCTTTGATGTTGCTTGAGCTTGAAGCGATTTATTGTTTCCTCCTGTCATGGATGGTTTTATAAAGCACGACTGAAGTGTTGCTGTCAGATTTTGCATTTTTGGTTCTTATTTGGATTTTTAGTTGCGATTTGGTGGTGATTTTGGTATTTTGGTGATGGAATTGAGGTAGAGATTTTCTAACTTAAAAATTTATGGCTTCAACTGGTGGTTCAATAGTTGGAATTCAATCTATATTGGATTCATAAATTATGTTCATGTGACAATTATGAGAACAATTCATTTGTCTAGTTATTTTAAGCGTTCTAGGGATAAACTTCATAAGCTGGTTCGGTTTAATTAAAGAAGAATAGTTCGATTCTAATTAGGACTATGTGTAAAGGCAAAATCTAATCATGATAAGGTTGAATATGATGATCGAAATTGGATTAGAATAGTTCGATTAGTACTTAAGTCTTAAAGAATAAAGTTTAATTCATAATAATCTCTTATCATGATTTTCGAACTCCATGTTGGAGTAGAATTAGGATTATTATCCAAATACTCATATATATAGATATGATAATTTATTAATTAAAAAAATTTACAAGACAATTAATTACAAGTTTCATGAGATCATAAAATCCAAACAATAGAAAAACACTCTCTCCAAATTTCGAGTGAGAAATTCGAACCCTACTCGGGTTTCGGGTTTTGTGAGTTTCTGTTCTTTATTCATCTTGAATCGTTGTATTCAATGTTCTAGCAAGCTGCTCATCTAGGACTCGATCTCTCCTTGTGTGGATAGATTTTAGAGGCACAACAATTGGGTTACTTAGATTGAAGAATTATATTTTCTATAACCGAAAGACTTGTTGATAGCTTCCGTTGGCATCCTCGTAAGAACACTAATCACTTAGACTCAAATGGTAACATGTAAAGTGATTTTGAAACAAATGATTAACATCAATTAAGTTTGTTGTTTTGGTCATTAGAACCCTTCACCATCATTATAACCTCCCCGCCCCAAGGGTATTTGTTGTTGAATTATAAGATTTTGATTCTCATATAGTCGTTCTCAGAACGACCCGCCCGAGCTTGTACGACCTCGGTAAGGCTTGGTCGTTTATCATCCTCAGATATCCGAGTCACCATACGATGGTTGCCCTTCCGAACCTCAATAAACCCGATAGCTCGATAAAATGAAATAGTTCGGAAGTTCAAGACTGCTTCCATAAAAGGTTAAACATCGTGGCATCACCTAACTAAACCAAAATGCAAGTTGTCATAACGCTACAAAACCCAAAGATGCACCATAAAACAGCTTCATGAATTTTCAACATCAAACAAACGTAAATACGTAGCCTGGAAAGTACACCACAGAAATTAGTAGAAGATGACTGGCCGAGATCCTACCAATCTGCCTCTCACCTAAGAACAAGCAACGAGCCACGAACTCAACCATTTCACGCCGCACCCGTCAACTGAGGTCGCAAGGTAAATGACAATGGTGGAAACGACACCCTACAGAACTTATCCACATCCGAACGAGCAGACACAAATAAAAAAGATATAGATTTGGGGCCGATGAGAAGAAGTAGTATAGAGCAACATGCTAATATCATCATAATAATAATAACCGTGTCATCATATGTACAATTCTAGAGGTCTCAACCATCATTATTCAAATATATTATTTCAGAGACAACATATCACATAATCGGCAAGTAAAGATCATACCTCAAACACAATGATTACACCACAATCATAAAATACCAAAACTCCCGAAAATAAAACCATAACATTATCAACCTTTCAACTCAGTGACATCCTCCCAATGTCAACACAATGCAAGACAATGCACAACAATAACTGTACCCGACATTTATATAATGTCATTGCCCTTTTCCGCAAAAAGCCTACCCACGTACGTAATATAATATATTATAACATAATATCCTTTTCCAGGCAGGCTCACCCTTCGCTCCCCATATAATATCATATCATTTCTCCGCGTGCTCACCCTTCGGACACCTACAATATCATAAAACATCCTTGGCCCGCACGGACGACCTCTACGCGACCAACATGACCACATCTTCATATGGTATGACTACCCTCTATATGAAACCAAGCATGACCAACAACCAACATCGCACCAAACATACCAAACATGACAAAACATAACCACACACAACTCAATTAACATCACAACAACTACAAAAATCCCATATAAAACAACCATGCAACAATCATACAACAATCTTAATATGGAACCCATAATATACATAATACAACAATCTCATATAAAACATACTACCATAATATACATAATATATCCATCATACAACTCAACATTTCATACCCTACAATTTATACTATCGTATAAATTCATAAGACAATTATGTAATCATATCTATTTATCAAGTATCACCTAAACATAAATAATATTATCTCACTGAATGAGCAAATCCCCACCTTTACAAGACTCACTAGCACCCGAGAAATCAATCGATCCGCTAAGCCTTTCCCCACAAGCTTCGAAGCCCAAACAAAACACCGAAAGTACGATGACTACATGGAGCGGCTCTGGAAAAGTATCAAGCCAGATAGTGGACGAAGGTTCACTTCCTGCTTGGGAAGTTTCCAAGAGGGCGCCAGGGATAAAAGCGTCAATTAGAGTACTACGCTTTCATCCTCAAACGGACGGGCTATCCGGTAGAACGATTCAAACGCTGGGAAGACATGCTACGAAGCCAGGTGTCGAAGTTTCTCCGTAGTTGGGATGAAGAGTTACCAAAAATGGAGTTTGCTTATAACAATAGTTTTTGCCAAGATCGACGGAACTATCTGAAGCTCACGGGTCGGGCGTAACTCGATACGTTGAACGGCGAAAGCGAGATGGCGGTTCTGAAGTTGGTGGAAAGTTCGATAGAGAAAGGCGATACAACAACATTCAGAACGGTGAGATAGACAAAGAAGTACGCCTTTATCGACGCCGGATAGATTGTCTTTTGAAGTGGGGCGACCGAAAATTTTGAAGATATCTCCATGAAATTTGTAATGAGGTTCGAGAAGCAGGAAGCCGATTCCCCTGCATATTGGCCCGCTTTGAAATTCTCGACAAAGGAGCAAGAGCTCACCGCTTAGCATCGCTTCGTAGAATCGAAAGGATTCACAACGCCTATGTTTCTTGCTTCTGGTAAGCACGCCACGGATTTAGTCGATGTTTGTGAATAAAATTGACGACTCGCGTAGACTTGACATACGAGGAAGACCAAGAAGCACTTTGATCGAAAGAGAAGCGTACGAGGAACAAAGAAGTGAAATTGGTAAAAGTTTTGTGGAAGAATCATCGAGTAGAGTGAAGTTTCCACGCTGAGCACGAGACGACACGAGAGCCGATGTCCGCAACTTTTCGCCTAAGGTTACTTGTTATGGTTGTTTTGATTTTATCTTTCCGTAGTTATCGAGTTTGAGAAATTTCGAGGATTTAAATTTTTGTTAGCCGGGTAGAATGTAATAAATCCTGGGTGAATTTATTCATCAATTAATAAATTAAAATGTGAGTTATTAATTTAATTAACGAATTGACCCACTTTATATTTCATGGACTCAGAATGATGTTTTGGAAGTTAATAATGAGATAAGCCAAACCCGGGAGACATCGCTTAAACTAAAACCATCGGATTTTCACCGCATACTCTTTTTCCCTTCTTCCTTCCCACATACCAAACAAGAATCTTAAAAGAAAAAATCCCATCTCCCTACAAATGCCGAATCCCTCCCATCTCCTCTCGATTTTTCTTTTCTTCGATTTCTCCTCCATCTCGCAAGCTTTTTGGCCCTCAAATTTTGAAGAGTTTCATCATCCTCTTCGATTCAATAAAAAAGGCCGAATCTTTTTGAGTATTTCATGAGTTTCGAATGGGTTGACTTTTTGCTGACTTTTTGTATTTCGACACATACAAACCATTCTTCAGCCTCAAATTAGTTGCCTTGTTAGCGCTTAAGAATTTAGATGAGTATTTTTGATGTTTCTGAGATGTTGATTTTTGTGAATTGGCTTGACTTCTATTGAGGTTTAATATGGCATATAATTATTATCCTGTATTTCAGATTATAGTATGTGAGGCGATAGTAACCGATTTTGGGGTAGAAAATGTCGGTGTACAAGGCTGACTGAAAGGACTTCTGTTGACTTTTCTTAAAAAAAATGTTTTTAATGTAAGGCATGTTGACCTTTATCAGAAGTCAAGCCAGGTGGAAATTGTGATTTATAAGTCATTGGACGAATATATGTCAAATTAGTTTTATTAGATTTGGGTAGTAAATGGGTTTCGAGGTTATGGTCGTTAGAAATGGTTTAGTTAGTTGGAAAGAAGTTATATTTGGGTTGACTAAAAATTGTTTAAAGTGTTAGAAATGCATTGGTAGGGTCAAATGGTTAAAGGGTTGTTTGAAATTGCTGCTTAGTTTATCGCTTAAGCTTAACTAGTAATATTTTACCTAAAGTGGTTAATCGGGTACTAAAATTTGTTAAAGAGAATTTATAAATCTTAAGTTTACATCTTGCCCAACTTCTCCCGTCCATCATCAATTTAATAGGTAGAAAATGCGCTGTCTTAGATAGTCTATCCACAATTACCCAAATCCCATCATTTCTTTTCTGAGTTTCGAAGCTCAACAATAAAAAATTCATGCGACCCTCCCATGTCCATTCACGTGATCGGTAGCGGCCGCAGAACCACGCGATTTAATTTATGATCAATCTTGACTCGTTGGCAAATTACACTTCGCCACGAAATCAAGAATTTCTTTCTTCATTCCCGGCCACCAATAGTTCTCCTTAAATTTCACAAGATATTTTCGTACTTCCCGAATGCATATTATATGAAGCATCACATTTCATCCAAGATTTCCTCTTAAGTTCAAGAAGTCAGTATAACAATTCGCTCTCCTAATTTAAGAACACCATCGCCACTTACCATAAATCTCAGACTGACTCCGCCCAGTCGGCCGCCTGGTGAGAGTCATTAAAACTGAACACCAGAGTCACCAAACCAATGGACGACTCAGTTTAAAACAAAATTCGTTTCATCCAAAATGTGATCACAATTAAGTTTCCCAATCAAAACAAGCTTTTAAAATTTATAATCCATCACCGACATCGAAACGACAAACCATATATATATACACAACATATCCCAAAATAAAGTACGCCGGGTGCTACAATGATGATACGCGCATTTATATCCCTGAATACAAATGACAACAAATTGACAAGGCTAAAGTTTCAAAAGGAAAAAATACAACAATCAAAAACAAATTTTGACAACACATCAAAATCGCATCGAGGATCCTCTGCCATTCGATGCTCACCTAGCCACTCTGAACAAACTCTAAACAAATTTCAATTAACCGACGCCTCACAACCCGCACAAATGAAATGCCGCCTAACGCGAAAAAGTGGTAGCTCATGAGGCTTAAATAAACTTAACACAGTGCGAACTTACCATGTTTTTAACGAGAGTCAATCAATAATATAATAGTCAAATATGAATAAAATACATATATCCGTGGACTACCTAAAAAGGCCTTCATACAACATAATCTCAGAAATCTCGACATAATACCATTTAAGATATAATAGAAGGTTCAAGCACAATTTCAGAAAGAAATCAATAGACTCAACAACGACTAAAAACTCTAGTCATCAAACCTCCTATCTCTCAGACCTCTACCAAAAAGATACCAACTCTCTAATGCCAAGATATACTCAATCCGTCTACCTGTGAATGGACTAATCAATAATCACCCAAGACTTATACCGCAAAGATAAGGCCAAAACCGCATTCTATACACAAAGTATGCACACCGCACTTATACACAAAGTAGAAGCACATCGCACTCATACACTAAAGCATAAGTGCACACCGCTCTTATACACTAAGTATAAGGCACACCGTTTTATACACTAAGTATAAGGCATAATCAGCACGCTATACCGTAGTATGTAATACATCGACACGCACACAAAGAAAGTGATCAAAAGACTCATACCGCCTTATACCGAAGTATAAGGCCAAACCGCACGCTATACCGTAGTATGGGCCACACCGACAACGCACACAAAGAAAGCGATCAAAACAGAAGTCATACCGCTCTTATACCGGGCATAAACCGCACGCTTATACCAGAAGATAGGCCAATACTGCCACATATCCCGCAAAGGAAGGAGAGTCACCCACCTCTACTAATCCCAACTATGTGGTCACCCCTCGATACTCAAGTCACCTCAAGTCATAGATAACTCTAACCATCACCTCTCAATAACCACTTACTCCCAAACAATGTCCAAGCACACAGCCTAAAACATCTCACACCGTAGTTAAACACAATCGCCAACAAAGTGCCACAGTAAATCATAAATGACAAGGCCACGTAAACTGCTAAGTGCCGACAAGCGCCACGTAAAATCGAATATAAGTCGGGAGTTCAAGCTATTACTACCTCTGCCACCTTTCAACGCTACGTAATATAATCATAATCATATCACAATTACATGTATACACATTCTCACGTAATCATAACACAATAACATGTATACTATTCTACATAATCATATCATAATAACATGTATATCATTCTCACATAATCATACCACAGTAACATGTATATCACAATTTAAAGTAAGTACGTAAAGTAACACCCGAGATAAGTACTCACTGCTTAGCTACCGCAAACCTTCACAAAAACACCGCGAATCGCTCTTTCCACGATCAACGCCTAAACAACACCCGTAGCAGCACCGTTAATCTACTACTATACCCAAGGCTCTAGAAGATACATAACCAACTCTTAGGGGAACTATCTCTAAACAAATTTAACACGACGGATAAACCATCGAATTATAATCCCATCGGACACAACCCAATCGATTCTCGCTAAATTCCATCTTATCACTTTCATTACAAATCGACTTATAAGTTATTCTAACTAATCAAGTCCACTAACAATCTATACCCAAATATCAATTATAACTCAACTTGAATTTACACTTTTTCAACATAACACCCTTTTAATCAATTTTAAATCACCAATTTAACATCATAACAACTATAATAAAGGCCCCAATATAAACACCTACATTTAAAGTCTTATAAAAATATCCATATAAAAGTCAACCTAAAACCTAAAAGTCAACTCGACCATAACGTCTCAAACGATTCTAAATCACGAATTCATCACTCAAATACGCCATGTAACCCATAACTACCTAAGATTTATCATAAAAATTCAATTATGAAAAGTCAACTAAAAGTCAACTATGTCAAACCCAAGAAATATCTCTAAAGACTTGAAATTTCTTACCTTAACTCGCTATAACGACGGGGAGAACAATATTCTACAACCCATCTGAAGCCTGAAAGCGACAATCGAGAAACGGAAATGAAATTTTAAGTGGGGAGCAATTATTTCGCCAAAATGGAAATGTAGCATTTAAGATGATGACTTGTTTTACGACGAGGATAAGTCATAAGATATTTATAAAAAATCAGTCCCGCTCTAAGCCGTTAATTCGCTTATCGCACTTAAATCTCCACGAACCCGATTCAAAGATAAATTCTTTCCATGGCAAATACTTACTAAATTATAAATGAAATTCGGCTCAAAAATTTTTAATAAATAATATCATCATCAAAAATTATACTATTCCCTACCACCGCCGAAGGAAAAATTAATTTAATTTAATTTTTTTTTTTTTTTTTTCATAACAGGTTATTACAAAATCGTGTTTTCCCCTTTCACTTCCTCAATCATGCCTCGCACCTTCATCTTTCTTTGCATTTCCCCAATTTTAACGGAAGAATACCGGTCTTCACTTTTACAAGGCCAATAAAGATCCATCCCTCCAACCTCAAAATTTACCTAACTGCCTAACTCACTCTTTGGTTCCTTCACTTCCCTTTCTACTTTAAAGCATCCGCCACTACATTAGCTTTCCCCGGACGGTACTCAATCGTTACATCTAGTCACTCAGAAATTATGTCCACTCGTTGTCTCAAATTGCATCTCATGTGGTAATATATCAAACTTTTGTGATCGGTAAATATCCGCATTTAACCCCATACAAAGTAGTACCTAAATTCTCAAGGCGAAACAATCATAAGCTAACTCCAAATCATGGTAGGGATAATTCTTCCTCATGATTCTTCAATTGTCGGTGTTATACGCCATCACCTTCCCATTTTGCATCAAAACACAGCCTAAACTCACGTGAAGCACCGACGACACCACATAAATTTTCATTCCCTGACGGTAGTGTCAACACTGGCGCTGTAGTCAATCTTCTTTTCAGCTCACTAAAGCAAATATCACACTCTTCACCCCACACAAACGGTACACCCTTTCTTGTCAACTTGGTCATCGGAGTAGCGATTAACGAAAAGTCTTGTATGAATCTTCGATAATACCCTCATGTGCCTCAAGCTTCACTTGGGCCACACTGGTCTCTCCCACTATCACCGCTTTTCACCTTTGTGGGTCCACACTAATACCTTCGCCTCTATTTATTACGACCTAGGAATTGTACCTTCCCCAACCAAAATTCACACTTTGAAAACTTTGCATACAACTTATTTACCCGTAGGGTTTCCAATACTTTCCTCAAATGTTCGTCATGTTCCAACTCACTCCTGGAATAGATTAAGATGTCATCAATAAATACAACCACAAACTTATCCAAGAACTCACGAAAAACACGGTTCATCAGGTCCATAAAAGCTGCCGGTGCATTTATTAAACCAAACGGCATCACCAAGAACTCATAATGCCCAGATTCGCTCGCTGAAAGGCCGATTTTGATATATCATCTTCCTTAATCCTCAATTGGTGATATCCAGACCTCAAATCAATTTTTGAAAAGACCTTTGCATCCCTCAGTTGATCGAAAAGGTCATCAATCCTTGGCAACGGGTACCGATTCTTAATAGTCACTTTGTTCAATTGTCGGTAATCAATACAAAGCCTCATCGTTCCATCCTTCGACTCCGACACACCGAGCACCCCCATGGAGAATAACTTGGCCTTATAAATCCCTTATCCAACAACTCCTACAACTGCGTGTTCAATTCCCTTTCCAACTCTCGCTGAGCCATTCTCAGACGTGCAATAGATCTCCTGAGTCGCCTGTACCACTTCAATCAAAATTCAATCTCCGCTCGGAGGTAGTCCCGCAAATCTTCGAAACACATCCTCAAATTTCCTCACAACTCGACAATTTTGAAAATCTCTTAGATACGGTTGCAATAAGTTATGAATCATAAGTTATCAAATTTGCTGGTGGAGTTTTTAAATAATTGTGACTATTGAAAAGAAAATTATCTTTTAACTATTAATTTACATTTAAAGATTCATAAATTTTAATTTTGGTGGTTGATTTTTAGCAATTTTAACTATTAAAAAAGAAGATTCATGAACATTTTAGAGATAGAGATAGTATATAGTCCTCATAATTCTTTAGTCTTCATAATTCTTTAGTTTTGTCGGTTGAGTTTTAAATAATTTTGACTATCAACAAGAAAAATTGAAATTCACCTGTAGATGGATGTGAAATTTAGTATATATGAAATAAATTGAACAATAAATTTTTCTTATTAGGATATATCCTTGGTATATTGTGATTTACAAGATTTTATTTTATTTTTCGCTTTTTATTTTGAATCTTTTTGAAATATGAGACAAATGGTGATACAATAAATATTAAATAAATGATGAATAACAATAAATACATATTATTAGTAGAATCGTAATTAAATATTAAATAAATGATACTCCCTCCATCCCAAAAAGATTGCCTAATTTCGACTTTTACAATAATTTTTAACCTTCGATCAGAGTATATTTAGATGTTTATCAGAGACTTCATTTAAAACTATATCAATGAAAAATACATTTCAAATTCTTTCCATTGATATATTTTTCATCAAATATTATACAAAACAAATAAATATATTTAAAATATGAAATTGGTTGTATCGTATAAAATGTACAATATACTTGGGATATATCAGGTAAGTTATTAATAATACTTGTGTAACTTGCACAATATATACTAAGTATATCGTGTGTTGCATCACAACTATGGATCGTGTGTTTTACCATACACGGGGCAAACTGACAATTCACGCCAGCCATCAAGCCAGCGGATATAGTCGGATCTTGCTCTCCCTCTACTTCCCTCCTTAAATACATATTAGGCTCTATTATTCAACTACTTGTTTACTTATTATGTCATTCTTGTTTATCTTAATTCATTACATAAATACAGTTTGTTAATGTCGGACTGCTGAAATTTATGATTTCTATTTTTGACTTTTTGATAGTTCACTTTTTAAACTTTATTAATTTAAATCGCTTTACAATGATAAATTTATTATTTGTGAATGTTATTTTATGGATTATTATAGGGTTTGTACAGTAATTGCTAGTTGTTTAATAGTAAATCGGTGCATAATGTGCAACAGTACAACCCTTATAAGTACTAATGGTTGAACTTTTAAGTTGTTGAGAGCATTGTTGGAAAGGATTCCTTGCGTCGAGTCCCTTAATAGTATTCACAAGGGGTAAATCCCAACATAATCTGGTTCCTAGTAAATATGGCTACAATTTCATATTATACTCAAATAATTTGCATTCAAACAGCTAAAATGCACACTAAATGAGAAATTACAAAACCTCAGGTTAGTTCTGCATTCTTTAGCACTCGGGTAAAATAATTCGTCTACTCCATCATCCCAATGACACTTTATCATGGTATCATGCCTCCACATCGACACGTTCCGAACCCCTAGCCGCCTCGCATTTGTCAGGCCGTTTTGTGCTGCTACTCCATTATTCTCGCAAGATTTACAGTTCTTAAATCTTGGCGGGCACATCCCTGCTTATCCTCCCTCTCATGTATCGGCGACTGCGCAGTTACTTAAACGAAATGATATCATTTTTGGGTAGAAAAATAACTTTCATAATATTAAGTGGCTAACAGTTACACTTCCAGATACTGCATCTAATATACCCAATTGGCAATGACCTAGACACACGAAGACCAAATTTGCATGTTTTCCCCCTATACAGATCAATGTATAACCAGTATGAATAAAGTATAAACAGCTCATCCAATGCCTTATGCTTCAATCTGAATGCATTATTACATGATACATATTTGCAACTCAAAATAACGATGAGTTAGAACCAACATCAATACATTTAACTTGTCATATATTATCGAACCACAACTAATTCAACCAAAGACATGGATCTACTATAACATCAAAATAGTTAAAATAACGAATTCCAGTTTCCAGATCAAGGTACAAGCATTAGATTCTAAGTACGGGACATAGTAACTTAAAATTGATCATTCACATGAATCCAAATATCAAAACACGAATCGACTTGTTTCCTCCCAGTCAATATCTATAACTACACCGATTAATGCAAATAGCAAACATCATACGTACCTCTTTAACAATGAAAATCTTCAATTTTGGAGAGAAGAACGTAAATGAAAAAGATCCCAACTTTAAAGAATCCCAATAAGAATTATCCAAGCATCCTAATTCCTCAAATCGATATAATATTTCTAGCAACAGTTTAGTAAGTTCAAAATGACAGACTCAGCAAACATTGTACCTCAAGTCCTTCCAATCAAATCATAAGAGTGTATGCATTATTACTTAGAGAAACAAAAGTCGAAATACGAAAAGATCCCAACTTACATGAAGTCTTGCTACCAACATATTAGGGCTCATCAATCAAGGATTTCAATGCAACATGCCTACAATAATTACTACAAGTCTACAACAACCAAGTCTTGGTAAGGCTTCTGAAGTACCAAGAATATTAAGTACATCTCCCCCTAAAGTAAACGTCTGACTGTCTAAATTGGAAGCAATATTTAGAAGACGAGAGTAGTTTATCTTGGGCGTTTAACCAGGGGAAAGGATACACGTTGAGGGGTTCCTTGTGACGTTTCAGCCCTTTGTTCCTGGGAGGGATTGGTATCTCGAGTTGGGTTTTGTTCACCAGCTTCTTCATCCTCCTCTGTCTCTTCTACTGGCTGACTTCGCTTCTTTGAAATGGCAAGTTGGTAGTTCGGAAAGATCAAGGTGTCTTGTTCCGGTGGCAAAGGAATGCCGGGGCCAATAGCTGACTTTGGTAATGGGATCTTGTTCCTATTTCTTGCCAACTCTAGCAGAACCTGGTAACTAGTTCTTATAATGTAGCTTCATGACCAAACAACGGGGAAAAAGAAAACAAGAAAACCTAACACATTTATATATATGTATATGCATGTATAATTTATTTTTAAAAAAACAAAAGAAAATGAAATTCTCATGAACAACTAACAAAATATTACCTCAATTGTCTCTTAAAAGACCTTTGAAACGCTATGAGAAGTTCATAAGGTGTATAGTTTGCAAACCAAGGATTAATAATTCACAAATGACAAAAGCAGGGCTTCTGTTTCTAGTTCTACCATCTTTCTAGAACCCGAATAGAGACAATTGTGTTTGGGTTTTGGAGTACTGCATGGCTCAATGTGCAGACCAAAGACGATCATGGATGCAACACATAGACTTTAGATATACAGGAAAACTATACATACTGAAGAAAACATCCATGCCTTTTATAGTTATATGTCACTCTATTCAAAGTAGAATGTTTTAAATTCCAATTCTTTATAAAGTGTGGATAAATTACTGTTCCTGTCAGCCAAATTTCTTGTTTCTATTTAATTAGAGCAACATATAGTAAACTAAAGCTAAAGAATATAAAAAAAATATTCAGATTGTATTGTAACCTAACTAAGTAAGCCACAATACCAATAATCAAAGTTCAAATTATACAAAAGAAGCTACCTCACGGGGCGGGGGTTGAGAGAAGCTGAAATTGACTTTGGATTGAATAGCAAGCTTGACATCATCAGAATCAATAACAGTTTTGCCAGCATGCTCTGAATAAACATGTGAGTCCGTCAATACATCCACAACATAACGATACCAAAACTCCAAGAACTGGTGGATCACACGAGGTTCATAGTCCTCCACACCCATAGATTTTAGAAGTGTTTTTACAATTTTGGCATCTCTAGGAATATCTTCCTCCCCTCCCTCTGCCATTTTCTTCTAATCTATGCATAATCGAAAACAATTGAAAACTGAACCAAAAAATAAATAGGAAAGAATACGAACAAAACACGGGTAAAACACAGAAATATAGTATCAGCAAACGCCAACCATTAATTACTCAGCACATGCGTTTCCGACAACTATAACTATTCTCAACACCATACCTACTGGGAGCAAGTCTCAAAATTGTTCGAATAAATGAGACATGTCAACTATAACAATACTTCTCATGATGCAAAAAAAATGTTTTAATCACCCAATTCTGATGCAAAAAATCACTTTTAGACATCTTAGCATTTAAATTGAAAAAGGCAACTATAACTCTTTAGGATCTGCTACACAACTGTAGATATCAATACATACGTTAATTTCCATCATCATGTAACACTGGAAAATCTAACCATTTATCGAGAGATGTCGTAATGCCTCAAATTTATTTTTAATTTACCTTAACTCAAATGTAGCAGATAAATTTGTTGTTTACATCCTTAGAATATAAGGTGGATAAGTTGATTGTTCAGTTTCGACAAAGAGTTAGCTTCGAAACAGTTGATCAACATATTTACGTCATACTAATTAAACTCGTTGGGTCGATTTCCTTGAAAAGAGACTAACTTAATTAAATAACAATCTTAGCATAAGAATGCCACATTATGTGAAGTTGCATTATACAACTACAAATTGGGTAAATTGAACTCGATTATTTTAGCATATGTTGTGAAATATTGGGTAAAAATTGGATTCAACAATTCGAAATTAAAGTTGAAATTTAAGCAATAAAATAATTGAAATTGAAAAATACCTAGAAGGGAAAATATGAAAGCTGCAAATTGATGTGGTGGTGGCAATCGTTGTTTGAAGGGGGTAGAGGTGGCGCCGGCCTTTTTGCTGGGCTGTTATACACATGTCGTGTTGATAAAACGAATGACTATTTCGGCTTTCATTTGTAATTGTAGAAGTTAATAAGTTTACATAAAATTGCCATTTCAATAAAACACTATTTCGACAGCAGAGAAGTTGGCGATCGGGTTTTTTTAATTCTTTCGGTTTAAATATCATTTCAGAAAGCTAAACCATCAAACTAAATGACTCTCCACGTCCTGCCTTTTAATACGAAAGAACAAATCAAGACTCGACACCGATCGGTAAACCAAATAATATTTAGCCTTATCTGCTAATTGCATTTGGATTTGTTGTCTAATGCATAATCATCCTTATTATCAAATATAAGTAACGACAAGCAGAACCAACTCAATATAATTTAGAATATACTGCAACTACTTTATAAATGATATTATGGGCCGCTGCCCATATTGACGCATCTTCTGCGCCCACCAAACAATTAAATTCTGTAGATGTACAATTAAGTAGGGCCGACCGGACCGGATTTGGGGCAGATCCAAACTGATTTGCAACGCAAAAATCCTATTCTAAGATTCAACCGGCTCAACCGATTTTGTACTTTTATTGGGCCGAGTTTTAATGCATTTCAAAAGCATTTTTATTTTATTGACTTCCTAAGCCAGCTAGCTAACTATATACAATATTTACAATAACAAATTAACAATAATAAATATAATAAACTACAAACTCCAACTAGAATGAGGACTTGTTATTAAATATAATAAACTACAAAGTCCAACTAGAATGAGGACTTGTTATAAATATAATAAACTACAAACTATAGACAACTTGTTATTAATCTCCGAATTTCAACTAGAATGAGGAAGAACAATAAACAACTTGTTAATTCAATATTTCGAACTGCTCAACTTGGTTCGACAAATAAATATTTAAACGCCGTACGTCCAATTATTTCGAAATTTAAACCTACCAACCCATATATCTCCAACTCGTGGTATGCTTTTTTTTTTGAGATTGTTTTAATAATTTCATCATTTATTGGATTCCCTTATGTTGGTATTTAATTTTCTGGGAAAAGTATTCGATCTTGATTAATTTTTATTAATTATTTTACGTCCAGAGAAATGTAGACCATTGTTTTAGCAAATAAAAACAACATGGATGCTTTTACTTGCAAAATCGTCAAGTCCATCTATGATCAAGGCATGTATTGGAGTAGTTCAAAGAGTGATGAGATCCTCCATCAAATTCTTTAGTAGTGTTAAGCAACAAGAAGGTTAGACACTTAGACAATTAATTTGAGGTTTTGTCTTGATAAGGCATAGGTAAGCAATATCCCGCGAGTGCAGAGGTGAAGGGGTCATACCTCAACCATTAGGTTCTTTTATTATAAAAATAAGTACTCCAAATAAATATACATTTCGAGTTGTCAAGAGCAAGTAAAAAATAAGGAATTATATGGCAGATATAATTTTATGTTTTCACAGTTGGTATTAATATGTTTCAGTATCACAAATACACAAGCATCATGCATAATTGCAAAACCTCATTACTACACAAGCAAGGCATACTATATCGACAAAATGAATTCCCAGGAATCTATATGCAGACAGTACTAAGAAGGTAAATCCCACATAATATGGTTCCTGGTGCAATATAACCTGCGAGCAATTTCCAGTGCACGATCTCTCTCTGTGTCGCTTATTTTGTGATTTGCTTCTGATATGTTCAAGAGGCGATAAAAAATGGTCAAGACGATGAAGCAGCAGGGGAAGAGGGTGGGTTGAAAAGTTCCTGCTCGGCACAAGTGAGAACATCATGGGGGCCTGCTTGCTCTCGTCCAATACCCATTAAGTCAAGGTAGTACTGGTAGTGGGAGATTATGACATTCATTTCATCTACATCGCCTTTTCCACATACGGAATCACCATAGAGTAGATTCATGGTACTACCGAACCCAGGATACCGCTTCGATAATGTATCGTTTTTAGTTGGCTTCCAGTTGCCAACAAAAGCATCATGAGCTGATGGTTGCCCCTTCTTGATTGGTGTCATCCACCGCCAAATTGCAGCCTGGAAAGCCAAAGTGGCATTCTGCTCGATGTATTCTGGATGGCTCAGCAAGTCGACCTTGAGAGCTTCACCAGCTGCACCATAATTGTAGTTCCTGCAACAGATATAGCAGTGGGTCGTTTAGGAATATATTACCATTAGAAACTTGAAATGGCAAAGAGTTCAACTTAATTTCATATTCTGCGGTAAAAATTAAGGACAAGTCGACTTCTAGTACCAGTAAATAGGTATAGCACCACGACCATAGTATGCAGCCCCAGGAGCGCAAGGATAAGTTAATTTATAGAAATCATCACAGTAGTCTTGGCTAGGACTCATCTCCTTGTTGTAGCATAGACCCCAAGCAAGTGGTCCACCTGTGGCCACTCCATAACCACCTGAATCAATTACAAAGGAAATAATCAGATTTTGTTCATACATTGAAATTTCCATCCTTCAAAGAATGAAATAAAATCCAGAAAATGAAGGCACAGCAGGGAACATCATGGAATTGCAATAGTTACACCGAGACCAAAACTTTTGCAACTCACCAGATTATTTTGGTTGCTCATTAAGGATTGTAAATTTGGATAACCAACTAGAAAATATGGCTCAACGAATAACCCAAATAGACAACCAACAAAAATTGAACATCTTATACAGTCAACTAGGGTAAAATTCAGGCCAAATCTTTACATATTGTAACTGCAAAAGTTATAAGTCAACTACAAGCTAGTAGTGTCAGAGTGAGAAACAGCACCAAGTAGTCTCCAGAAAGATGGGATACGTCTCCTTTTAAAATACAATAGACATAACAAACCAAAGATCTCCATGTAATATGGAATCAAATAATTTGTTTTCTCTAGCTCTTGGATATAATGAAATTAATCAAAATGCCTAGCACAACCTAAGCTTATTATTTATTGTGAGAAACGGAGTATTAGATAGTCTCTGCCCATTTTCTTGGGTCAATTATGATGCAGCCTCCCTGTTAACATAGTGGTAAGGCTGCGTACAATCCAATCCATCTACCATGCTTTAGCCGGGAACCTCTTTGGAGGCATTGTGGCATGTTGTTGATGTTGTAGACATAACAAACCAAAGACAAATACATAAAAAGCCAGAGTTCCCATTCTTCATTGGTTTATACATTTAGGACCAACTAATGGGTAATGTACAGAAGGAATAAGCAAAAGTTATTCTTGCACATCACTAGTTCTTATTTCTTAATTAGAACATCAAATCAGCACATATAACCCAGGATCACCACAAATAATGTCTACCTAAACATCGAGTGCCACAATTTCATATTATACTCAAAATAATTATGAATTCAAGCAGCTAAAACAAGTAATACTAAAATGAGAATTACAAAAACTCAGGTTAGTTCTTACATTCTTTTAGCACTGGGGTAGAAAATAATCATAATATTAAGTGGCTAACAGTTACACTTTCAGATACTGCATCTAATATACCCAATTGGCAATGACCTAGACCCACGAAGACCAAATTTGCATGTTTTCCCCCTATACAGATCAATGTATAACCACTATGAATAAAGTATAAACAGCTCATCCGATGCCTTATGCTTCAATCTGAATGCATTATTACTCGATACATATTTGCAACTCAAAATAACGATGAGTTAGAACCATAACATCAATACATTTAACTTGTCATATACATTTGAACCACACCAATTCAACCAAAGACATGGATCTACTATACAACATCAAAATAGTTAAAATAACGAATTCCAGTTTCCAGATCAAGGTACAAGCATTAGATTCTAAGTACGGGACATAGTAACTTAAAATTGATCATTCACATGAATCCAAATATCAAAACACGAATCGACCTGTTTCCTCCCAGTCAATATCTATAACTACACCGATTAATGCAATACCTCTTTAACAATGAAAATCTTCAATTTTGGAGAGAAGAACGTAAACGAAAAAGATCCCAACTTTAAAGAATCCCAATACGAATAATCCAAGCATCCTAATTCCTCAAATCGATATAATATTTCTAGCAACAGTTTAGTAAGTTCAAAATGACAGACTCAGCAAACATTGTAAATTTCAAGTCCTTCCAATCAAATCATAAGAGTGTATGCATCATTACTTAGAGAAACAAAAGTCGAAATACGAAAAGATCCCAACTTACATGAAGTCTTGCTACCAACATGTCCAAGAAAAGCCGCAATTTCCTTCATCTGTGTAGTCTTGTTCCCAGTTGTCCCAAAACCAAGAGGCTCATACAATGCAGCCCCCAAAATGAATGCCTGATAATCCCAAAACCCAACAGCATGCGCTACCGGAGTATTCCTTTTCGAGAACAAATCCTCAAATTGGTACACTTGAAAATATTCAGAAATAGTCATATTACAACAATAAATAGATGGCATTTTACACTCCCATCCTTTTACACAATACTTCTTCCCCTTCACAGTTTTCACAACCTTAGCTTGCTCAGTTGTCATCTGAGCCAATGAAACTGAAAGCGTGGAGACGATGATGATGGCAATCACCATTGGTGTTGCAAGCTTTCTTGGGATCTCCATAGTTGGATTTACTTCAAGAAAACAATGAGGAGAAGCAGAGAATCAATAAAGATGAATGCTTTCTGCAAATTGATGAGATTTCAAGAATGGGGTTTGCTTAAATAATGATCTTAATCACAAAAAATACTGTAAAATGTTGAATTTTGATGCTGACTTTTGAGCTCAATTTTCCTTTTTATGTGTCCTATACTATTTGGTGAAAACTATATAAAAAAAAAAGATTAAATTTTTAACCTACTTAACTATTACTATGAGATTCTTGATTTGTCAAATGAGACAACAAATTTTATTAATTTTGATTATTGAAAATGAATCTTAACCATCTTTAAATAAGGAAGTAATATATAAAAAAAAAAGGAAAAAATGATGAAATGCGAATCTGAAGCTATACTTTGTCTGAACAATTTGTACTTTTCTTGGTGTTTTTGGGTGCAAAAATGTTGCTTTGGGTACAATGTAAGGGAAGAGATGAAAATGATAGAAAGGTGAGCAACAACTAACTAGAAGTGAAAATGAAATAAACAGATGAAGCAATGCTTTCAAAGTTTGTTAGAAAATGAAGGAATCAGGGTGGGTTTTGGAATCAAGCAAATCAAATTGGGATGGCCAATCATATAATTTCCCTCCACCGACAGGTTATTGAGGTTTTTCACCTCAAAAAATACACGAGCCTGTCATTTATGTACTTTTTATTATTGACTAAATTTCATTCGGGCACCAAACTAGTTTCATCATCTCAAATAGTCACCTAAACATTTTAACCGTTCAAATATAAGGATTTATATTTTTACCAACTGAATTCCACTATAGTAGGTAAATAAAAAGGCAAAACAAACATTTTAAATATATTACAATTTATGGATCAGTTTTAAATAACAAATACTAAATTAGATCAATATCAATTTTAATTAATTAAAAATCAAATAAAATATCATATTTCAACCCCAACCCTTACCGAACAGTACACTACCACCATCATCTTTGTATCCCCTACCCCACCACCATTAAAGCTTAATCCAAAATCCCCCCTTCCCCACCATTAGAACCCAACTGTCATCGTTGTCTCTTAACAACTTTTTGGGACAGAGGAACTACTAGTGAATCACACAATAAAGGGCCAATGTTGGTAATTTGTTTAATATGTGAACGAGTCTTTATTTATATTGTTAATTTGTAATGAGTAAAAAATGAAAATGTTAAAGGCCAATGTCAAAGTGAGAAAGCGACCAATGCCTGTGTTTGCTGGTACCGAGCATGTGACTATTTTATGAAAAAAGTTGCACCAATTGAGTTACTGCCTCGTTATAATATCCAAATAATATTTGTCAAAGGAATGAATTATTTTCGCTCTATTTGCAAGTGTAAAGGCCATGAAAGTTTCATTACATGAAATCATTTCACTAAAAAAGTTTACTATTCTCAGCTGTATTTATTTGTCATTCTAGTTAGTCAGAGATCCTAATAATCAGCCTTTGAGTGTGCAAAAACAGTGTGACCTCATCAATAAATGCTTTTGCTAGAAATTGTCCAAAATTACCAAAACCCACAAATTTAGGTTAGAATCGGAATTTAACTATACTCTAACTATGGTACGCTCGAGTTCTAACAAGAAAGATCAGTCTCGATTTTTGCAAACTTTAAATTTTAATGTTCGAGTTCGCATGTTTTTGTTTGAGTTATTATTCGATCCGGTTCGGTCCGCAATTTGCAAACCGTTCGCATATAGTTCGATCCGGTCCGATATTTTGTCTCTTTAAAATGAAAATACATAATCCCTACTCCCTGGTCCCTAGTCCATTCATAATATTACCGGCCAATACAAATGCATAACATCAAATACAAGCCATGAATAACAGGAATAGCAAAATAGAAAAATAAGAACTTCAGTCTTTCATTCTTCAAGTTCTACGCATAATTTTCTTGTTATTCTAGAGTCAGTGGCCTTTTATGGTTAATGGTTGAGCTTCAGAATAACATGACGTGGAATAGGACGTGGAATAGAAGATCGCCCTCATTGTTCGCTGCAAAGTTTCACAATAAACAACATTTATAAACAATCAATCAAACACAATGAACCAAAGAATTAAATCGAACTCAAACTTTATTTTCAATCAATTCATTATTATTCTTTTGTTTGTCCAAATACTAGAAATCAGAACACATAACTATGTTTGTTCAATTGTTCATCATCTTTCCATAACATATAAAGTAACAAGTCACAATAAAAGTAGATAGTAAGCAATATAGATTGGAAATTAGAATTATATTTCATCATCTTTCCATGTATATTATAAGCAATAGGATTATAAATAACATGCATAATCGTAGTTAATAGATGAGAAAAGTAAGGTAACTGAATCACACAAAAGCATGTTATACTCATACATAAGAAAATCAGATAGTTTTAATCATCATCTTTCAAAAATAACATGAATAGTTAACTCAACCACACAAAATACTTCATGAATCGATAAAAAATTGAATTTAAGCAGCTTGAATGAAAGCAACGAATGAATAGAAACAGCAACATAATGGATATTAAACAGGCAACAAAATGGATAAGCAACGTAACGGATAGCAACAGCAACAGTAACAAATGTAACGACTCCGCCCTAGGCCGGCCGCCCGAGGCGAGAGTCATTAAATCGAACACCGTAGTCACTCAAACCAATGGATCTAATTTAAAATACAATTGCTTCATCCAAAAATGTGCTCGCTTTCCCCAATTAAGACAAAATTTTAAAATTTTATAATCCATCACCGAGATCGAAACGACCAACCCATAAATATATACAATAACATAATCCTAGCGAGTACGCCGGCAAGGCTACAACAGATGATGATAATGCATCAGAACCTAAATAGTAAATGACTACCGACAAAGCTAAGATTTTCAAAGTTAAGCAAACAATATCGAACACTGGCCGACAACACATCAAAATGAGACCGCGAGATCCTCACCACCCGCCACCTAGCCACTGAACACACTTCCAAATGCCTCTTGGCCCAACTAGCCACCACAACCCGGCACAAATGAAATGCCGCCCATAGCTTAAAAGCGGTGTAAGTCATGAGGCTTAGTGAAATTCTAACACGTAAAGCGAATCCTTGCTAGTTTTAACGAGATAGTCATACTTAATAATCAAATATGAACAATATAAATATATCCAAGACTATCTAATCAAAGTCATACAACATAATTCAAGCAGGAAATCTCGAACATAATACATGAGGATATAATAGAAGGTTCAAGAAGCACACAATTTCGTAGAAAGAAACACAGACTCAACAACGACTAAAACTCTAGTCATCAAACTCTATCTCTCATATCCCCACCAAGATACCATCCTCTAACGCTAAGATATAATTAATCCGCTTCCACCAGAACGGACTAATTAATAATCACCCCGCACTTATACCGGCAAGATAAGGCCAAAACCGCATTCTATACACAAAGTATAAGGTACACCGTGACTTACACAAAGTATAAGGCACACCGCACGCTATACCGTAGTATGTACACATCAACAATGCAGACACAAAGAAAGTGATCCACGCACTATACCGCACGCTATACCGTAGCATGTGGCCAAACCGCACGCTATACCGTAGTATAGTACACACCGACACGCATAATAAAGAAAGCGATCAAAACAGAAGTCATACCGCACGCTATACCGTAGTATAGGCCATACCGACACGACACAAAGAAAAGTTTATCAAAATGTAATCATACCGCACGCTATACCGTAGTATGTGGCCAAACCGCACGCTTATACCTATATAAAAATAATAGTGTCACATATCCCGCAAGGGAAGGGCAGTCACCTAATCCCTAGTAATCCCAACTATGTGGTCACCCCGATACTCAAGGCCTCAACTCACACATAACCCAACAACTACTCTACTCCCAAACAAGAATACAAAGATAATACCAAACATCCTACACAATCGTAAGTCAAACACAATCGCCAACAAAGCACACAAATCATAAGTGCCGACAAGGCCACAAATCATAAGCGACAAGGCCATTTAAACACAATCACATAACACAACAATTACATGTATATCATTCTCATAATCATAACACAAATACGATATCACAACCGGGCGTAAGTACGAAAAGTAACACCCGAGATAAGTACTCACCTCGCTAGCTACCGCAAAACCTTCGCGAAAAACAATCGCGTAACCGCCTCTTTTCCACGATCAACGCTTAAACACAATCTTAAAGTATAATCAAGACCTACTACTATAATCATGCTCTAGAAGATACATAACCAACTCTCGTGGAAACTATTCTAAATGGTATAACTCGACGGATAAACTATCGAATTATAATCCCATCGGACACCACCCAATCGATCCTCCGCTAAATTCCATCTTATCGCTTTCTCATTAAAATTCAACTTATAAGTCATTCTAATTAATCATCAATTCCATAATTAACAACCTATAATTCAAATATCAATTATAACTAAATTTGAATTTACACTTTTCAACATAACATCCTTTAATCAATTTTAAATCACCAATTTAACATCATATAACAACTATAATAAGGTCCCAATATAACCTCCTACACATTTAAAGCCTTATGAAAATATCCACCTAAAAATAACCGAAACTCCCAAAGTCAACTCGACCATAACGCCCTCAAACGATCTCTAAATCACGAATTCAACACATATATACGCTACGTAACCCATAACCAACTAAGATTTATCATAAAAATTCACCATGGAAAGTCAACCAAAGTCAACCAAGAAAAATCCATAAACTCCAATTTCTTACCTCAAATTGTAGGGAAAGCGATAAAAGTCTTAAAGAACCAACCTGGTGGATGTTTATATACGCAACAGCCATTTAAACGGAAGAGAAAATTCTTGGTTTCGCCTCAAAGGGGTTTCGCCATACGAGGAAGAAGGTTAAGAAGATGAAGGACGTGATTGCTGGAGTGACAGTATGATTGTGATATTTTAAAAAAACTCACCTGCTCTATTTACATCTCCTCAAGCATCGCATTCTAAATCTCCACGAACCCGATTTCAAAGATAAAATTATTCCATGGCAAACACTACTAAATTATAAAATGAAATTGCCCAAAAGTTTTCTTACGAAATAATATTATCATCGAGAAAAATTATACTATTCCCTGTCCCACCAATGAATCGAAAAAATTTAAAATTTTTTTTTTTTTTTTCGTAACGTTATTAAGCAATCTACTCCACCTAATAAAAATTTCGACCTCGAATTTGCGTTAACAACCCAATAACCAAGAACATATAATAACACAACAAATACCATATCAAAACAACAACTCATTATCTACTCGAAGAGCCGCTGGGTAACGTTCCGCATCTCATCCCCACGCCCTGCCGCCTCTTCACACGCCTCGATTCCTCCATCAGACTTTCACTAAAGCCACTGGCCTTACTCCCTCAAAACCTTCTCTTCCGGTCCAAAATCTCCACCGTCTTCAAATGTCGTTCCTCTCTGCTCTCCACCGAGGCGAAGAAGAAGGCGACTGCCGTGATATACTTCCTCAAACAGACACGAACACATTATGAATCCTATCTAAACCGAGGCAACGCTAACCGATAAGCCACTTGAGCCAACTCTCCCAAGGATCTCAAATGGTCCAATATAATCCAGGACTCAACTTCCTTTCCTCCCAAACCGCATCACTCCTTCCACGGAGAGATACTCAGAATACACGGCCGAATTCAAACGACAGTTTACCCCGCGATGATCTCGTATATTTCTTCCGCCTATCCCGAGTCAGCTCTTAGATGTCACGAATCAATCTTGATCCGCCTCTAATCAACTCTCGACCAACTCAGAACCGTAAACTTTCCTCTCTCCTACCTCATTCCAACAAACTGGAGTGCGACACCTCCGCCCATACAACGCCTCAAAAGGTGCCATCTCAATACTAAAGACGTGGAAACTCTGCTGTTGTAGGCGAACTCTATCTGGGTAACTCATCGCCCCAATTCTCGAGAAGTTCGTAACACAAGCCCGAGTATATCCTCCAATGTCCGTGATTGCCCTCTCGATTGCCCATCGGGCCTGGGATGAAAAGCATGTACTAACTCCACCTACCCCCAAGGCCTCCCTGAAACCCCTCCGTAACCTCAAGTGAATCTGGGCCACGGTCCTAAACGACGACACCGGAACCCCCGCGCAATCTCACAATCGATCCACATAAATTTTCGCTTAGTCTCTCGTGCCCATCTCAGATCCGATAGTAGAAATGATTTACTCGATAGCCTATCAACAATCACCCAAATCCCATCATGTCGCCTCAACGCCTTCTAAGCTCCAAACACGAAGTCCATGCGATATTCTCCCATGTCCACTCGTAGAATGTGGAAGAGTCTCAGAATAAACCCGCCAGGATGTCTATGCTCACCCTTTCCACCAACCGACAAACCAAGCACTTTGCCACAAACTCGCGATCTCTCTCTTCATTCCCGCCACCAATACAACCTCAAATCACGACATCTGTACTACCCAAGTGCATGACCGGTAGTGGAGATTATGGGCCCTATCAAGAATCTCCCTTCTCACTATCCGAATACTCGTGATACACAATCCGCCATTCATCTTCAAGGCTCCACTGCTATCAACTCTGAAATCGGATTCGACTCATTCCTCACTGCCCTTTACCGATAACTCAGCCTTCTGTCCGGCCGCAACGCTATGATCCGATCCACCAGCACTGGTCGAACTCTCATATGGGCGAAAATCTCCCCATCGCCACCGACATCAAAATCAACTCCCAAGCTTCATCTCTCTCTCTCGGGTCCTTTGATTTCCTTCTACTCAGCGCATCAAATACTACATTCGCTTCTCCCCGGCGGTACTCAATAGTCAAGTCATAATCACTAATGAACCCATCCACCCCTCCGCCTCAAATTCAAATCTCAAGGCCGGAAGATATCAAACCTTATGGTCAAGAAAATCGCACTTAACCCCATAAAGATAATGTCTCCAATAATTTTAACGCGAAGACTATCGTCATACCAAGCATCACGCGTCGGATAATTCTTCGTGATTTCTCAACCGCCGGTAAGTCAGTAATCACCTTCCATTCTCGCACGAACACACCCCAATCCCCGACGCTGGCTATCGCTATAAATCACGAGTCTCTAACTGCACGGTATCGCCAACACCGGGCGCCGTAGTCAACTTCCCTTTAATACCTCAAGAAATTCTCACAATCATCCCCATATAAACGAACTCCCCTTCCCCGGTCAACCCGTCAATGGCGTCATGATCAAAGAGAAGTCCTTGATGAATCTCCCCACAACCAGCCCAACTTCAAGAAACTCCTCACACTACCACACTGCGGGACGCCTCCCACTGCTCACGCCTTCCACCTTCCTGGATCACAAATACCCTCGCCGGAAATAAATACGCCCAGAATCAGACTTCGCCAACCAAAACTCAAGCATTTGGAAAACTTGGCATACAACTGGTGCCGCCTCAAGGTCCCCAAACAATCCGCAAATGCCTCTCATGTTCCTCCTCCTCCGAATATATCAAAATATCATCAACGGCACTCACCACAAACTCATCCAAATACTGAAATACCTGCTCATCAAATCCATAAAGTGCCGGTGCATTTGTCAATCCAAAATGGCATCACTATAAACCATAATGTCCATAACGAGATCGGAAAGCGCATTTCTAATATCCTCCTCGATCCTCAACTGATGATAACCGATCGCAAATCAATTCGAGAACACCCTCCGGCATCCTTCACCATCAAACAAATCGATTCTCGGGCAACGGTATCGGTCTTAATGGTCACTTATTCAACCTGCCCTGTAGTCAATACACGCCTCATGTAACCATCCTTCTTTTCACAAACAACACCGTGCACCCCACCTTGAGATACACCTGTCCGACGAATCCTCATTCAACACCCCGCAACCGAGTCCGCAATTCCTCGCAACTCGGCCGAGCCATCCCTTGCACGGTGGAAGAGAAATTGTGCCGTGACCCGACAACCTCACAGCAAATTCGATCTCCCGCTCGCTGCAACCTGCAAGTCCTCGAAAACATCCTCAACTCTCTAACAACCCGTGACATCTACCAGTTTCGCCCCTACTCAAATCAACCATATCCCAAGAATCCAACACACCCCTTCCGAATCAACCTCCTAGCTTCAAGTGCGTCGACACAACCGAAGGCAAAATCTTTCTGCTTCCCACAAATCGGATATCCGTCTTCCGAACCCACAAAAGTAATCTCTCCTTCCACGGCACCAATAATCCGTACGACGTTTCAATCCAATCCATACCCAAGACAAGATCAAAATCGGAAAGCTCAATGGAAGTAAATCAGACAACGACCGACCACATACAATCAAAGCGACGCCTCTATACAAAATCTAACCAATAACTCAATTCACTTCATCAAGGCCATAATCTCAAAATGGGACGCAAAAGTGCACACAACATACAGATAAAGTTAGAATAAAACTCGAGACACAAAAGAATGCTGTACTCTTAATCAAACAACACTCGGCCTCAATATCACAAAGGAATAATGTACCGCCACCACTGGGGTATCCCCGAGCCTCCCGACGAAGAACGGCACGAACTGGGCTCGACTAACTCCGGCCAAAGTCGCTACCTACCTGGGCAGACTCCTCCGAGTCCCATACCCATCCACGGCCCCCACGGCCGCCAAACGACCACCACGACTCGATAATCCCCGACAGACCGAACGTGGTGCCGACGCACTAGCACCCTCTCCTAACCAACTGGGACAATCTCGCCAAATGTCCCGTCGGGCCGGCATCGATAACATACTTGACCACCCTCTCCCAAGAATCCGCCCGCCAGGTCTAATCACCTCACAACTGCAATAGCGACACCGCCCGAACCCCTGAAGACTACTCTTAAACCCGCCAGATCTCAGAGGTACCCACCGCGTAGGCGAGCAGCTGAATAACCCCTAAGCGAATCCGTTTGAAAGACCGAAGCCGATTCCGCTCAGATCTACTGTCCGTCCTCCTCCTCGAACTCTAGAAATTAAGGCCTACCTGAAAAAGAAAGCCCTGTGTCGACTCGATCCACTCGCCTGCTCGCTTAACTCCATTTCCATCTTCGTGGCCGCATTCCTCACAAAGACGGAAACTAGTAAAACCATCACAGATCCGTGACGATCTCCACGCCAAACCATCCCCGAATCCTGGCTGACCCTCCTCGCCTCCACCGGGTAAACATCGTGAAGTACGCAAATCACCGAACCTGCCTCTCTGCATCTCCACCGACCTCAACCCCGGTCAACGTAAATCTCCAAGGCCGCTTGCTGGGGTCTCCAAACAATAATTCTCCCGGGAAAGAGCTCAACAAATCGCTCCCAGAAACACGAACTCCCTCTCGCAATGTAGATGCACTGGCCCCACCACCACGTGCACCTCACAAGCCTTATAGCAACTTCACCCCTCATTCGCCCACAATCCCCATCGGCTCAAAAATAGTCTTCATATCCTGGATGAACTCAATACCGCCTCGGCTGAACCCCTCGGTACTGAGGATCCCTCCTAAATCGGTCAAACAACTTGTTCGAATCTCGACCTCCGCCGCTCTCACCACCCGAGCATTCACACTCTCTACGAGGCCCACCAACCCGCCGCTGCATCGACGCACCTCCCGACCTCACGTCCACGCCTGCACTCATCGACATCTATACCCCCTACTCACCGGCCCCTCCTGCCCACTGCACCTCGCCTACCTCGCCCACGCACTGGTGGCATCCTCACGCAACAAAAAATAAAGACTGCATTTAACAAAAGACACCACCAACGACTCAATGGAAAACAAGCTTTCCACTCACAACCAATGTATAACTCCAAAGAAATCAAACCTAAGCTCGATAATACCAAAATCAGAACGACCCGCCTGTGTCGGCCGCCCGAGGTGAGAGTCATTAAACCGAACACCGTGAGTCACCAAACCGAATGGATCTAATTAAAATACAATTCGCTTCATCCAAAAATGCGCTGCTTTCCAATTAAGACAAGTTTTAAAATTTGGCAATCCATCAAATTTGATATCAAACCAGACTAACCCATAAATATATACACAACATATCCTAAAGGAGTAATGCAAGGCTACAACAGATGATACGCATCAGAACCTAAATACAAATGACTACCGACAAAGCTAAGATTTCAAAAGTTAAGCAAACAACAACGAACACCGGTCGACAACACATCAAAAATGAGACCGCGAGATCCTCGCCCACCAAAGGCCACCTAGCCAAATTTTAACACACTCTCCAACGTTCTCTTGGCCCAATCCACCACCCGTCAACCTCGCACAAATGAAAAAAATGCCGCCCATAAATGGTGCGGCGTGTGCTCAAGCGAGGCTTAAAGCGAAACTTAACATGCGATGACTTTGCCATACCTGAACGAGATAGTCATAATTTAATAATCAAATATGAATACGCAAATATATCCAAGACTATCTAATCAGTCATACAACATAATTCAACTAGAAATTTAATATAATACATGAGGATATAATAGAAGGTTCAGCACACAATTTCGAAAGAACAGACTAACAACCACTAAACTCTAATATCAAACCCCCTATCTCTCATATCCCCACCAAGATAATACCATCCTCTAATGCCAAGCATATACTCAACTGCCTACCCGCTAGGAATGGACTAATCAATAATCACCAAGACTTATACCAAGCAGTATATGGCCAAACCAAGACTTATACACAAAGTATAAGTGCACACCGCACTTATACACAAAGTATAAGGCACACCGCACGCTATACCGTAGTATACACATCAACAACGCACACAAAGAAAGTCGATCCACGTACTCATACCGCACGCTATACCGTAGTATGTGGCCAAACCGCACGCTATACCGTAAGATAGGCCACACCGACAACGCATTAATGTCGACAAACAGAAGCGTCATACCGCACGCTATACCCAGAAGATGTGGCCACACCGACAACGCACACAAAGAAAGCTTATCAAAATGTAATCATACCTCCATATACCGTAGTGGCCAAACCGCACGCTTATACCTGCAGATAGGCCAATAGTTGTCACATATCCTGCAAGGAAGGAGAGTCACCTAATCCCTGGAGAATCCCAACTATGTGGTCACCCCTCGATACTCAAGTGCCTCAAACTCACGCATAACCCAACAAATACTCTACTCCCAAACAAGAATACAAAGATACGCCCAAAACATCCCACAATCGTAGTCAAACACAATCGCCAACAAGTGCCACATTAAATCATAAGCCGACAAGGCCACGTAAATCATGTTACGACAAGGCCACGTAAACACAATCACATAACACAACAATTACATGTATATCATTCTCATAATCATAACACAATAACATGCATATCACAAATCATGTAAGCATTTAAAAGTAACACCCGCGAGATAAGTACTCACCTCTACTACCAAGAAACCTTCGAAAACAATCAAGGTAACCGCCTCTTCACTTATCAACGCCTAAACAACAATCTTAAAGTATATAATCGCACCTACTACTATACCGGGCGTTTCTAGAAGATACATAACCAACTCTCGTGGAAACTATCTCTAAACGGGTATATAACTCGACTCGATAAACTATCGAATTACACTCCCATCGGACACAACCCAATCGATCCCCCGCTAAATTCCATCTTATCACTTTCTCATTACAATTCAACTTATAAGTCATTCTAATTAATCAGCTGGTCCATAATTAACAACCTATACTCCGAAATATCCGTTATAACTTAGTTTGGGAATTTCACTTTTTCGACATAACATCCTTTAATCAATTTGAACAATTTAACATCATAACAACTATAATAAGGTCCCAATATAACCTCCTACACATTTAAAAGCCTTAATAAAATATCCACCTAAAAAGTCAACTGAAACCCCAAAGTCAACTCACCATAACGCCCTCAAACGATCTCTAAATCAATGGCATCTAACACAGGCATACGTCATAACCCATAACCAACTAAGATTTATCATAAAATTCACTACGGAAAAGTCAACCAAAAGTCAACCAAGAAAATCCATAAAACTCCAATTTCTTACCTCAAATTCGTAGTAAAGCGATAGAAAAGTCTTAAAGAACTCAACTTGAGGACGTTTATACGCAACAAGTTTAATGAACGGAAGAGAAAATTTCTTGTTTTCGCTCTCATGGGGTTTCACATGAGGAAGCATAGCAGATAGTCAGGAATTTTGATTTAATGAGTGATAAAATGGATTAGATATTTTAAAAACTCGAGTCCTGCTTCAAGCCAAGCTAATTCTCGCTATCGCATTCTAAATTTCCACGAACCCGATTTCAAAGATAAAATTATTCCATGGCAAACACTACTAAATTATAAATGAAATTGCCCAAAGTTTCTTACGAAATAATATTATCATCGAGAAAATTATACTATTCCCGTCCCACTGGCCGACCAGTAAATTTAAAAAATTTTTTTTTTTTTTTTTCAGAATTCAAGTTATTACAACAACAACAAATTGGATAAACAATAGAATGGATAGGTAACATTATAGATATTACCAGCAGTGGCATTTTTATCTTTCATTTCATAGTCTTTCTCAAATTCCAACTCAATTGGATCATCATTTCCCTAGCAAACAGTTTGACAATTCAAAATAAAAGTTAGAAGTAAAAACAGAACAAAATTGTCAAATAAAAGAAAAAATCAATAAGTACATTACCTGTTTATCACTTCTAATTCCATAAGCCTCCTTAATTATTGTGAAACCCCAATTTAATTAAAAAGGAAACCCTAATTCAATTAAACCAGGAAACCTAATTTATTTGAAACCCCCAATTTAATTAAATCATAAACCCTAAATCAATTAAATTAGAAAACCTTATTTAATTAAACTCAAATTTAATTAAACCATAAACCCTAAATCAATTAAAAACCTAATTTAATTAAAATCAAAACTCAAAACTTCAAACTCAAAACTCAAAATCGAAAAGTCAAAACTCAAAAACGAAAAGTCAAAACTCAAAAACAAAAAGTCAAAAGTCAAAAACATATAATTTGCAAGTTACAACATACACGCAACCCCAAAAATCATAACTCAATCCTCAAAGCATGTTCTTTATTAAATAAAAAAGCCAACGACGCAGTAAGCATAATGTTTTATACCGTCAATCTGAATTGAATCGTGGGGGTTTGAATAAGACATACCGTGAAGACGGCGGAGGAAATGACTTACCACAATAGAAAGGAATCTAAACGAATCAAAGACCAAAGTTATAAGGGGCTTTGGTAGAAACAAATGGACGAGATGTGAGACTTGTAGATTATGCTTAGTATTTAAAATGTAGGATAAATGGCGAATGATAATAGGCGCCTGTAAGGGGAACAATGGGCGAGGTCTCATTAAGGACCGGACGGAACTATCAATAGTTCGTCCGGTTCTTCGAATCCAACTTTTAACGCTCAAGGTTTCATCAAGCCAGACAAGGAATCAGCCTACGGGTCGAATCCATTTCGAGCCAAATAATGCTAATAGAATCAACTTTCTAAGTTCACCAATAGCCTACCCACAATTGCAATTTGAGCTTTGTGGATTGAAATCTAAACGGCCTGGTATCCGATTCATAATCAAATAGTCGAGCCGCATCAATCGCGACACCTTTGGGTGTTTGTTATTTACCCATAAAGCGAATATATTTAAAATATCTGCTTGGCCCTTTTATTTATCCGTTAGGTAGGAGTTCAGGTGCTAAAAATATTTTTTCCAAAAGTTCAAAGTAAAATCTTTCTAGGTGCTTATTTGAAAGGTTAAATGTTTATATGCTCTGGCTCAAATAATGAAGTAGTCATTGCTAATGAAATTTAGCTCCTATTATTTTGTAATAGTCATTGCTAATTTTTTTTAAACACCCATGCTTCAATAGCTAAGCAAAATTACATACGATATCAGACACTAATTAGTTTCTAAGCTAAGCAAATGGGAGACTAAGCTCCAAAGAAACAACTTGTTTTCTCTCTGAGAGTGCATTCGCATGAACCGCCGTCGTACTTGGATGTGCGCTTGAATGACCAAATGGCTAGCTGGAAATCCACGAAGTGGAGTGATGGAGAAAAACTCGAGCAAAGCACAGAAAGTCCCACATAGTGGGTGCATGAAATTAAGGAAGTAATAGCCATAATATACTCCTCCGCCGAGAATTGAACAGCTGAGACACGCTTTAATAGAGGCTCGGGCGGATACTGCCAGATCGTGGAGGCTCACGGATAATAGCTAGCTAGGATTTAGGGTGTTTTCAAATTTCGATATATTTTGAAAATCACTCCAAAAATATTATTGCAGTGGGATCGAGTTTTATTTACAATTTTGTAGGCTAATTTTTTGTCTCAATTTTATTTAATTTTTACCAAAAAATTTTAATTTTTCAAAATCTATAAATTGAGATCAATTTTAATATTTTTTTGAATATGAAATTGGATATTTGGAGAAAAGAAAAAAATGAATTATTGTCTGAAATCCTAGTCAGTGTGGAGTGTAAAATATATTGAAGATATTTGATGATGTGGTAGAGGAATAATCTAACGTGGTTTGGTGCTTTTGATTTTTAAAATCCTAGTTATTGGAGATAGTCTTAGACACACTCCGCATCCTAGTCATATAGTTTTGTGACAGATTAAATCATGACAAACTAGAATTCAAACATCACGAGGCTAACGGTGTCAATAAGTTAAGGAGCTCAATTGTAATGTGAAACTATCATGCTATGGGTGTCAAAACTCGAACATGGATTCTTGGGAGAATGACTACGGTTCATTAATGATACAATTCATTAATTTTCATTAATCTTCATATGTACTCAATTTCAATGTACAAATAGTACACTTTATCAAAATATATCATTCTAAGATGATACAATTTAAAAATCCAAAAAACGTGTACCAAATTATTCTATGCATCTAATTATTATGTGTATCAAAGTTCGTTGAACAAATTAGTAGAGATTACCTAAAAGGGCAAAAGAAGCTTATATAATTGCCATTGATAATTTTTTTTTAGGAAATGATACATATTACCTAAAATATACCAAAAAATGAAGAAAAAAAACTATTATAAAATAATATAATTTATATTTTTGTTATCATTAATTTATCATTAATGAAGTTTAATGGGACATAACTTTCCATATTCTTGGATTTAATCTGATGGTATATTTATCTGGATTATGTGCTTGCGGACTCCAAGGACAATTATATTGCATATATACTTATAATTGAATTTAATTGAACATTTCACATTTGTATGAAAACTTTTACATAAATTACTTTTTATTTTCATATAATTTCCTTCCACCTCCAATTCTTTTCCATACATACACTTCATTATTTTTAAACATATTTTCAAAATATGATTTTGTAATTTTTACAATAGAACTAGAAAATTATTTATATCAAAGTTGAGTCTCGAAAATCAAAAATATCAATTAAATTAAATTAAAGTGTGTATTGTGAAGAAAGATTTTATTATTTATATGCGCTCCAAATAATAAAACCCCTTAGGGAAAATCTTTCTTGGTACAAAGAAAAGTTTATCAAACGGCTGGGTTCATTGCTCCAGTCTAATGTCTGATACGTATCTTTGACGTCTGATTTAGTTTAAGTTTGATATGGACTCGGTAGTGGAGCTTGAGTATTGACTTGGATATGTGCCCTGGACAAGGCCTGGCACGATAATTTGATCTTTGACTTTGGATATGGTCCGAACAGGGGTGCATTTGCAGCCTTGATCACGTGTGGTTGTATGAACTTGATCTTTGTCTTAGACTTGGATCCCTGAGATGCGGGCTGGATGTGTTGGAACTAAGAGATATTATATCACATGAAAATACAGGATTAAGATTATTTTGTGATTTATACATTCAAATTATATGTATATATATGTAAGTTCAATAAATGTCGATTGTTACACATTTGACATTTAGGATTTATGGGAATCGACATTAGGGGTTATGATGACTTATTAGAGCACACTTTCATGGTCTATATATTAATATGATGATGAAAAAGTTTAATGTTGTCTAATATATTACAATTGTCGATCCGTCCCTAGAGTCACACACAAGCAGTAAACTAAAACAATAATAAATGTATTATAACTTTCTGGGTTTAAAGTGAAACATGGAAACGATCGGAATGAAAAATTGGTTCGGGATATAGGATAGAATTGACTAGGGTGGTTGGGGAGTAGATAAGGATAGAGTTTTGGATGAGAATAAAATAGAGTTTTATTCTCTAAGACTCTCTCACTTGGTTAGGTGGTTAGGAGTAATTAGGATAGAGGGATTATAATTTGTTTTGAGATTATTCTCCTTAAAACTCTCATCAAATTTGCCTACATAAAGAGATTGACCACTTCATAATTCCCTTGTTCAGTGCTAAGCTTTTGAGTTGAAAATTCTCTTCTCTCCACCACTAGTTAGGCTCACATAGGAAGAAATTAGTTTCTTTTTCTTTATTGTTTTAGTTTAGTTTTAACATTTGTAGTAAAGCGTGCGGAGGGAGTTCGAGGTAATTTACTGGTGTGGATACTCTTGGAGATACCCTACTTTGGGTATATGAGCTAGAAATACGTTTTTCATTTGCCATTAAAATATTTGAGGAAGAAAAGTACACACACAGCAATTGTTATTATTTTTGTATAACTTTTCGTAGTATTTTTGGGATTTGTGTCAGATTAGTTTTGAAATTTTTAGATACGATGTGAGAATCAACGATTGTACACCTCGAGCTCGGTGCGTGATTTTCAATTATGTAAATAATTTGTAAAAACTATTTGCTAAATTACATGGCATTTTGCATGTTTAATTTGTAATTAATGATGTTTTTAATTCTTAATATCAATTAAATAAGGTAAGAAAGTATTTTTGAAATTTATTAATGTGACAAATTTTCAAATAATATTTATGATTTTTGTGAATTTTTTAGAATTAATTTTTATATCGAGTTTACGCTAATTGAAGCAGTAAAATCATCGATTACGTATTTGAATGCGTATGTCGGACAAAAAATCGCGATGGCGCAGCGTACTTTAGGCGGCAGCCAGCGATGACGTAAGCAAACTAGAAAGTCAAGCGGGATTGACTTCCCGGTCAAACGAGTCAACTTGTTGACCCGACCCGTTGACTCGGGTCAACCACGACTTCGACGAATCGGTCGGTTTCGACGCGTGTGATTGCGGCGTGGATGACATGTGGCGTCCATTAATGCGTATGCGGCGTGGTAGACAAATCATCGGTACTGCGTCGGTGATGGCGTGGGCTACCAGCGATACCTAATGACTTGTCGTACCGCGTCGGTGACTGCGACAACGTAGCGTGGTAGATTGTTTAAGGAGTTGGGCTGGATTGGGCCGATTGGATGAATCCATGTGTTTTTGGGCTATTTGG
The DNA here is from genome assembly GCA_019722365.1 of Lithospermum erythrorhizon. Classification (NCBI taxonomy): domain Eukaryota; kingdom Viridiplantae; phylum Streptophyta; class Magnoliopsida; order Boraginales; family Boraginaceae; genus Lithospermum; species Lithospermum erythrorhizon. The sequence goes on from JADFUC010001623.1 coordinate 67,887, forward strand.
CCGGGTTATTTCCTTGAGAACCTGCAATTTGTTTTTTGAACCGGTCCACTAATCAATTTAATTGATGGTCCAATTTAATTACTTAATGGGTTAATTGAGTTTTGATTTGATCCAAACTCTATTCTTGATGGATTTTTTTGCTAGAATTAATTTAGAAGAAAATTAATTAAATTGTATTAATTTAATTTCTTGTTGAAAATTATTTTAACCAATTTATTTCAACCACATTAAAATTAGTTCTAATAAAATTAGATTAAATTCAATTATTTATTGGAATTAATTGAAACTAATGGATTTAGTTAATTAAATTTTAATTATGATTAGGTTTAATTATAATATTTTGGAAATTAATTTAATTAATTTTGAGACCCATGATTATTAGATAATTAGAGTTTCAAATTAGAACATAATTTATGAATTAATAATCATAAGTGTTAAATAGTATTTTTGCAAATACTAGTTATTTTAATATTAGATATTAATTTAACATGTTACATTTTAATGACATATTTGATATTAAGTATTAATGTAACACGTTATTAATATTAGATACTAATAACACATTTTAATATAAGATATTAATTTGATTTTTTTAATATTAGATATTAACAACATCTTATTAATATAAAATATCAAATAAACACTAAAATTAGATCACTAGTGACTTTACACTTAGACAAATTAAATAGTTTATTTTATTTGATGATTATTCTAGACATGATTTAACATATATTTGATGGATGTCATAAACTTCATGATATAATATTATATAGATAATATGACCTATAGATATGAATCTACCTAAGGTGTGCTAGTTTTGTATTTATAGAAATGCATTAAAACTTAAGGATAATTAATAAAGTAATGAGTCATAATTAATTATTAGATATTGATCCACCTTAGAGGATAGATTCAACAAGAAAATTATTTATGAAAGCTGAAGCCTTAGATTCCCAAGAAATATTTTTCACTAATATTTATATCATGATTTTCAGTAATGTGTTATATTTTTCTTATGATTCATGAGTATATACTTTTAGCTTGTTTGATTGATACACTTGACATGGTCGTAAGAGTTAATAAAAATACAATAAATTCCACCCCAAACTAATCGCCGATTAATATCATACCATGATATAAAGTCAGGATATGGTCACTTGTGTGCATGGACTGTAGTATATGGCGGCGTGTCAGCATCCCCGGATGTCATCGATGGAATAGTCTAAGTTACTCATTCGAGAACTCGTGCCCACACTTTTTCATTACGAGATTGCATTCGGTATATTTGATGCATTTAGCAGTTTCCAATGTCGGGCCGTGGGCCGTTGACGCCAAAGAGGTTATAATATAGTCTAAGTTGAACTTTTAGTAACACAAAGAGTTATGATGATCATAATTATGTGATTGTACACTTGTTTGCATAACTTTAGTCGGAATATTGCGATTACTACCGTCGGGTTTTATATGTGAGTTCTTGCTATACTTTGTGTGTTTAGTGTGATTGTAAACACGAGTATGTTTGTTATATTATCTGATTATAGAATATTATATGACATATAGATTAACTTGTTCTGTTTTATGTATTTTCTGATGTAGTTCGTTATGAGTACATTTTCCTTTATGAATGCTTTTCAGTCTGACCTGAAAAGGTATATGCTAAATGAGTTAGTGCTCGTTTACAAGCACATTGAGTATGTAATACCTAATGAGCCCCTAGTACTTTAAATGATTGATTTGTTTGGAGGCGTGACTTATCACGATGAGCATTTGATGCGTTAAAGTAGAGATTAAGTGCCATATTTGTTCACTATGGAGAATCATCTCAAGGTTAAGAATCGAGGATGTCGGATCATGATGCGATTTATGCTTATCGAGACTCTTCTTCGGAAAATGTTGAAAAGGGTTGAAAGCAAAATGTTGGACACCACGATCCCGACATGAAGGTTGGAGAAGAATCATGTTTTGGAATGGCCAAAGTTGATTGAGTTGCGGTACTACGGAATCACAATCTCTCCGGAATTGAGCTTAAACATCATCATGAGTACTTACCCTATCAAATTATCCAGTTTCATTATTGGGTACAATGGATGAGAAACTAAAGGAAGCTTCGGCTTCGCTTCGTGAGATGATCTTTAAAGATAAGGAGAATTCTCTGAACGTTTCACTCACCAGGTTTTGGTTACACCAAGCTTGGGGTGTCAGATGAGGGAGGCAGTAGACATATAACAAGGATGAAGTTCTAGAAACTTGCTTTTTGGTCATGGAGGAGATGCATGAAGGGACATTTCCATCTGGCAAGAGGCGTGGTCGATCCTGAATCGACTGAAGGTACCGTCATGTTATGAAATATGATACTTCACTTTCTGATACAACAAATTTACGGCTGCAAGTGAAAGTAAAAGGTTCGATTCGGCTCGCATTATTCGCCTCGAAAAAGTTCGGCTCGTGGCTCAGTTCGCACATGCAAACGCGAACTCAAACGTTGAAATTGATAGTTGACGAAAGGGACGAGCGGTTAGTTGGTTGACTCGGCGTCAAACACCGGCCCAGTATTTTTCCACCCACGACCACAAGTCCTCATATTAAAGCCTTCCTTCCCTAAATCATTGTTCTGAGAACTTTTTGCTCACCGTTTAAAATAAAACATGACCGAATCGAGCTGAATAATAAAGTAAAAATTGATCTTGCGGCCAGTTGAACCTCGAAATCGAGGTTCGGCGAATAAATCGGACACCCGGACAGCGATACGTTCGAAAAAATGCGGATCGAACTTCGAACGTACCATAGTTCAGTATAGTTCGGTCCGTTTCACATTAAGAACAATGCTTATTGACATTGTATGTAGTACTCGCATTTCTGAAGTAATGCTTGGGACAATCGAGAATAGAAGATAAGCTAGAGATGGAAGAGAGCTGGATAAGGAATGCGTTGAGCATCCGGCCGGAGGACTTAGAGTTTATCGTTTAAGCAGACAATGTTTTAGCATTTTCGAGTTATCTTTCTGCATTGATTAGAAATGCTTGAACATAAATTTTTTTTATGTTTTAAGATTAATTCAAGTTAATTGACTATTAATCTCTACATGAAAATTGTAAATGATATTAAATCTCCATTATGCTGGTTTGACCAACATAAATATAATAACATGTATGCTCATAAGAATTAAAATAAGATGACTTGAAATGTCTCTAAAGGCGACTATGAATTATAAAAGTATAATTACTGGAAATGAAAGATATAATGATGGAATCTTTGGAATCCATATATTTAAAGTATATGATTAAATGTGTACAATTCTCAGAATTCACAATGGGACAATCATTAATTAAAATTAAATATTTAGAATAAATAATTTATTAGAGTTATAAATAAGATTAATGAGATCAATAAATACATATAAGCACTCTCACATTATTATTAGTGCATTAGTAAAATATAAATGTATAGAGTTTTACTAATTTATTATAAGTATTTAAATACAATAGAAATGCATTTAGATAGTTCAAATAGACAGAAATCGGCTTAATATAAATATGTAATATTCTTTAAAAAAATTAAAGAAGTATGTTACTAGATGAACCAGATTCATCTAATAATATATGATTACATATTCTCGGAGTTTACCTTAAACCACTTAATGTATAGTCAACCAATCAACATCACATTAGATGCGATATAAATTATTCATGTAGTCAAATTGAGATCTTATAGAACTTTCACCGAAGTCAAACAGTTGACAAACTATAAGACTTGAACTTGAACTTGTTGTTACTACAATGATAATCAAAACAAAAGGTGATGCTTTTAAGGATATAACCATGAACAACAATGATGATGATTTATGATTTGTATGATCCGGAGATAGTTTAAATATTTCAAATACAGATTTGGATATTAACAAATTTACTCTAAGATAACTAGTTTATCAAGTAATAAATAACTATCATAACACAAATGATTAATCAGAGATTTGAATATATATTCTGATATTCGGCCGATAAATAGAATTAAATCCAATCGATATGATTATTTGGCTGGAAATTCTTATTAATCATAAATATTTTAGATCATCAAGGATTACGCAATAGTTATTTATATACATAAGTTATTGAACAGTTCAAATAGTATCATCAATCTCGGTTGGACTAAAGTAAGCGATAATGAGTTGTGAGCATGTTGTTATATGAATGCCCATACTTGACAAATGACTCTGAGCAGCGAGGCGAGTACAATTACAACTAAGGGATGTTTTTGAAGTTTCGGTTAGGTCGGTTTTTTCAAATTTTTGTGTGAAAGGATTCTATTGGTTTGGTAAATACAAAATCATTTTCGGTTCGAGATTTAGTCGGTTTGAATCGATTCGGTTGATGTCGGTTACATGCTTAATCGGTTCGGTTCGGTCGATTTTTCGGTTTTATTAACAATAGTATAATATAAAAAGTTACGTGATTTCAAGTTAAAATAAAGTACATACAAAATTTCAACTCTGCTAAAATACATAAACTGATATAAGCTGGCATATTAAATGCAATGTTGCTTACAAAACACATACACAATAATAGATATATCTCCCCAAACAAATTACTAACACATGCATAATAACATTGATTACTAACATATACTTTCAAACATTCACCAAATATATGATTTCAAACTAAAATAGTTATAAACTAAAAATATCATAAATATAAATATTTTTAATAAAAATATGCCATAAATCGAGTTACATTCGATCGGTTTCGGTTCGAGTTTATGTGCTTGAAACCGATAAATTTTCGGTTTGTTTTTTTCTTTACATTTAGAGTTGTCCGTTTTTTAATTAAATGGGAAAAATTGGTTGATTCGGTCGATTTTGGTTTGAACCGAACCGATAACATCCCTAGATTTACAACAGAAGTTGTGAATAAGAAGCAAATCGGATTATAACTCCTATTGAGTAATTTTGAAAGGTTGCATAGTTTGATATTTAGTAGCTTCTTTGAGTTAGAGGATCGAGATCTCGTTATTGATGCAGTATATGCTGAGATAATGACACTTCATGATAGTTGAAAATAGAATTGCATATGTGCATAAGAATTGAGAGCAAAGAAGAACATTTGACTAGACACCTAGGCATTCAACCGTACTAGTATAAAAGCGTATTAGTAAGAGAGAAGTAATATTTTTCTCCCGATGCTTAAGTGGTACTAGATTTAATGGGAGCTAGTCCTTGTCTAAATGTCATATACAATTTGAGCTTCGATTCAAATCGACTTACGTTATTACGGACAATAATGAGTATATATAAAATATACATTTAAATGGTATAAATGTGAACCTTTTTTATTCCACCGGCAATCTAATGTTATTCCGGAGAGATTTTGGATACGTGATCCAAACAAGAAAACCTCTAACAAGCCAAGAAAACAACAAGATTGCTTCGTCCCTAGTGAGGTGTTCAATGAGCCGGAATCAGCAAGCAATAGTATGTGCTTGATTGTGTTGATCATTTTCTTGAATCGAGAGTATGGATACTCTATTAATCACATGGAGTTTTACTAAGCGTTGAAACTTTTTCAAGCCGTGACCTTTGGACCATGACCTCCGTGAACTTGAAAGATAAATTATACATTGTCCCAAGAAGAATCTCACGAGCTTATGTTGAATAGCCCGATTCTTAGACTTTGAGTGACAAGATTTCATAGGTAGTGGAATAGTGCGCGACTATCAAGCGTCCTCACATGGCCAGAAGATCATAACGGCATGGGTTGGTATACTCTGAGCATAAATGAAAACCCGAGATTGATAGGGGATTCGTACAACCGGATAAATCGCGAATTTACGTAATCTTGGAGGATTGTAGTGGAATACAGTATGAATTTTACTCGTGATAAAACACCAAATTCATACATCCCGGATCCTCAAAATAATGTATATTAATCTAAAACACATAAATTGCCAATATGAGCCAAAAAGAGTTCCACAACATGCCGGCGGAAGAGCGAAATGAAACCAACTCCTCGAAACCAACGAATGCGTGAATGCCCGCCCGAAAAACTCTCCGATTGCTTGTCGATACCAAAAGCGATGTCTCTAGATTGTACACACAGGAGGATCGAATCCAACTTGAACTTGCTAGAGTTGTGAGGAACAAAATGGAAGAGAGAAATTCTCTTCTGCAAACATACTAGGGGAGGCGGCACTCGAGAGGGAGAGCGAGGGTTTGATTTTAAATAAAATGAAAAACCACTTGTCTCTTTCTTTAAATACCAAATGCATTCCACCCGTTAAGCAACTTCGTTAAGGGAAATGAGTTTAGCACCGACCCAACTTAATTAGACCGTTATGGCTTCTAATCAAATAATGAGTTACTAGTGAGTTGTTCGTTTTAATTATGCTTGTGAGAGTCGATTAAATACACTAATGAGTCATTTGTCGAATAACTATCCAGGTTGTTGCGTCAATTTCATTGCTTAATTGATTTAAAAGCTTGCAAGTTTAACCGATTGATGTTCATCAATAATAATAGTAATTGGTCAATTATTATTATTATACAACTTATTATCGAGCCTAGAAGGTCGGCGCGTACAATAATATTGAATTATATTTCATGCATGAAATTAAGAGACTTGAGTATTGAGATATATATTTGTCAAATATATGTTGATGAACATCAATTAGTTAAACTTGCAAGTTTAATCAATTAAGCAATTAAAGAAATTGATGAATAACCGTATGTTATTTGATAGTGACTCGTTAGTATTTTATTTGACTTGTTAAGTTAATAAAATAAGAACAACTCAGCTATTGACTCATTATTTAATTAGAAACTCATAATGGTCTAGTGGAAATAACGAGGATGCTTATTCTGCAGTGAAGGCTGGGACTTGATATTTAAAGGAAGGGATTAGGTTTTTTATCATAATCATAAAAAAACCTTAACCCCTCCCTCTTAGAAAGCCGCCCCCTCCCCATAGAATTGGAAGAGTTTTCTCTTCCAATTTTTATTCATCTTCAAACTCTAGCAAGTTCAAGTACTCGGTTCGTTTCCCCTTGTTGGTGGTAATGCGATCTAAGAGGGACGTCGTTTCGGTGTTGAGAGCGAGGCTGGAAGGACTTTCAAGGGGCTTTCATGCTGGGGTTGACAATGATTTGGGTTCATTAGCTTCACGTTGCAATGTAGAAATAACGCTTATTCATACATTTATGTGCTTGGGTAATATACATCCAATTTGAGGATCCGGGATATAAGTGGTGTTTATCACTGATAAATCATACTAGATTCTTTAATTCTTTCTTCTTCATGCCAGTACGCTTGCAGGAGCAATTTGTATCACTTTTTGTGCATATGCTTGCTTCTTGTTTGTTGTCTTTCTTTGCTTGTTTGCGGATGTTGGGATTGGGTGGTAATGTCCCGTGTCCCTTTTCTTTGTGTGCATGTACTCCTTCGCCTTGGGGTAGGGGTTGGTTGTTTTGATGAGATGCCGATTTGATGGAACTCTGGAATTCTGACTTTTTTTTGTGTGGTGGTGTCATCCGATGTGGGTTAGTTCCTCCACCTATGGTGGGGCCTTCGATCCGTGATACATATACCCGGGTAGTGAGTGTAGGATTTGTCCTTTGGCTTCTTGTGTTGTTTGTTCTTTTTTTCTTTGTTTGAGGCTGAGTTGGGAGGACTCTGGACCTCTGCCTTCTTTGTGTGGTGATATGATGCAGTTCGCGCGATACATTCTCCCCACGAGGCGGAGTAGTCTCCCCAGAGTTGATCCGTTTGGCTTAACTCTTGTCTTTTTTGCTTGGTGGTGGTAGGACATTTCTGAACCTCTGTATTCTTTGTGTGGTGATATGATCTGGCCTTGCCTGATACATTCTCCCCTGAGGTAGTGGTCTCCTAGAGTTGATCCACTTGGCTTCTTGCCTTGTCTTGTTTTTGCTTGAGGTTGAGTTGGTAGGACTCTGGACCTCTGTCCTCTTTGTGTGGTGATATGATGCGGCCTTGCATGATCGTTACTCCACGGTGATGATGCTCCTAGAGTTGATCCACTTGGCTTCTTTCCTCTGAGTGGGATTGGCAACCCATCTCTTCTGGATGCGGGCTTATACGCCCCTTGTATCTTGTTTTATCTTCCTTTGGCAGGCTTCTAACTGCGTGTTGCTTGTCAGGTGATCATGGTTACATTTTCCACTGAGGGGGAGCACCTCAATCTCCACCTTCGCATTCATGATCATGAGGAGGTCGAAGACATTACAGGCTGCCTCTGGCGAGGGGTTGTTTCCCTCCTTGGGGAGCTCTTGATGGCAAGAATGCTGGTATTGTATAGTGGACACACAGGGGAGCACTTCCGTCAGCTGCGTTCTTCTTGAGTCGGGGCCACTCTGAGAGACGAGCATCCGAAGATCTACCGTGTTTTGAGGGAAGACGTAGCTACTGGCGTTGGTCGTGGCATTCCTTCATTTCTCTCAATGGGTTGTTCGAATACTGCTCCGGGCTATTGGGAATGGCGCTTTGAAAACGTTTTTAATTAAAACTTGAGAAGCTACTCCACTTCTTGGAATATGAGGCAATGCATGCTTCCCCGTTTATTTATGAGTATTCTGACCCCCTAATGAAGGCTTTTTGTGGAGTGTTGGAGTCCGTCCACTGATCTATTCTCTTTACCTTGCCTCGCTGCGTGAGGTTTTACATTCCTTTATGGGATCTATATAAAATGGGTGGTCTTCCGATGGCGATTATCTAATGGATAGGAGTTGTTCCTTCGGCCAGTGTTTATCATCGTCCTTGGTAAGGAGGCGCATCCACGAGTTTTCCGTTTCTTACTCCATTCTTGTTAGATTTCTCTAGTGTCTTACTCGTTTGACCGGCTACATTTTACTCCCCGAGGAGAATGGATTAGCTTTTGGGTATGTTGCCTGCGAGGGGTTATACGGGGCCTTCATTTTACAAAGGGCAGAGGCAGTTCTTAAGTCTTTGCCTTACTACCCCCGCAGATATGTCCCTACTCATGGGTCGCGTAGTGCCGAGAGTCTTCGAGTGTTTAAACGTCTAGGGTCCCTTCCTCTTTGGTGGATGAGGTATATTATGCTACTTTCTCGTCTTCTTGTTTTTGTATGTGTGAACTTCCTCTCGATCTTACTGGCAGCATCCGTCCCAGTGTGTTCAAGATGGCTAGCTGCGTAGCTGACCAGGAGAAGGCGGTGAGTTTGGCTATTCCACTTTCTTTACTGGCATCCCATAGGGGTTTGCGCCTTATAACGTACTGCACCTTGTCACGACTACCCGCTATCAAGTAGTTACAGTTGCTTCTTTCTGTTCACTATCTTCTTGGATGGATGGGTGCTTATCTACGTACTTATACGTCGTTGAAGAGATATCCTCCTGGTCCTTACATGGTGAGGTATAGTGGCCTGAGACCGATGTATGTCCTTTTCGTTATCGGAGGCTTATCAATATTTGGATGAGCGCATCCCCTACTGGGCTTCTACGCCCTTCACGTCCGACTCCGCAGGTGTTTATAGATGACCAACTAGATTCTGAGGAAGACATGGCCTTTCTTAAGCCTTACGTGTCAGCGTAGTTTGGATACAAAGAGGATGCTTACTTTAGCCCGTGTGAGGCATGACCACATCATTTTCAAAGCGGTTAGGCTTCACTATTTATCCACAGGTTTAAAGGCAGGGTCTAGAGACACCATCCTGGCTTTTGAGGGTTTGAGGTATTGGAGATCCTGTATTGCCACCATGTTGGGACAGAGTGTGATGTTCCGGCGCATCGAGCATAGATGCTGCCAGGGTCAGGACTAGTTGGATAGTGTGGTTTTTACGCTACAGAGTATTAAGATTCCTCCTTTGGGACGGGTAAAGGAAAGAGCGTGCCCCGACTTCCGGGCCCTGTAGTTCCTTCGTCGTCGAAACCTTTGAAGAAATATTCCCTTTATGCGGTTGATTCGGTGAATAGAGATCCTAAGCATACGAAGTGGGGTACTACTAGGAGGCCGGGTCCTATCGTCGTGTCTTCCCTTGACGTTCCTACCGCAGTTACCAAGGATGTAGATGCAACCTCGGTACTTGCCTTCCTTCTTTTGGGTTCTTCTGCATATGTCATCTTTTTATTCACACTCCTTTCTTTTCTGGTCTGGTGTACCTCGCCGAGGGATGAGGCTTAGGCGAGGTAGGTATGGATTATGAGGAACCTTGATTGCATGACTACGGAGGTAGCTGATCTTTGGGAATGCTACTTGAGGAGATAGGCGATGTTGAGGGGCTAGCGGAGGTAGGCGATCTTTGAGAATGCTATAGGAGGTAGGCGGTGTGGAGGCATATTGGTGTGTTCAGCGTATCGAGTCGATCCTTAGAGATAGCTTGAAGGCCACTTCGGTCGAGTTGTGATTTTTTGTGGAGGGTAAGTCACATAAAGCCCTTCTGGTAGAGGAGGAAGGCATCATGGCTTCTTATGAAGGGCTTTTCACGAGGAGTTCGTGAGATAGGATTTGTCGAATCGGGCCAAGCGGTTGAAGATTGTCTTCTTCTCGAGGCTCGTAGTGGCTTCGAGGGGATGCTCGGTGCGGTATTATCCTCACGAGGCAAATGATAGGATTGTGGCTATGGGGATAGCCGAGGCGGCATCATCTTCTAAGTTGCAGCACGAGACAAAGGCCATTAGCAGTGTTCGTACCACTGCTTGGCCGATCTCAAGAGAGGGGCTACCGGCAGGCAGGGATTGCTTGGCTGGACATACATGTGGAAGACCTACGGGCGTCGGTGGGAGGTAGTTCGAGTGTGATCAGCGAATGCAGGAGGTGAGCGAGCCGAGTTTGCGTTGAAGACAACTTCCTTGGAGGAGAGTATCGAGAAGGGCCGGAAGAGTCGGGTGGAGCAGCTAGGCATAGAGCTTAGGAGTCTTTGGTGGCCTTAGAGGGCTCCTTTAGTTGATTTCTTTTATGCACTTCTACTTTATTTTTATTTTTTCGACTTCTTCATTTGTAGGAGACTCTCCTTTGTTGAGATACATTTTTTATCTTGATTATTTACTGCGTCTTTTTCTTTTTGCATGTATACTTCATTTATTGATATTTCTTTTTTGCCCTTGTCTGCACTTCTTCGAGAAAAAATATAAAGATCGTTTGAGATTATGAAGCTTAGCAGGGGTGCCAAGCGTATGCGTACCCGCCAGGATCAAGGTAAGCGTAGTTCAATAGGGGGGTTTGATCTTTTTTAACTCATATCAAGGAGGGTAATTAGGCGGGTTATATACTGGGCGCAGGATTCTCTCAGTAGAGATTGTAACCTCCTACCCGAGTGGGTTGGATAGTTTATACTCGTGTTCAGGAGTTCTATAGGTAATTTAACCTCCTACCTGAGAGGGTTGGACAATTTATACTCGTGCTCAGGAGCTCTATAGATAATTTAACCTCCTGCCCGAGAGGATTGGACAGTTTATACTCGTGCTCAAGAGTTGGGGTAGACAGTTTCTCCTCTTATCCGGGAGGTTGGTGGGCAGTTTATCCTAATGCTTAGAAGGTTGATGAGCAGTCTATCCTCATGCTTAGGAGGTGTCTTGTTTGTTTATAGGTGGTAACGCCTTGAGGGTCGACCATGTCGGGGTCGCCTTTTGTTTGTTCTTCCCTCGAGGTCTTTGCAGCGTTGTTGCGTGATGACATCCTTCGCTTTATTGAAAAGCGGATGGTTCAGGCAGACCACTTTTGACGTTCTCTTGATTTTTGGCGGGTGGCACTCATTCCACATGGTCTGTTCGTAGATATACCGGTATACCCATTTGTCCGGGTGTTTGTTCAATATCCTAGCGACTTCACTATTATGTCCGGGATCGGGTTTTCCGTCATTCTCCCATAGGGTTTCTTCATATATGTAATAGTGCATACCCATGTCTATTTTTTCTTCAAGGATTATTTCCCGCTGCGGGATGACTTCGTACATGAATTCCACTTTTAGGCTTTGGAGACTGGTTGTGTTTCTTCAATCTTTGGTGGATGGAACTCATTCCATGGTCTGCTCATAGATGTAGCGGTATACCCGAGCATGCAGGTCTTTAGCATGTAGCAGGGACCTCGTGTTGCGTCCCGAGGGAGTCGGGTTTTTTGTCATTCTCCCATATGGTTTCTTCATATATGTATCGGTGTACACCTACTTCTATGATCTCTTCCAGTGTTCTCTTTCATTGTGGGATCTCCTGATACATGAAATAAGCTCTCAGCTGCAGAGAGGTTGGCGAGGTTTCTTGATAGTCAGCCCCGGGACCTCCTCCTGCAATATGTTCACGAGGAATGAAGAGGCGATACTCCCGAGGAGTTCCTTTGAATCCTCGGTACCTCCGATCTATGTAGATACATCCTCACGCACCCTTTTTGAGTGGTAGGAGGTGGTTAAATCGTACTCTTTGCTCACTGATTTCTTAATGCTTTTGGAAGATGGACACGAGGTAGGGTTGGATTCTTGGTATTTGTCCCCAACCTGGAAGAGCGATTTCTAGCCGGCTTCTTTTAAGTTATTGAGTTACAACCTTTGGAATGATACTATTCTCAAGTGTTGTTTCTTCGAGTCTTGAAGGGTTCTTGATTAGCCTCAGTTATATGGTAGTTGGCTAACCTCTTGCCCGGTCGTGATCTTGTGATATAGGCTTCAAGGTGCATCGATGCATTTGTCGGGCTTTTGATAGAGTACCCTTTGTGTTGCAGCTTCTCTTGAGTCTCATTCGAGCAATGGCTCGTTAGAACCATTGTGTTTTGACTTACAATTGTTATTTGATTTACCCGTAGGTGCGTCGTTCGTGGGGTCATGGTTGCCTTGACTGGGAGGTCCTTAAGCCTTGGGATTAAATAGATCGTGCTTTCGATCTTAGGCCCTTATGCTTGGTGTCACGGCCTTTGAGTGTAAGTGAATGCCACCACTACGCAGCGAGTTTGTGGTAGCATTAAATACTTTGATTTAACTGATGACTTCTTTCCTCTTTGTTGGGAGGGGCTTGGCGAGAAGAACACTTTAGCGCCTACAGCTCTTTCCCTTGGCATTCACTTGATCCATCCGTGTACCTTCTTTTGATGGGAGCTTGGCATCGGAAAAGAAATTGTGCCTCTTGATAGTGAGAGCAGGTTGCTTTATGCAACTTTGATTGTCCTTTTTGTGCAGGTGTAGTACTTAAAGCATTGATGCAAAGTTGAAGGTATTACATTGCTGTTGTGGATCTATGGCCTTCCCATTAGTACATTATAGGTGGCCTTGGAGTCCATCACGTGGAGAACTTCGGCGTGATGTTGTTAGCCAGTGCTGGGTTAACTCCCTAGTTGAAAGCCTTGTATCATGACCCAGAGTCTTTGTAAGTCTTACATTTGAGATGCTTAACAATTTAAGTGTGTGAGGTAGAATATTCGCCGATCCCCGTCCACTAGAATTACGCTGCATGCCGACGCGCCGGATAGGTACCCGGATATGTAGAGCGAGCGGTTATGGTCACCGTCTTCTTCTGGAATATTTTCATTTGTGAAGGTGACTGTGAAGCTCTGAGGGACCTCCGGGGTTGTTTGGGAGCCTCTGAGGTTGTCTCCGCCTCTGGGATGTCCTCAACTTCCACGTACATATGGCATGACTCCTTTATGTCTTTGTAACCGGAATCACTAAGGTAGTCTTCTCACTTCATCCCGAATTCCAGCTTGCTTCTCCAGAAGTCTTCTAGTACTTTGACTTCAGCTTTGTTAATGATGGTGAGGGTTATGTGGTTGGAGACTTTCTAGTACTGATAGTACTTACAATGAAATGCAGTTACATTGCTTGTTGGCTTCTTTCCAGTTGCTTAGGCTCATTGAAGTTCGATTAGCTTGGCCTTGAGCAGCTCCTCAAACATCCCGGGGATGTCAGACTCAAAGAAGGGTACTCCTTAGCTTGCATTTCTTTTAGTGTGAGGCGTTTGTTATCTCCAAGGTTGAGCCCTCCTTCTCTTCTCTTAGTCTTGAAAGAGAACTTAGTTGATTTGGAAGTTATGGCGTGGGCATCCTTCTTCTCGATTTTGGATGCTTCCCTCGGTCTCTTTGCCTCGTACTTGGCTTTATAAGGGGTGACGTTGCGGTGATGGCGTCATTCCCGCATTTGCTGCTATGGTTTTGCTCGATATGATGTGCTCACAGTGGATAATTTGCTTTCGCAATCTTCGATGGTATCCCCTAAGGATGTACAGCTGTCATAGAATTAATGTGAAGAAGTGGAGTCGGGGAACTCATTTTTTAGGCGTACTTGGCCATCGATGGAGTCGATTCCGCTCTATGTACCGCTCGAATCATTCCACTTTCGAGGCCCGGATGAAGCTGTTTTGACCATATGATGATACTCAACACATTCGGCGTTGTTGCGGCGTCTCTCTATGAAGTGGGCGATATCTTTGCTTGGGATTTCCAATAATCAAACTATTTGCGGAACTTTGGAGGTTGATAGCCTTGAGGCATTTTTGACTATACATCACGGGGAGCTATATGGTTTGACATAGGAGTATGAGGGAGGCTGCTTAAATGCTTGGAAGTATCTTTGAGGGGAGGCTAACCCCGTCTTGAGGATTTTTTAAGGAGTTTGACTTTTAGTTTTGTTGTTTTTAGATGCCGAATGTATTATGGTATAGAAATGTTATCAGAGTATCGGTGAGGAATTAGGGGTGATTTTGAGGTAGTTGTATTGGGGTTAGAAAGTGGTGTAAAGTTGTATGTTGACTTTTTTTATTGACTTTTCTTAAATTGACTTTAAATAGTATTAATATGAGGTTAGAGGAACTTTTAATATAGTTGAATTAGGTATAGAATTGTTGGTTGGGATATGGATAGGTAGAAATTTGGTTGAGGAAGTTTGGAAAGAAAAGTTCGTATGGTAATTAGTGCTTGAATTGGAGGTTGTTTTTAATAGGTTAATTGGTTGTTAATTTATTTAGATTGATTAAGTCTTAAGCAAGATGTTATTGTTGAGGTAATAAGGTGATAGCCGAATATTGAGATTTTTCGAGGTTGGCGATTGGAATATGAATTGTTGGAATGTTAGGGTGTATACCCGATGCTGGGAATAGGATGATTCTTTAGAGTTGTAAATTTGAATGGAGGCAGAGTAATGTATGATTTTTCTGAATAGGAGATGAGCTTTGGATCTAGCACAGAGCGCATAGAGATATCGTTACTACTTTTTGGGCTCGAGGTGAGTACGAATCTCACGATGGGGACCTTTTCGTATATATTATGTTGTATATATTACATGTGATATCTTAGGACTATTAAATATGTGTATTGTGTGGCTATAATCGATATTAGGTGAAAATTGGCAGATTTATGATGAAAATGGTATGAAATAAGCGAGATTTGATTGACATTATGAGATAACTAGGTATAAAGAAGTATGTTATGACATAATTGAGATTATGAGTTACGTGCTTGAATGAATTTTGAATATAATTCATGTTATGAGAAATTGTGTGTGTGGCTATTATTTGTAATATTGAGTAAAATATCTTTGTGTGTGTGGCACAATGCGGATAGTAGCGATTGCTTTATGTGTTATTTTGCTTGGGAGGCGGTGGTGACCCCGGCAGGAGTTTGTGCAGTGTGCATATTGTGTGGGTAGCCAGGTGGATTCGGGAGGTTTGGTGGTATGCAGCATTGAGGGTGTAGCCTCGGTCGGGAGGATGGTGAGGTGGAGGCCCACGTCTGATTATTTGGAGGTGGATTCCTCGTATGTGTATTATTTGGAGGTGGATTCCTCGTATGTGTATTATGTACGTATGGAGGTGGATTCCTCGGTGTGTATTACTTGGGGTGGTTTACCGTATGTGTATTATCTGTGGAGGTGGATTCCTGTTGATGACTTTGTGTGTTGAGATTGTTTCATAAATACAACCATTAGTTATGAATATAATCTCATGTGTAAGCGTCGTGCTTAACATTGTATAAAGAGAAATCTATGTGATATGTGGGCGATTATTTTTAATACCACGATTAATATGCGTGCATATGATATATTTATACTATATATAAGCATGAATATATATGATGGAATCGATGCGTGGTATTTGTATTCACTCGAACTTAATAGGCGGCTCACATTCTCATGGGCGGAAGTTTCCATTACTGAGTTTCTAGGAGTGATCGTTGAGGTGGTGAGGAAGCGGTTTCTTGGTAGTGGAGATCATAGGTGAGGCGGTGGTGGCATAGGAAGTCCCTCATCAGTCATTTCTTTTTTGTTGAAAATTTGTATATTTGAAGGATTGGTGGGTTGTATTATATTGGCCAGTGCAGTTTGTGTCGTACTTTCACGATGATGTATTTTTGGTTGTGTTACATTTGTCCGTTATTTTGTTGGATGTATTGTTGGAAACACCCGCGATGGAAATAGGAGCTCTATTTTGATAATGTCGGCGGGGTTATGTTGTTATTGTATCCATCGTTAGAGTGAGCTTCTGGTATACGGGTTGTTAATGATCTTAACCTCGAGGCGGCCGACTTGGGGTGGAGTGGGTAGAGCAAGTATTAAGGACTGGATGGTGGCCGAAATACCTTGGTTGAGTAGGCTTGAGCCTTCAAGGTATTCAATGTCCCTTTCACATGTGGGACATCTCATTCCAGGTTATATGGGGCGCCTAGTCGCCTGTCAGGTGGTAACCCGCGTTGCCTCTGAGGCTCCTGGTAGTATGTTGGAGCTGGAGACTCGGTATTGCGAAGGGAACTACCGATCGGAAGTGACGAGGTAAGGAATGTAGATCCCACCGGGGAGTGCCAAAAGATTTGTATCAAGAAGAAAGATTTTATTATTTACATGCGCTCCGAATAATAAAATCCGCAGAAAATCTTTCAATTACGATGAAAATATTTATCTAAATGGTTGGGGGTTCGACTATCAGTCTAGTAATCTCCTACGTATGTTGAAGTCTACAATATAACTTGGCTTGATATGGACTCGGTAGCTCGAGATATGGCTTGGATATGTGTCACCGGGCCCGGGGCACAGCTTGAGAATTGGTCTTTGACTTTGGATATAGTCGAACGAGGTGCCTTTGACACTTGATCCGTATGGTTATATGGACTTGATCTTTGTCTTGAATTTGGATTCCTTAAGATCGAGTACGGATGGTGGGACCGACGCTTCCACTTGTGTATATGTGGAATTTGGTTGGAAGCGGTTGACCCTCCTTGACTTGATATGTGGGTTGGCTGGATGCTCGATCCTACTTGAGTTGATATGTATTTGTGGGACTTTGATGTGATGACTTGGATATGTGTCTCACCGGGATCTTTGAAATCGACTTATCCTCTTAGTGTTCTTGGACTAGATGAACCTTGGCCTTCGAGGGGTTAGTTCCTTCGGTAGGTAGGACATGCATTTCTAGTCTTTAGATGTAGAGCAAGGCCCCAGCCGGTTTGATCCTACTATTTGATTTGACTTGAGTATTAAGTGGGTAGCTCGGCTTACCGTGACTAGTGGGATGGTCCGCACTCCTGCTTGGCATGTCAGACGCCTCTTTGGTGGCTAGGAGTAAGATGCCGGCTTGATCCTCTCCACAACTTGACACAGTGCATGGGCTTTAGCGGCGTATCTCCTGGCTTTGTTAGGAATGGCCAGCATAACTTCTTGTTGGAGATTGAGTTCGCAGCAGTGGGGATTCGAGTTGTCCTCCTTCACGATGGAGATTCGGGATTTTCCACCTTGATGTTGGAGATTCGGGATTGCCCGCCTTTCTGATGAGTTTTAGGCGGCACATTTGATCTTCGGTGTCTAGAGGCGCTTGCTGCGTTGAATCTTCAAGTTGGAGATGCTTCATCTTGTTGATCTTCTTCTTTAGTGCTTTTCAGCAGATTCTCCATCTTTTTTGCCTTCTTTTTCTCCCACTTCAACTTATGATTTATTTTTGAAAATATGGGGGTATTTATAGGCTTTCGAGCTTGATTCTGATTGGTTGATCCATTTTGGATGGATCGTGATCTTAATAGTTGATTTTTTGAGGGTATAATCTGGACCGTCGGATATTTTGCATGACTTAAGCTTCAAGAAAAGGAGTTAGGCGCCTATTTGGTGCCCTTTTAGCTAAAAAAAATGATTTTATTTATCGACCCGACACTTCCTTGTCGCATTCATTTAAGCCTCGTATCTTTCGGAAACCCTATTTTATGTTTAAAGGAGCTTATTTAAGGTAAAGCCTTTCAATTTTAGCACCAAGTGTCTCCGGTCGCTTGAATCTAGAGAACCCCCATTATTTTCTCGACTTGAATTTAATTTGAAAGCTCGGGTGAACCCTAATCAACACATGTAATCATGTGATCTGTTGAAAATTAATATATTTTTAAAAATAAATTTTATTAATTAAAATTAATAAATTTTTCACTATCTACAAAGTGATCATTATATACAAATTATTAAAATACATACTTATGCAACATTACTTGAGTACTATAATGATAAAAAAAATCATTTATTAAATGAAAATTGTTAGTACCAAGAATGTCGTTAAATTTTGATTTTTGACAAGTTTAGTTTTTTATGTTTAACATAATTATTTTTGAATATGTTATATAATACTTTTTTGAAAAATCTATCAAAATATATTATTTTTAACATGTTTTAATATTAATGTGATTATTTTGATTTAAATAACCATTAGGCCCTCCAACTAAGACAACTGAATTTGTTAAGTTTTATCATTAAGAATATAAAAGATCCAACGATTTTTAGGAATGGAGATAGTAATAAGCTCTTTCTTAAAATTATAGTAGGAATATTTTAAACTTTTTTGTAGTAAATTCAAGGTTCTACTTTGGCTTTTGAAAGTTAAGAAAAGCATTAAAATATGAATTCATAATTAAGGGATACCAACTTTTTAAGCCTGTCGAAGTAACAAGAATAGCAATGCGTATTAGGTAGATTAAAGAGATTTCTTTCGATAAATGCTTTCGAAAGAATAGCGGCGAAATTATAAAATTAAAATAAATAAATAAATAAAAATGCATACACGATATCAAATTTTATGATAGGAATTTTTTGTTCACATTAATAGTAAGGCAGTAACAATACAAGTGTATTTCAAACTACCAAATGTTTTTTGACAGACCATGTGTCGGCAACGAATTAAATGTGATATCAACACACTAATTAAATGTGATGCACACAAGTGTATTTTAAACTTCTA
This sequence comes from Lithospermum erythrorhizon, assembly GCA_019722365.1. Taxonomy (NCBI): domain Eukaryota; kingdom Viridiplantae; phylum Streptophyta; class Magnoliopsida; order Boraginales; family Boraginaceae; genus Lithospermum; species Lithospermum erythrorhizon. The sequence goes on from JADFUC010001623.1 coordinate 87,022, forward strand.
AATTTATTTCGAGAGATTATCATACTTTTAAATTTATTTAGAGAGATTATTATCATACTTTTGTTCTTGTACTTTCAGCCTCAAGCCATTTTACATCTGCATTATAGATGCATTTTCACTTGTTAGGACAAAAATATTTTTAGGATGCCACATTTTTTAATTGGATCATGGATGCCACATTTTTTAATGAGCCTCATTTGATGAAATATTTTTCTAAGGTCTCTTTTTTCTCATGATATTTATTTTTTCTCATGACAAAAATATTTTTTAAATTTATTTAGGATAAATGTTTGAGTAGAGGTTTCATTGGATCAAGGATGCCACATTTTTTAATGAGCCTCATTTGATGAAATGTTTTTCTAAAGTCTCTTTTTTTCTCATGATATTTATTTAATTTTCGATAAAGAGATGTTACTTGTCTTAATTCTCATGTACGTTTTTGACAAATTAATCCTTAATGTTGTTCCCTCCCAATAAAAAATTGTTCAAGTAAAAGGAGGGTGGAGCCTTTTATTTTTTCAACAATTCAAACAAGTTGTATAGAAGTATATAGCAAAAAATACTGCCTTTAAATCAAGGTTGATTAGGGTTATTTTAAGCTTTTGTTCTTTTCATCCTTTTCAAACATATAAAAATATTCTATCATATTAATATTATATGTTAAACATTGTTCATTAACATGGTATATATGTACACAATGTACTTAAGTGTCTAATTTCCTATTGAAATGAATATAGTTTCCTATTAAAATGAATTCATATGGTCAATTTCAATAGGAAGCTACACAATTGAGTTAAGTACATTTCCTACGGGCACTGTGGTAAATACAATATAGTAGGGGATGTTTTTACTAGGTTCCGATGAAGTTTTTAAATTTTTTACATGCGAGAAGCTTACGATTCCATTGTTTTTTTTAAATGAAATTGTATGTCTAAATTGTATGACAAGTTAGCCCGGTACAAGCTAATGACTACAGACAAACAACTACCGTAAAAAAGTAAAATACTTAACAAGTAAAACACATAATCTGGTAACCGGTTCGGTGCCCGATGTAATGCACACCAGGTTTGGGGGCAATCGCCCCGATTGAAGATTCCACTATGATCAAAATTCTGAAATAAAGATGCTTTATCTTGAATCTCTTTAAGGAATTCTTTCGCCTATTTCTACTACAATACGGATGCTTGCATAAGCTCGGGCTCATAAAATTTAAGAGTCTGCTTTTATCGCCCATTTTACGCTTCTTTATCCCCTTAGTATGTAGTCAAGCTAAATGATCTTTTTTTCGCTAAACAAAGCGTATGCCAACCACAGTCAACAACGGTTGTATGCAATCACTAAAGGAGTTTATAGAAACACTCAGGTACATTGATCTACACAATAACACACTTAAAGCTTGTATGCTTCACAATACACAATGCAATCTACCATTTGTAGCCATACGCATAAAAGCCTTTTATATAGTGTAGGCACAACCATGTTTATGGTAAATATTACCATAAACAAAAACTTCCATCTTGTAAATACATTCAATGTGTCGGTCCTTTTCCTTTTTATTTTTAGACGTGTGTATCTTGTATCTTGATAGTCAAGTAATGCCTTTTCGATTAATAGAATCATATCTACCGAGATCTCCTCCATATATGGCAACAAAAATCTTCTTGTAGAGATTCTCTCGACTCTCGGTTGTTTGCTCACAATCTATCAAAAGCAGGTTGGTGAAGTGACCTGTGAAACACTTGACCAGCACACCATGCCACTAACATTAAATATATCAATCATATAGGTTGAAAATTAATTTGTTTTAAATCGGTTCAGTTGATGTCGATTTTTTATCTTAGTTGTTTTGTAGTTGGTGAAGTATTTATAACATGCCCATAATATATATATTAAAAAAATTATGTTAACATATTTTTTACTTAACAATTTAAAAAGTCATGAAATCATAAAATTCCAACAATAAACAAAGTCTCTTATCCTCAAGCTCTATTTTCAAATATTTTTTCTCATTCTCATATATCACCAATTCACCATGCAATCATCATTTATAGTCTATCTACCTGGAACATCAAGTTTGACACAATTTTATTCATCAACCTCGTAAATCCTTACCCTTCAACCTCCTTCCCCATTAAAGTTGAATAGAGCCGCCAAAATCCTTTTCATCCATCATCGGCGACTCGACGTAACCAGCAAGAGGTTGCCATGTTGAGTTGAGGTGAGGGTTGCTGGCATATTGATTTTGGTAAGTGGATAAGTCATAACTTTAAAGGTTTGGAGTTTGGACTTCGGGCTATTAATTTTAGTGGACTTTGGAGTGGGGGCGTGGGGCTATCTTTTAATTCAAAAAAATGTGCAATAATCTATTTAAAAATCTAAAAGTAAACAAAAATTTTAAAAAAAAAATTACAAATAAATAGTTTTAAACAATATATATACTATATATTTATATAATATATATATATAATGTTGAAGTTCGATCTACTTTTATCTTTAAAATCGAAACAGATTAATTTTTGACGGTTTTAATTTTTTTAAACCATTTCGGTTCAGTCTTTTTTTTTGTCAACCAAGTAAGTTAAAATTCGGTTCAATTTGGTTGGTTTTTTTCGTTTGAACCAAACCGTCAACATCCTAAATAGGACCGCTACAAAAGTATTTTCATTACTTCACTTAAAGATTTGTCGAGTTTGTTTTTAAATGGTCGAAGATTAACAAAATTTACAATGCTTGATTATGTCAAAGCTTTGATTTGAATCAAAATTATCAAGTTAATAGTAAAGTATGTTGAAAATACTACATATTGAACTATTTTTTTCAAATAAATATATAACACATTAAAATTTATTTGAGTCCGGAATGAAAAAAGTCGATTATTAAAATCAATGTAATGATCTTTTTAGAAATGAAGGGAGTAGTATTTATGAAAAAATGTAGTATTCACGCCTCACTTAAGTAGCGGGCTAACTTCTAATCACAGTATTGACCCAAAGTCCTTACATCATGTTTCCTAAAATTTTCCTAAAATTCACTCTAAATCACTACTTTTTATTTTTATTTTTAGGGATCGATTTTTATGTATGTTCTTTAGCAGTTTCCTATTATTCTCTTCATTATTGAAAAATAATAAGGAAAGCATAAATTTAAGAGGTGAAGAGGGTGAGTGAATAATTTTAGAGGGGGCAACTTATTTTAGGATAGTTGAAAAAATAATTTTATTTTTTTATTTTTAGTGATTTCACCCCTTATTTTAACTTTTAGGGGAGGTGATGTACATGCTCTTATGTGAAAAAAAAACATAATTAAAAAAAATTGGCACTTCGAATTTCATAGAGCACCAATCAACATAAATCGATAATTCATATATCTTTTACTCAGCCAAAACAAACATGAATTTGTAACTTCAAACAGATGAAATGCTTTTTCAACCTGGAAACTATGAAGCTTATTATTCCCAACAATATTGATGAGTACAATTGAAGGCACAGTTACTATTAACCTGACAGAACTCACAACAAGGCGTATACAACATTTTCCTTGCTTGCTGAGTGCCCGAATTTCGCTCGATAGAAAGGTTTTCGTCACCTAAAGCAGGGTTGGTTTTCTTGAACAAATGATGATCCCCAAGAAAGAAAAAAATTGTTAGGACAAAGAGAAGAGAAGCAATTATTGCAATTGTAGATTTCGCCATACTTGAAATATTGTTACTGATTATTACAATGATTCAATGATAAAAACTGTGGTATCAACTATCAAGGCTTATATAACTAGTGTATTTGATAGTGTAGGTTCAATTCTAAGGTCATTTTGGTAATCATGGCATGAAACTACATGCTTTCTTTTGCTCAGGATAATTAAAGAATTGATGATGCATGAAAATAAGCAGTTCGCAACATGTATTTCTGGGGCTTCATTTATGATCTTTATTACATAATTTGAGAATGATGGTACACTGATTGTATTTTAAGCTCGTTCATGCCGCATTTTGAATGGCACATGTTGCGCGATTATTAATTCATTTTCCTGATTACTATAGGACTATATCGAATCTTAAAAAACAATATTTTTAAGAATCAAGTTGTAATTCTTTTATGCCAAGGAGAGCATGACGTTCTTCGTTGAGTGCGTATTGGATAAACTTTAGAAATCGAGGTTGTATTTAAATTAGCTTATAGAGATTAGTCACCCAATATGAAGAGGCGTGGCAGGTTAAGGAAATATTATATATCGGATCTCATAGTAATAATAAGTTGAGAGCGATTTAATTGTCTGTTAGATTTCTTCGTTAATAGCATAAGTTAGGATATATGTTAGTTGTTTGGACAATTGACGTAGTAAGATTCGTTAGAGATTTATGATGAACTGCGGGTCGCATAATGTATATATTAAAATAATGTTAGGTTAATATAAATTAATATATTACTCTTTGTCAATCGGCGCAAGTCATGGCGGCAACCGAGGAATTGTATAATACGATTATAAGCTTTCAGGGTTAAAGTGTAATTGTAAAAAATATTAGGCGAAATTCCAAATATGAAATTTTACCTAACCCATAATAGGGAAAATAGAATGAACTTTTGCTTTTGTGGAACTAATTTAGGGTTTGAAGCTTCTATAGAAGACCATCAAATTAAGGTTTTCATAAGCCAAATTGCCTAATCGTCTTTTGAGAAAAGATGAAAATAAAGCCTGCTTTTACTTTGTTGTTACGGCCACCATAGGAGAAGAAAAACTTGTGGCTTTTTCTTCCTCCTAAATTCTTTATTTTCTTTAGTTAATACAATAAAGCCCAGAATGAAAGAGTTTGATCGTCATTAGTGTGAAGCTAGCTTTTAAAGACAAGCACTATTTTGGTTATTTGTAGTATTTCCTCTGATCATGTTCCTTTGCAATTACAAGTCTAAAGGTACATACTATATATACGATTGAATTATTATTTTATAATCGTAATGCGAAATTAGGATACATATAATATTTGATATTATTTTAATCCGTAAAACCCCAACAGTGACAATACCATATTATTCAAATTTTGAGTGTTTTTGTTCATTTTTCTCCCTTTAAAGTCTGACCATGCGATTATCACCTGAACTCAATTACATAAAGTATTGAACCATTTTTCATCTTCAGTACAATCACTTGACACAAATGAATTGAGGAAACTGAATAAATTCTGTAGCGGAACAACATTATGAAACAAAAAGAACAGTCGAAATGTTTGTTCAACCTTTAATGCACACCAGCTCACAAACAATATGTTAATGTCACAACAACGTAAGTATTAAATTGTCAAAAAGAGGCAACCTGAGAAAGGTTATCCTCATTAGTAACATGGTTTAGTTCTATGCAGCACCCACACAACTCTTGCAATCCAAAAATGCAAAAAGAAATCAAGAATTTACCAACATACAATTCTACAAGCGACAACGGAACGTTGCTTCTGGCTACTATAGCCTTCTCTTGTTGTATGAGAACATGATCAACAATTTCATTCCCTCTACTTTCCACTCTTGCGGTACGATTTAATTGCTTAATATTGTCTATAACCGCCACCATATTGGTTCTGACCATAGTTACCTGTCCCCATCATGGGATTATAACCTCCTGGCATGTTGGACCTGGGAGGAAAACCCATCGGACGTTGCATCTGAGCTCCCATTCCCATGTTCATCCCCATACCCATATTGGGCGCCATGTTCATTCCCATCCCGGCTCCCATTGGCTGCTGGTTCACCGCACCATAGCCTCCCATGCTGGCTCCTGGTCTAGCCATACCCATACCCGCACCTGAGCTCACACCCATCATTGGGTTTGATGTCGGCCTAAAAACACCTGCACCAGCACGGCCAATTCCGGAACCAGAACCCATGGCCTTCCCCATGTGAACTGTCGATGTCACTGAAGTTGCTGCTGGCTTTTCCATTCTCTTCTCCTTCCGATTTAATGCATCGAAGTCAACTCCGATATCAGATAACGGGTTGGTCTTGGCTGCAAATTGAGAGACTTCTGTGAGCTATGAAATAAAAGAATTGATCTAAAAGGTATATTGCAAGACATGATATTACGTACATCCAGATATATTTAAATTGACCAGTCCACGACTCAAAGTATCCGTCCAAACAGTAGATTTTGTTTCAAATTTGTCTTTTGCTGGAGCTGTAGAAATTGACGCTGATGAAGGGAAACCTGATTGAGAAACTTGTGGAGCTTGAAATGACTGTGGGGATACATGGAAGTTCTTGACATTCTGTTGTGAAGCTGGCACAGAAGAAACTTCAGCAATCATGTTCTGACCTCCTGATTGCATGCTGTAGTTGTCATAAGGAACAACATTAGGCTGACCATACTGGCCACCAGGTTGACTCTGGATTCCAGAGTGGCTCAAGATATTTACTGGAGATGTGAAGTCCCCTGATTCTGGTTGGTCATTTAATGATGCTTGAGCAGATTCGTTTGGATAGCCTGCCACCGATGACGGTTGGAAATTATGCCCAGGGAAGCCTGCTTGAGGAGTAGGTTGACCAAATTGGGATGAAAAGTTGGGATGCATCACAAGCTGTCCAGATTGGGGAGGCAAATCATTAGGTGACACAGGGTGTTGCGATTGCAATGAAAAACTGGTCTGGTGTGCAGAAGGGCCACTTTCAGAGAAAGCTATCTGGGGTACAGATTGATTAGGTAGCGATATAGCCTGGCCAGATTGAGCCGGGAAACCCGTCTGATGTGGCTGTGGTAAGGCTTGATTGACTGTTGCTGAATACTCTGGCTGTGAACTCACAGGATGTTGATGTCCAGACATTGGAAAAATATCTGCCAATATATCAATATTTGGGTCACCGGATGAGGTAGAAGTTTCACCAGGAAACTTTGCCACATCTAAATTCTGAGAAACATGTTGAGTTAGTTCAGGTCCAGAGTTTGAGGCATTTTGGAAGGAGGGTACAGTAAGAAAACTTTGCTGGGGGCCTGGTGCATTTGAAGGTATAGCTTTGAAAGGGCCATCACCAAATGGGTCCTCGAAACCCTGAATTAGGGATCAAGTTATCACTTAGTGGACAATTAGCATAAAGAACTAAATGGAGGTTCAAAGTACAAAAAACAGTTAGACGGAAGTACAACAACAACAACATGCTCCAATGCCTCTAAAGATGCTCCCACCTAAGCGGGGTAAGGGGGGTCGGATAGAATGCAGCCTTACCCCTGAGATAACAAATGGAAGTAAACAAAAAAAAAAGGGAAAGAAGAAAAAAAGAGCAGCAAATTTCCGTACAACAAAAATAGCATTTTAGAACAACAATGTTGAAGAATAGTTAGTATTCCAAAAGATTTTCCTCATAACGAGAGCCATAGAAGGTAAGAGCTGCCATGATATTCATGATCCAGATCACAGAAGGCTTTTACATGGAGAAGGAACAAACATAACGAACCTCATTTGAAAGTGCCTCGTGTTTCTATAAGAGAGCAGATATAAAAAAATAAAAATAAAAAAGCAAAATAATGTCATCATTTTAACCCACAAGTTAGAGCAATACCACAAAAATATATCATAAATGAGCTCTCTACCCCTCCCTCAGTGTAGTTTATTGAGATACAAAGTTGTTCAATATCCTCAGCTCCTTAAAACGAGATAAAGTTACTCCGATGTATAACAAAGGAGTATATGCATCCACCATCATGGCTTAGGACCATTATAGTCTCCTTAGATTTATCAGTATCTCAAAATTCATATTGTCTGAGAACCACTATTTATGCCCAAACCTTGAAATACATCACACGATGTCTATATAAAACATTACAACCACGGAACCACATCAGATGATTGATGTATTAATTAAGACAAAAAAAGAATAGAGAAACAGACTATACCTGTCTCGGAGCCCCAGAAGCAGAATTTGATGAAGTATCAACTTCATTTGATGAAGGAAAAGAAGTTGTTGGCACAAGAGCCAATGAATTATCAGTGGATGAGTCTGATGATGAGGCAAGCAAAACCTTTTAATAGGGAATCATTCCACATATTTATAAAATCTATATTTTGTTAATCATTTTCTATAAAATGAATAAAATTTTCAGTTATCCTACGTCTCAACTCTCAACTGTTTTCAACCATTTTTTATCTTAAGGTTTCAGATTCCAACCTCTACATGATTCAAATAGTATGGCCATCGTAACCTCGGTAAAAACTTCTATTCTTGAAGAAAGCTGTATGAAATGATATCTTTATTACCTGGGAAGGATCCACGTGGATCAAATTCATCAAATCTGTCGGCTTCTTTGGTATTCACAGCTGGGGTAGCTGATGAACCCGGAGAGGGTACAGTAGCAGCAGTGCCGGTCTCTTGGGAAAAATTTCTGTTAGCAGGAGGAGAATATGATTTAGGAGCATCTGCAGATGTTTCTCCATCCCTGCAATAATTAAAACAGAGATCCCATTACCAAAGATGATAACAGAAAATTAGACAGCCCAATAAGCATGACCCATGTAAACACTCATGATGAGAAATTGTTTACCTATCACTATGAGTAGGATTACGAGCAGAACCAACAGCATCCACACCACCAACAACTTCTTCATAGCTAGGAGGAGCAGAAAGGTTTTGCTCTGGATAATTGCGATCTAATTTTTGACCAGAGGGACTGAATCAAAGATGAAGGTGAGACAAGATCTCATATCAAGACCTTGTTTCAAACCCAACAGACACAACGATTAAGATATATAAATTACAATACCTTCGGTCCTGAGATTGATCATCAGCTTTGGCCCCACTTTCTCTGCAGTTAGTGTAACCACGAGCAATTGTTAAACCATAATTACAAGATAACTTAGTTCCTTCCTAAATCCATGTGTAAAGGAAAGTGGACAATTAAAGAAAAGACTATTCAAAGTCTGAAGTTTGATATCACTGATAATTTCCCCAACAATTTATGCTAAATTTTATGGGATTCTATTGTTTGACTAGAAATGTTCAAATTATTTGAAGACCATATATATAAACATAGGAAACAAATTAAATAGAAAGTTCTTTTTGGTAACTTGATAATGCATTAGTGAGCAGAAGACGGACAAACCTGGAAGAATATTGACCATCATCTTCGTAATCACGGGCCCTATCTCTGTCAGAGCTTCTACTTCTTGAGCCATGCTGCGATCCATCAACACTACGACTTCTGCCACTGTAATCATCTTCTCGGCCATATCTATCCTCGTATTCTCTACTATATCGATCCCCATCACGATTATATGAATCACCATATCTGTCATCCTTGTAGCTGTATTCTCTCTCCCCTCCATAACCATTCCGCTCCTCATCTCTACTTCCATAACGATCATCATATCTTTCGCCATAGCCTCCCGAGCTTGAATGTGATCCAGGTCGATACATACTTCCAGCTGATGAGTTCTGAAATCTAAACAGATACAATGACAAACCCATTTCAGGAAGTCATAACGTCATATATGTAAGAAAGCATAAATACTACCTACAGCTAGGCAAACCCACTAGTGGTTACTGCAAGGAACCCAATTATGGGAGCATCAATGTGTCAATTACTCTTTAGCTTTAGGTGCATGATGTGTAAGTTTTTTGGATACAATCTACAATATATCCTTCTCAGAAAGTTTCATCTATCATTTCCAGACAACTGATCTCATTAATAAAGAGAGATAACTTACTTGTCTCTGTTAGCAGCTGCCTTTTGACGAACTTCAAGTATTCGTTCCTTATCATTCACCAAAACAACTAAATTTTGAGACTTCTTTCTAACATTGTTTCCTTGATCCCTCCCACTGGAATCAATGTATTGGAAGTCGGCTAGCATCTAACACAAAAAAAAACAACAATTATCGGTTCATGTTTCATGTGTCATATGTCAAATAAATTTTGGGGAGAAAATAAAAGTACAGAAGTAGTGTCTTCAATGACAAATGAACTTACCTGAATTTGGTATGCATGCTCCCTTATTTCTTCAATTACACGCTCGGAACCATTGGCGACCATATATTCCAGAACAGTCAAAGCCTGCAGATCATTAGATACATTCACTCACACTGGCAAATTACAAGTCGACATCATAACAGATGAATGCTCCATCCGAGCAAATGTCAGGATTGAGCAAAAGGTCCCATACCAAATGTACAAGATTTGCGTGGGATAAGGTTTTCAGTCTAAGAAAAACCGCGGCTTAGTAGGGTGTCCAAATCCGAGGATAAAGGGCGGAAAAACAACTTGGAAGTTAAAAGTATATCGTAGTGTATGTAATTACAAAGATGGATCGCAATGTAATGATCAGGATGTCTACAAAAGATGCATTCACAAAGTTTTGTACCAATTTATGGGGGGTCAGCTACAACGATTGTCAAGCTTTAGCAACAACAAAAACTTAGATTTCTTAAGCATATGTATGAATCCAAACTAAGCCACTAACCTTGTAAACATGCCGCCAATTTTTTCCAGTGTCATTCAGTCGCTTCCATAAAATTGACATTATCATCTGATATTAAGTGGCTTTAGATTCATCAATAAATAAAATCGAGAGATGGAAAATTAAAATGGAAAAATAGAAAGAAAAATATTGCTGTACTGGAGTAAATTTTTTAGTTCAATAGATTCGTGGTAGTTTCTACTAGCCTGAGCAATATCAGAAAGAAGTGTTCCATGGGGACCCCATGGCTCATTACTAGTGGCATCAAGTACCTACACATAAGAAAATAACAAACATATTAGTAACACGAGGCTTGGCTTTGTCTGCTAGCATACACAAAGCTCACTCAAAAAGCAAGAAGATGGGAAAAACTAAAACAAAGAACTTTTGAAACATTACCTTCTGTTCTACCGTATTAGAGACTTTTGCTTACAATTACATACTCTTTTTAAGTTATGTCGAACAGTTTGATCGAAATGCCTTCTTTGTTTTCCCCTTTGAGAAAATTCTCTCCTTTTCAGTAATACTTCCAAAAACTGTTATAAAAAATTTCCATCGAAATGCATTAGCTTCAACAAGCTCTATTTCATGAACAGACTTAAATCAAAATCATGAACTATTTGCTAATAAAAAACACCAGTAACTTTTTAAACTCCATAAAATATCCTTTTTTTATACACACTCATCATCCCCATCAGAACGATTGTTCGTAGCTACCCATAAGTAGGCCCTAAATCAGGATACAAATATTAGGCAAAGTAGCAAAGCATTACAGCAAGTAGTTTCTTTATTGAAAGAAACAATAAAAACTCCATTTTTTTGATTTAGATAATCAGCTCTCTATTCCTTGTATGCTCCCAAGGCCCCACAACTTTTCAGTGGTCATTTTCCACTGTATAACCCAAACATACAATATCCAACTATATGCAAACATACCAGAAACAACAACCAATCTACAATTACATCATACATGAGTACTTTACAACAAATAAAATACAGATGTGGGGATCAGGTTTCATGAGAATCTCAATGCGGCTCTCATTAAATGATATTGAGGTGGCAAGGCAACCGTCAAAATCAGTACTGTGTCCCAAACTATCATCACCCAAAATATCGTATCGGGGCTCAATAGATCAAAATAACTAAAAAATATCACAAATTCTTGAGAAGTCAAATTATAGTAGGCAGATCAAACCTCAGATTAATGGGTTGGAGGAAATGAATCTTGTTCTTGAAAATCATCTCGGGGTCGAGGAGTAGGAATTGGGATTTAAGAGGAAAAATAAATTGCTTTAGTTAATAATAATATATAGTTTGTATTTTTGAATACATTAATAAATATTGGGTCCAATAATTTGTGCTTTTATTTAAATTTTTATTACATTTATGCTTTAGTACAACCTTTTAAATTTGATCAAATCTTTTTGTTTTATGTTTTTTCTTCATTACAAATTAGATGCGATTCCTGAATTGCGGCTGCAGCGGTCAGGGGTATTGTTTTCACGACGATTGATAATCTAAACAGATAATTTTAGCAAGAAATATAAAAGTGGTAAATGTAGCGCGAATGAAGTCAAAAACAGTTAAGTGTGCGTTTTGTTTGATGCTTTTTTATTTATTTAAACAATTTGATAATTTATCAACATGGAACTTGAAGCTTGATGTCCATTAGAAGTAATACTACTAACCATTGAGTTCAGGCACTTGGTTTGTTGATTTCTGATTCTCTCCACATCAAATTTTGGCGGAAAAAAGCATCTAGGACTGTTTAGTAACTTTAATTTAAGTTGAAATATGGTAAAATTATAAATGTTAACGTACAAGAGCTATTATACAACTAAATGGTGTTGGTTGAATGGCTAAGGTATTCTTTTGCCCCTCCCTGTTTGCAGGTTGGGGTTTAATTAAAGGCAGAGCATTGTTTGGATTAATTATTTAAAAATCTTAATTAAGAATATTAAAACCAGAGCTGGTTGTGTTCATAGTTTAAATATACATAAAATTGAACTTGAAGTGTTTCAATGTCAATAAAAAAATGAACTTGGAAGTGATTGTAAATTATTCAAACAATCTAATATTCAGGATTCAGTTCTGAAATAAAGAGAACAAAATTCAACAAAGATTTGAATAGTGAAGTATAACCATGGAAATATAGTTGAAACTTTTAAATCGATTAATTTACCACCAGCTTGTCGTTTGGGGATTACATCCTTTTAATATTAAAATTGTGAATTTGGTTTTAATGATAGATAAAATTATACATTATTAAACTTTGGGAGTCCCACTTTTTAAATATAAAAATATTTGATGACCCTTTTTACTCAAAGGAAGTTGATGTGAAATTACTTAAATATCGAGTCCTAAAAAATATGATTAAAACTATTATATCATTGACTTTTTATGTGAATCTTATTTGGAGCTATTGAAACTTTGACTCATTTATTTTACAAAAGCTACTCTATGATGTAGTTCGCTAGATCTCATGAGTTGTTGAAGTATTTATGAATTGATTTTAATATTGTTTAAATCTATTTTTAGGTGGATGAAAGCCCGCTTCTTGCAATTGATCTTATAAATTCTTTGTGACCCATAATTGACAATAATTCCGTCCGTCGAATAGCGACAACGACCAAGCAGATGATATAATACTAATTCAGATATGACGAACAAAAGAAAATGATGCGAGTAGTAGGAGACTCATGGATTTTACTTGAAAAGGTAAATCGACACTCACGGATCGCTAATAATATCAAGATTATTCTGAGGACTCGAGAACCCTTTCAGCGACCTCTCCATTGGATGTTTCTCGACACAAGTCTCTCGTATATACTCTGCGGATCTCTCATGACTCTTCGCTGACCTCGCCAAGAATTATAATAAGCTCGTAGTGCAGAATAAAAATAAACTCCTATTGTAGCTTTCTGAGGTTGATTTTCGGCCAGCGAATTTGGGGGTAAGCGGTGTTTACAGAACCGCATGGAGACTCGTAATCTTGGCCTTAACAGACCTGAGTCCCTAAGTCCTAAAACCCTAAACCCGAATAGGAAAACACAGGCTAAAGGCCTGAGGCACTTCGATCGTTGTTTGAAACCCGCGTCGAGACCAAAGTCGATCATCCTCGAACTTTCTTTGGACTTAAGGTAGGGTAGGGACTTGCAGCAAACCTCCTCGATCTTCTCGATCTTATCGAGATTTCTCATTCGGCGACTAATTTGACTTCATGATCTAAAACTGAAAACAAATTTGAATCCACCGTCTTCATCTGACGCTTCTGAGATTCATAAATCGAACTACTTTGAAGTTGATCCGCAAACTTCCAAATGCCTTTTCCTTAAATCCCTGAGGCATCATTGAATGTCACCAGCCGACTGCTCAGAAGAGAACATAGCCAAAACCATTTCCTATTTGGAATTTTTTCGCGCATTCAAAATTACTCGCGTATTACAGCTTTGCTTTGAAAGATCTTCGTCTTCATCAGCAGCATATAGAAACAGAGCCTCGGCTTGATTGGTCATCGTGAATTCTCTCTTTTTTCGCTTAAAACAATTCCCTTGATCAATTCCATTGACGCCCGATGTTTGATTAGAACATCTCGTTTCTTCGATTAACAAATCCTTTGGAGGCGGGGAAAACGCCTCTGACGACTTTTAACCACGCCCGCTAGCTTGGATGATTCACATGCGACACAACCCGATTGCAACCTTATGCGAGTTTATAACGCCTTGAATCCACGAAACGCTCACTGCGATCTCAGGCTAAATCACCCAGCGAAGTCTTGTATTACGTATTGAGGCAGCACATGGGCCTCGGTCTGAAACCCGTTTGCATGGCTTTCGAGAACTTTGCGGCCTCTTTAGTACCCAGGAATTTTACGGCGACATCCATTTTAACATCCAGCTCCTATTACCACAATGACGGTTTCTAATGGCAGAAATCATGCCAATTTCACAGCTGTCCGATCACCAGCGAGGATTCTTCGCAACCGTCGTCATCAAACAATAACTTCATATCAAATCAAATCAGGACAAAAGATTTTCCATCGAGTGGGACAGATTTGAGTTCATCGAATCTTTCCCTTATGAACTATTTGATAAAAGAGCCTCGGCTACTTACTTGATCCATTACCCGCAAATTTCTCGAGGATCCTCAGTACCCTATGACTTTTTCAGATCTTCCAGCGATAACAGTGATGTACAAAATTCATTTATATAAATCTCCAGTACATACGTCATGAAACGAACTTCTTCGAAATCTCCGATTGTGACACATGATGTTCGACTTGGCCAAATTCAATCTTCCCACCAAATTAGTCCTACTTACTTGGTAATCACTTAATTGACCTGCGTCTTTCGACCCGTTCCACCAAACATCTAAAATGGCCTTCGATGCAAATAAAAACCCAGTTCCCAAATGCAATTACTAGAGTATCCGACATTTACAGAAACTTCTGGCCAAAATTTCTGATAAATAGTTAAGGAATCCTCTGGCTATTCTTCGCGATAGTAAATTGACAATAGCTGGATCGCACTTTGGGGATGCTGTGACAATGACCAAAGGCAGGATGATATCTTAATTGAATACTTAATGAAACGAGAAAGAAAATAATGTAGGTGCGTCGAATGCGAGGATTTTTTCGCAGTTCTCGATGTGAAAATTAAATCGGCATGTTATGAATCCCATTAATAATATCATGAAATTATTACGAGGAAACTCGGAAATACTACTCGGCTTGACCCTCATTGGATCTTTTCTCTAGCTTCTTTAGGATCTTTCCTGACCTCGACCAAAATTTATAATAGGCTCTGCGTGATTTAAAAGTAAGGAATAGAGCTCTCATAAAACATTCAGCAGCTCCCTCTGAGGTTTCCCATTCGATTGGGGTGGTGGTGGGCTCTGCAAGAAACTTATAACACTTTCGTATATAGACCACGCAAATGTCTGAATTAAATAAATCGTCAAGAAACGCCTCGAATGTTTGTTTTGAGACCACGTGGGGACTTGGGACTTTACTTAGAATCGATCTTCTCCCGAACTTTCTGCGAACTCCAGAAGTGCTCGAGGGTAGGGACTTGCCTTTAAGATCTTATAAAATCTCTGCAATTTCCACAACTAATTTACTTTGCCTCAGCATTAAGGGTACGGCCACCGTAAGCCTAGCAATGAAGTAAATTTGCATAGTTTCAAAACAATTATAATTGTCGCTCTCATATAACATTTACAAGAACAACTTGTATTCAACAAATGGACTCACTTAATAGATTGAATGAATGTCCATGAATAAGTTGTGATAAAAAAAAATTAATAAGTTGTGTTAAAAAACTTATTGCGGTATATCTGTAAGGTTGTGAGCTTTATCGAACGTCTTAAATTTATACATATCAATTGTCAATTTATAAGATTAATTTTCCAGGTTTTTGAAATTACGACGAATTACGAGATCGTTTTGAATCTTCTCGTCATAAAAATGATCCAAGTAATCGAATCAATAGCTAAAGTTTGGAACTAGATTTATTCAAATGGGTTGACCATAATTGCCCAAATTTTGGTATTGAGAATCCTCATGAAATTTGAAGAATAAGTTTCAATAAATATACATAGTTATTAAGATTTTAATACATAAATAATATTAAGGTTAAATTTATCTAAAATCGGCATTTAATAATTTTGATATTAACATTTAGCAGCTACATTTATAAATAATATGAGTATTAACAACTAAAATAAAGTTACCCAATTTAATGCCTTTCGTCGCCCTGGCTCTTACTACCACCGGCCTCCCCCATGCCGCATGCTTTTCAGGCTGCAACCCTCTGCTTTTATTCAGCTTAACTTTAAAATCACGCAGCAACTGCGGACCAAAGTCGTGTCCTCATAATTTTTTGGGAGGCGGAGCGATCTCGCGCGTGGTTTCTAGGACCCGAGACTCATATGAAGATATTTTTTGAGAGGCTTTGCCCCCAAGGAGAGCTTTTTTAACTTCGCTAATTTGACTCATTTGGAGTAAGTACATTCACAGCAGCCGATCCTCACAAAATCCCTTCTCACATTTGTTTTGACCTCAAATGCATTTCTGGTAAGAGGGGTATGCATGAATGGAGTTCGGTTTTGAGTCAAAACATAATTGAACGAGATTGATTTTTTGAACTATCATTTTAGGCTCAAAGACTTGATATTATTCTTTTGTTATGAATATAACGAAGAATAAGAAAGAAGTAAAACCACAGAGAAAATAATAGACAAAGGAGGATTTTATTGCTTGTAATTGTGTTGTATACAATACAATCGTTTATTTATTGACTCGATATATATCGCATGAGGTAATTGCTTGGCAGTAAATAGTTAGCATTGGTAAACAAACTAATAAAGCTTATGTCGATTTATCTTGTTTTTTGGTGAATGGGAGCATCCTGATATTCTCATGATACTCCCCGCTTGGATGTCCTAATTAAGCTAAAAAAATATGACTAGATTAAAACCTTACTAGGGAAAACAACGTGCAGGGGATAAAAAATCCGGTGAGTGCATTGATACCGACATATGCTTATAATGTTGTTTCATTAAAACCTTATCGAAACCGTTTGGGATAAAACCTCGATTAAAGGAAGAGTATCAGCGTATTGCTCGCTGACCCGCATCGGCGGCATAAAAGCCAATCGGCGTAGTCATGCTTTTTGGATAGTTTTTGAATGTTGTGATAGGAAGTAATTTAGTAAGATATATTTGTCGATTATCACAAGATTGAATTTGTTGAAAATCGATTTCACCGTTCCTGCAGAAGATGTGGGTGAGAAAGAACATAATTACATCTCCCTTTGATATATGTCGTTATTTAATTATCACCAATAGCATCACAAATTCATAGTGTGAATCACTTGAGGACCAACTTTCATATAATAAATCACAAAGTAATATGGATACATTTGGATCATATAAGCAATCAAAAACATTCATAAATTGTCAAGTAAATATGTTCTCTTTGGAATAATATCATATCACTTATGCATTTTAAGTTCATTCAAATGCATTCGTGTTGATATTTTCCTCTCATATATATCACTACTTCAATAGCATATATATGATAGCCGGACAAACTCTGCATTCTTTTTGTATTTTCTCTTGGCATTATTAAGATTCATTGTTTTTCGCGTTTTAATTGAAGTATTATAATCGTTTGAATGCTTTCAGTATGACTTATCATGATAATTTAAATCCTCAAATTCAATTTCTTCAAAGTTTAACTCTTGAAGCTCTTTTAGGAGTTCAATAATGTTTTAAGTTATAAACATAAAATTGTCGTTTTCATAAACTTTTTTATAAGATCTTTTACATGCTCAATACAACGCCATATAAGATCATTCGTATAACCATCTTTGAATTTAAATAGTCAGCACAGTTAAATATTATATTATCTTTAGATATCTTTAAAGTAATTGTCTGGAATTCAAAAACCTTACCAAGAAATCCCGTTAAGGAAAAACTTGGTGAAGGAAAAATACGATGCATATCGTATCTATCTGATGAGATCATCATTGTATCATTGTATATCGTGAGATCATCAGTATAATTTATTCAAGTAGAATATCCAAATAATGCTTTCTGGCGTTTGCTCAAATATGATTATCTTGATCATGTATCGGTGTATGATATACATTAGAATTGAATCTTAAAGGAATAAGAGTTCATCTGCTTCGGATGAGATACTAAATTATCTCTTATGAATCTCATTGAGGACTGGCAATATCAAATATGATAATAGTTATATTTACATGCCTGATTGTCATGCATATTCTTTACAAAGGTATTTAATTTTAAATCGATTGTGGACATCTTGTCGACAATTGAGAACTACCACTGCAGTATGAATTTTTATAATTACATGTCGGTGGAAGCTTTGGCTGCTATATCTTTATAAGGCATTTGATTTCAAATCAGAAATTATAAACATCTTGTTTAACAACTAAGAACTTTACATGAGTTCTTGTGTGCTAAGCTTATTTATGATAATTTATTAAACTTAAGAACTCTTACAGAGTCTCTACATATTATAATCGAATCTTCTATAATATCATGAATATTTGGTCATCAATAATAACCTAATCAATAATAAAAAGATTATGTGAAAGATCAGTAATCGCTTATGCTAAATAATTTCAAATGTCTCATACGTAATAAGTAAACAAATATATTATACAATCACATAAAACATAATATGTGCAAAGTTAAGAAACATGTATGACATTATATTAATGGAGCTTTATATATTCATGTGAAGTTGAATAAAATGCAAATGAATATCTAATAATGCGATTCGAACTTGCGATCCATCTTAGGATGACTTTAAATATTCAAATATTTTCATAACTCAATTGAGTTAAGTTCGAGAATGCAGATATGGCCAACTTCGGCGTCAATCTTTCTACATGTTTTCACGTATACATGTTTAGTTTATATTTATGTTATAAGTCGTTCACGCAAATCAAGAGATTATCTTTTGTTGCTACCAAACATTTAAAATTTTGATACCACTTTATGAAAGTTGCATGTGTTACCTTACAACATTTGAGTGCCGGGGGTACAAATATTATATGACAAATCTTAGGTCATTTATTCTCATGAATAACAGATGCCTTTGGTATCATCTTAAATTTAGACTTGAGTCTAAATTTCTGGGTGATTTAATATAATGAGTTTCTTACTGATTTGCGTCTTTTATAGGTGGCGTTTCATATGTATGTATCTGCTGCAGCCAGGGAATAGATTTGCCGAGATCGATATTAAGCTTGATATAGAGTTCTTGGGTATGTCTGTTGTCGACAATCTTTTTCTTTTTAGTTACCCATGTTAAGCGATGGCGGATCTGGGTTGTATTCATGAATTTTGTAAATATCTTCTGGGCATGAATTATATCTTTATGGCTTATTAGGTGAGATATGTATTCATCTGCCTCTTACAGAGGTGATACTCTTCTAAACCATCTTGAGTGTCGTATGTGCTTGATAGTGGAACTATTTCATCTATAATGAGATTTCTTGAGAACTGTCTCTAATTTGGTGTTTGGCGTATTTTTGTTTCATTATTATCTTAAAAGGTTAGAAATTTGTTTGATAATTAATTTAAGTTTATATTATCCCTTAAAGCATTCATGTTATCTCTTGAACTTGAGTTCATAATTTATTAAATGTGAGATCATATAAATAGGGATATTTCATTCCAAAGATAGATATTTTTTATCTTTATTATACTTCGATGTTGAAAAGTATTGATATATCCTTGATAATTCACTTTCGGTGTAGATGTATATGCCTTCTAAGAGTATAATATTTTCAATTATACAGATGTATGTATACCTTACGGGTATAATAAATATTTAAACTATTCATATCTTGTGGATATTGGTAGAAAATATATGATGCAGCGAAGTGAGTGGGAAGGAGTAAAATATTTGTATGATCATTGGCGTACCCCAATCAGGCGGGGTTTATAACGTATGCCAATTTTTTAAACTTAATAATTTGTTGACCGCACAATGAAAATTAATCGAATCAAATTTTCAACAATTCTTTAAATTATCGGAGGTCGAGGATAGTCCCTGTCGGTCATGCCAAATAATAAAGTTTAAAAGCAATTATCAAACTTACGGTTTTTGATAGGAAGTGTATGTGTGATATTATCAATTAGCTTTGCTTCACTTTTGACAAAAATATTAGCTCTTCTAGAAGTCCTCGATACTTTTTGTTACGTAGTAAAAAATATTAACTTTCTTCTAAAACTTACACTTATTTAACTAATAAAAATTACAATCATTTCAATGATATATTTAGTTTTTCATGTGTATGAAATATGGATTTAGCAAAATAAGTTGGCGGATCGATAATCCAATTTGTATATATCAATGTAGTCACCGCCGAGGAAATAAATAATCATTTTATTTATTAGTATGAAATCATGGGGTATATAATACTACCCTTGAGGGCCCCAACGGCATTGTAGCTTTTCATAGCAATTTTTATAGAGCAAATTATTAAATTGCTCCAGGACACCATACTCGAACATATCAATGATGAACAATTTACATCGAAATTAAGTATGTGTGCATAGTTAGAAATTTAATTTATAAGGATCTTGAACCTAGAAATCCATAAGCGGGTGCGCCCATTTCACTTCCTTAGTTTGTGTTTTCAGCTAATTTTACAACTTGCCTACATGTGTGAAATGGCACCAGTAATGGCTTCCTTTGTTATCCAAATAATACAATTTTCTTTAGTCAGCACAACATATGAGTTGAATTATACAACACTCTCTAAACAAGTTGCACACTTATAAATATTATATACCACTTGAGGGGTATAATCAAATGTCGCTTCAAAAATTAACCCGCCAGGGGATATATATTATTGTATAATGCTTTAATGTAATCATTCGTTATGTCTTTTCCCGAGAGGGAGTCGGAGAAATAATGTTGGTATATTCCACCATTTTCTTGTTGTCTTGAGACTAACAATACTATGCAATTAAAATTTGGTATGTCCAGTGCATGCACGAGACTCGATCTTGAACTTCAGTAGATACATGTTATATCAAATATAGTTTAATACTATAGCTGGTTCAGGAAAAAGTTAGGTAATTACGTGAACTGAAAGCGATAGAAGCCGGTAATTAAATTGAGAAAAATCCATTCCATGTAATTGAATATGTATTCTTTATATAATATAAGTCTTGAGGTCTTCAATTCATGATTTAAATGTCAAAATAATGGGGACGCATTGATATGGGATTCTTTGAAATGTTAAAAGTCACGGCAATTTATTTGCCCAGTGATTTTAAAGTCTTTTAATCTTGAACTAGTCTTACGGACTACTAATGAAAACAATATTTTGGCAAATTGAGTCATGAGGAGGCGCATCAAAGGTTGAAATATGTTGAGCTAAATTATTATAATTTTTCCATAAAGTTGTGAATAATTTATTATAACTACAAATCTTGTGGGTTAGTCTTCTGGAATAATAGTTCTTATAAGTTAGTCTAATTAAATCTATTAATCAATTATTAACCTCCGTAATAAGTCAAACAAATAGGACAAATATATCAAAATGAATTACTAATAAATATTTTGAGATTTAGTCAGTTAGATAATATGACCGTAAATCAAATAAAGGGAATAATATTAGTACATGCGTTGCTTTAAAAAGTGAAAGGATACACGCTCAGATTTTTGGAAGCTTGTAGTATTAGGCGTAGAAGAAATTAAATGTAATAGCTATACTCCCGTAGCATAATAATATAGTCGGTCACCAAGAATTAAGCAAAATCACGAATAAATAATAAATAAGTACTCAATAAATATATGTACTGACATTAAAAGGAAACAAAGGAAGCAGATTGAAGTTGATACCTCGGATTACGAAGTTAGCTCTAAAAAAACATATCGGCTAATTCCCCAATGCTTTTCACATTACATTCGACATACATGTTCTCCGGTTGATTGAAGTCTCGTCTTTGATAGCGTGTTATGAATATAGCGAAGGCAAAGTAAAGAAATAGGAGAAAATAATAAGCGAGGAGGAGATTATTTTATTATGTGAGTGTGTTGTACTCTGATATAATGAGTCTTTTTGTTGTAGGCTTTCGATATATATGCGCACAGGTAAAAAGCAGTAAATAAATATGGCTGATAGCGAGGAACTGGCAATTTCATAATCAATTCATAAACTTTTCTTGGTGAGGCAATCATGATATTTTCATAACACCTTTGTTATTTTAATTATTGTTGGCGACTTTCGCTTTTATAAAAGAAAAATTCGCAAATGTTAACATTGTTTAAAGTGGACCACTGAAAGTTTAATAATGTATAATTTTGATTTTATCCTTCACTAAAACTTGAAATATGTCAATTTTAACATCAAAAATGGACAAAATCCCCAAAATGACCAGTTCGGATAGTTAAATGATCGATTTTAAAGTTTAGGGAGGCCAATATGGACAAAATCGGGGAAGTTCGAGGGGGGATAGGATGAATTTAAGCCAAAAATATACAATACAACTCCAAAATCCACGCCTGTTCGATTTTTTTGGATAATACTCTTGTTGATATTGAAACAAATATTTAATTTATTATAACAAAAATTATAATAAATAGTTTTGAAAGGAAATGGAAAAACAATCAACAATAATACTCAAGTACACTCTTATTATTCTGCAATTTATGGTGCATCTGAATTTATAGAAACACGAAATCTATAAATCGCGTCAATTTCAGACTATCTGTAATAACGTACTGCAATGGAACAGAAACAAATATATACTTCAATTAAATATAATATCACCTCAAACCAACACTAAATATATAATTCCTTCAGCTTTATACAAACAATTACTGTTTCTTTATTAATTTATACAATATATCATCCTAAACAATATATTTTCATACATTGTATTGACAGTAAACAAACAAAAATATACTATCATGAAATTCTTATCCTAGAAAAGCAAAATACTTCCAACACACCAATCTTCCAACAACACATTCTCGAAGCTATAATATTTAAGTCTATTATTAACAACTTCAAGTTCACCCCAATCTATTTATCCTGTTAAAGATTTTTTTTTTTCACAGAGTCATCTCTAAACAGTTCATTTAGATACAATCAAGTGACGAATGGTTGAAGTTTTTACAACTTCATATGATAGGTAAGAGGAACATCTTTTTAAAGCTCACAACTTTTGGAAGTTACGTAGAACTTATAATAGCACCTTTTGGATCTAATTTTGTACGTCCAAGGAAATTTTGTAGTATATATGTAGTAAGTAATGCTTCAGAATAGTTTATTACTAAGGAATAGTTTGTTTGAAATCCTTTTAACCATAGATTAGAAATAGATTAAAATTTCTAACGTTTCCTACGAAATATCCAAAACGTTTCTATTTTGGAATTTATAGAAATAAAACATTAATTTAATTTTGAAATTACTTTGTTTCCAAAATAATCTTTACATTACTATTTTCGAAACTAAATATTTTAAAATAAAAATATAACTATATCTAATGATTTAATATAATTACATATTTATATTCTTGTCTAGTTTTCATTTTGTTAGATAATATAGTACCTTATTAGAAAATAATGTAGATATTGTTGTGAATTATTTTGATATTGAATAGATTATAATTTATTGTTTTGATAGCAATAATATAATTTCTAAAATTTCATGGAATAAGAAGTCAAACTATAGAAATTAATACTATGAGTTCAAGAGCGCCGGGCAGTAATAGAAATCTAATTACAAATTTTAATACTAATTATATAAATATTTGTATTTAAAAACTCTAATTTTCAAACTAAATGCAATATCAAAGCAATTTTCTAAAAACTATAAATATTTGATTGAAAATATTTTCTTTTATTTTTAATTTTTTTAATGAAATTAAATATTTATATTTATTCTAATACTATATAATCCATGAGTGTCTTGACTTTTTAAATTTTGTTAAATGCATGGCTGGCCGCTTAAATATATTTGTTTGTATTATATAATATGGCATAAAAGGTAATAAAAGTTTGAAATGTAATTTTTAAATTGATATAATTTTAAATTGATATTATCTGATCCCTGAAACAAAAAAATATATTGAGGTCGAAGTTGAGAGAGATGAGCGAAAAAGTGTCTTTAATGAGACTCCTCTTTAGTATATCTGACTTGTGAGTTTTTAAAATTTTCGTGATAAATTTCTTAAGATTTTTATAATGTTTTGAAGCGTTTATTAGTTTTTTATCATTCAGCCGCTCATAAAAACAAATATTGAATCATGACCACAACCCCATAACTAATATCTTCAATTAAACAAAATTGGTGTATAGAAACTCCACAGGATCTCTCCTTAATTTTTAAATAACTGGTCAATGAATAAGATCACACATACAGATAATCTAATCCATAAAAACCAACTTCTTTGATAGATTCTCATTAGGCTATACTTTATTGATATACAATAATGTAAACTGAATAATTCATTTCTTGATCTCTCTAGCTAGCTGCGTCTTGATCTTTCCCTCGATAGACGTTCTCCAGACATTCTTTAGCTCTGTGAACTTTTGATTGAAGATAGAAGCTTCCATTCTTCGCATTTCGCTCGAACAAGGTGTCATATTTCTGTACACATTCAAAAGTTTTATTTAAGGAACTATGAAAGATAATGCTGGAGAAAGGAAGTGAAATGTCAAGGACTCTTGCCTGTAAAACCTCCTCCCAAGATGTCTTATCTGTGACTCCAAGAATTTGCCTTGCTTCTTGTTCTGTCATAATTTTACTTCCTTTCACGAGACGGCATTTTTGTGGCGTTTCCTCTTAACGACTGATCTTTGAAGCATCTGCAACCAGCTAAACGTTAACTATTCTGTTCTTAATGTAGCACAAGAAATCACGGGGGCATAAATTACATCTCTAATTGAGAGAGTGAGAATATATCCCGAGGCAGAGGCCCCAACCAAGTTACCTCCATATGTTGTGCCTCACAAGGGAGCTGAAGAGTCTTCTCTTTAGTTAGTATCCAATAAATTGTGAAGAGAATGGTTACTTTTCTCATCAAGTGTTTTAACAATTGCTAGCTAATTAAGGAAACATGATCTGACATCTGAAGAAACTAAGTGTCAAGCATGAGTACCATCATTCCACTAGACTCAACATGAGGCTGAAATATTGGCATTATCACTGAACAGATTCACATACGTACTTTTACTTGGCGATAAACATGCAACAACTCTGCAGGCCATCCAAAACTGACGCGGTAATCGCGCGGCCTGAGCCAATGAATGGCAAAGATAAAATTATAAAATCGGCTGGAATGCTTTTGACATATTTAGCATAAATAATTGGTATCAGGTACATCATAATCCTCTGAATATTCATCACATTAAACTCTATCCAAGTCCATACGTCTTAATATATTCAAAAAATCCTCATTGCTGGGACCTTGTATAAGTACACCATATCGCTGAAAACATTCTACATCATTTAAGCTGTTGAAACTATTTTAATTTGGACAATTGCTTTTTCTTAATTATCAAGGAGAATAAAAGTCCCAACCAAAATAAAAAAGAGGTCGTATAACATATTCATGATACCGCTTGAATATTTTGTTGACATAGAACTTGCAATAAACGCCATTGATGATAGAAGAAGCCAATTCTAGTTCCCACATGGTTAAGTTCAACATCTACCAAATTGAGGATTCATTGACGTAACATAAAACAGATCAGAAAACTAGCACTCGTCTATTCAGAAGACTAGATCATGAGTCATGACCAATGTTCAACCTTAGAAATGCATCACAGCTGTATTACTCATCTCAAGCATACTTAAGGAAAAACATTGAACACCACTCGGCGAATATGACAGCCATCTAGCCGCTCAGATTCTACTTCAAAAGCAAAACTACATTCTGCTCAAGCAACTCTGAATACTGAATAATAAGAATGATAGAATATACAAACTATGAGTGACAAACATGCTACCCAATTCATGCAATATTTCTATGTTGTTATCTCATCATATGTCCCACGCACCTAAGCAGTTTAAAGGATAAGAAAAGAAAAAAAAACTATATAAGTGAATAACTGTTGATTACTCGAGAAACATTAATTTATTAAGGGAACAATCAATTGATATGGGGAAGTTAAAGAAGAGAGAACAAATTCCTTCAACCTTCTTGAAACTCCAGGTTAAAATATTTGTACACATAAAGTAACTAAATCAGTTTCTTAAACTCAAAATACCTAGGACCCAAGCTACAACATCAGCAAATCACTTTTGAACAAATTCACAATAGTATGACCCTTTGATAATTGAACCACAGGAAGCTTTTCTCCAACTGTTGTGGGTTGCCACAAAAATCACCAATGATTACGTAGAAATCCATTGCAAAAGATCAATATTGACAAAATTAAATAAATCCTTCCAACTATTCAAAATTCCAATAGTACGATAAACAGAAAATAAGTTTCCACACTACTGTTGCCTTGAAAACTCCTAAGAGGCTAAGATGTATGTTGCAACATTAGTTCAAATCATGAAGACCGAAATTTTAACTCCACAATCTGTTTAACCACTAATGCGTTTCCTAATGTTGTGGATAACATTGAAGTCATCCACATAGGAAAACACAATAGTGATTCTGTATTTGGATAGGGAATGATATACCTGCACGTCACCTACTGACAGTTGTATGTGAATGTCTCTTTTAGTTGCAATTCTATTACCTACACCCTACCAATACCATCAAATTGAAATAATGATTTTATTTATCAAGGTCTATATACTCTTAGGCATAAACCACATAAATATGCAGCATCTAGTTATCTAGAAGCATTCAAATCAGGTAAAGACACTCCAGAGATTATATCTCATTTATTATGTGGACAATTAAGAAGTTGACAACACTTGATGTCAGGAACATTTCACATCAAACAGCTTCATGTTTCTATAAATGATAAATCACCATTAATCCATTTGACACACCATGGAAAGAACATGCAATAAACTATTAAAGTTCTACTACAATTAGTTCACAAAATGGTGACTTTGATCTTACAGAAACAAAATATAAGAACAGTCTCTTCCAATACGTTATATTCTCTTATGTAGCACGCAAGAAAGGCATGCATACTTGACTATTTACACTGACAGACTCATCTCATCTTGCCATCTGTATCACTGTCCCGTTGCCTCACCCTTCTCCCGTCCTCCTCCTCAAAGGAAATAGGTCACTCAGACTCAAAATCCTCGTCGCCCCATTTACTTCATTATGTTTTAGCCTCTCAACAATTGTAAAACATGATGCAACAAGTTCCCTAATGTTTGCCATCTTTATCTTGATTTTAAATAATTAACTGTTTTGTTCATAAATTCTGTTTTGATTGGTAAATGAATATTATCTGAACTACTAAACTGTTTAGGAATGCTCTATTTTCAATTAATTGTTTCTGTTTTCTAAATAAAACCCTTTTAACGTAATTAAATAATGGGAGTAAGCTATCTTTCTATTCTTATAATGTGGATACAAGAGACATGTTCAAATTGATTTACAATGTGTTAATTTATCTACTTTAGTTGTTATATAATGCTAATTGATATTATAGGAGTAGTAATAACTGAACATTTCTTGCGGCTATGTACTCATTCATGATTCCTATATCATCATAGATCTTGTGTTATCGTTGTTACCATTTGTTTCCCCTAATTGTTGATATAAATCATATATCCTTGTTATTGATTAAGCTCCCAAAAGCATCTACATTACTACTACCTTAGGACAGTTTTCAGGGCTTCCCCTGACACTCATCATTGATTCTATCGATTTATGACTGGTAGAGCACAAGACTCCTTGAGGTTCCACTTTGATAATACAGAGTCGTATACTAAATAACATTTCAATCATAATGCTACTACACAAATTATCGAAAAATGACATATCAAAACGACGATCACATACTTTGTTATACATTACAACCTATTTTCACAATTCCATTTTAGCAGGGATGTAGAAAATAGTACTAAACATTTGATTATATTAGTGTCACCTCTCTTTTAAGAAAAGACTCGAAACATGCAGGCCGGCTGTTTACCCACTAATTTATAGTTTATCCATTATGAAAGCTTCAGACAACAAAACCTCAAAATAAAGAACAATCAGAAAAATATAACTATAAAAAACTCAATTTATATACAATCAGCACAATTAAATTGTTTATTTTAAACCAGATCCATTATTAGTCGTGCTTTACTTACATTGAAACGAAATGAATTACAGCATCACTTATAATCTCAACATTTCCAACTTCATTTTTATAACGATGACATCTTTAACATTGCAATTTTCATTTTTTATTCTTAAACCTGGCAGATTTACAATTAGTCATGCTTTACATAATCACGTATAAGCTCAACATTTCAGGAATTAATTCATCTACAAAAATGACACCTTTAACATCGAATCAATTGTTTTTATTCTTAAACAAGAAAAGATATACAATTATTCCTGCTTTACTAAAATAAAACAAATTACTTAAACAACATTTAATCTCAGCATTTCAGAATTCATTTATCTATACAATTAACACCATTAACAATAAATCATTTATTTCCATTAAAACAAAATAATTTACATCCCTACTCATAATCTTAACATTTCATAATTCAATAAATTATAAAAATAACACCTCAATTTTTAAACCCCATAATTTATGAGTGTAAATTTGAATACAAAAAGACAGAAACATATAAAAATAAAAGGTACTTCACAAATCAGGAAATGATTATCTATAAAACATCAAAAAATTAGAAAATAAAGAGTGGAATTAGGAGATGAATTACCATGATTTGTTGTAAGTTCAGATGAATTTCTTGAAATTGAAAGAGTTGAATAAATTTTTCTTGAAAAGGACTTAATTTTTTATTTGTATTTTCTTATTTCTTCAATTTCTCTCCCTGAAATGAAATTTGTACTTTCGTGAGCTATGAAATCTTCCATTATTCTTCTTTCGTTTTAATTAATTGATTTTATCGATTTAGAGGCAACGATTTGTCGTTAATAATTTTTATATCACATTTATAAAATTACAATAATATTTTAAATCAAATTGATGTCTCCAATTTATATTTTTGGATTAGTGAATAAAAAATATTTATGATAAAAACATTAGCGTCAAGCGATTAATTTGGAAATGGAGATGCTTCAATAAGCCCATACGTCCACGACAGTGCGACTTCTCTTTTACTCCGTTGAGTTTATTTTAATTGATGTTGTATTTTTATTAATATTTGATGAATTAATTTTTCTTATTAATTATTTTAATAAATTTAAATGTGATATCATTGGATTTGACATTAAAATAATTATAATAATAATATTTATTTGTAAAATTTTATAATATAAACAAAAAATAATTGATAATTAAAACTTGACATGAAAAAACAAAAATGACAATTAAATTGAGTAATAATGTGATAGATTAAATAATTAGAATGAATAGATCTATGGGTCGTTATTGCATCCGTCTATAAGCACAGAGAAACATTAAAAATAATATGTGAAATAAGCTATTTTGCGCAAGTAAACTTCATAGAACAGTTAGAAGGTGTTTGGATAAGCTTATTTTTTTAACTTAGAAATGACAATTTATAAGTAGGTCGAGCTTATAGGATTAATGAAATTTATTTTGAGCTTTGTTTAGTCTTATGCTTATAAAGAAGTTAATAAAAAATCTTTTTGAGTTGTAGAAATGATAAAATGACTTGTAAGTATATCTCACTATATATCACTTTTTTTTATATTTATGATATAAATAAATTAGTAATTTCATATTTGAAATTTTAAAAAATAACTATAACTAAAAATTATATTTTATGGTAAAAATATAATATATGTATTTTTTAATAAAGTAAAAAGCTAAAAGTTGATATAACTAAAATTGTCTTATGTATCTTTTTATGGCTATTAAATGAATGATAAATAAGATATAAAGAGTTAAATATTGAGGTAATTAAGTAAATCATGATCGGCCAAACATAAGTTGAGCCAAAAATATTAAATTTGTTATTTTTATTTCAATGGCTAAATTGGTGATTATCCAAACGCTTTTTTAACTTATTTTGAATTGATTGACAAAAAAAAAAACAACCAAACATCCTCATCATTATTACTTTCTCTAATGGATATCTTTCTCTCACAATGGATATCTGCATTCTACTCACGTAATTTTCTACTGTGACAATAGAAAAAAGATTTTTTTTTCACCTCTAGCGTAATCTAATAATCTTTTCGCCAACTTTTATACAAAATCCGTCGAAATTAATTTTGAAAAATTAGAATTTATAACGATTTCCATAATAAAGACATCAGATCAACAATACAAAATCAAGAAATTAATTTTGACAAATTGTGTTCTTCTCTTATAGGTTTTGCTGGGTTTGATTGATTGAACTACAATAAAATTATTCTACTATATTAGTTTTTCAATAATGAATGCATATAAGATTATCAAGATGATTTGATTTAAAATGAAGCAAGGTATGTCAAATAAGATCACAATTTTATTAATTTTGACAATTGGAAACATTGGACAATCCTCTAGCATGGAGGTAATTCTTTTTAAGTGTAAGAGCTTTTTTGTTAATTAATTTGGGGACAATCATGAGTTATTTTATTCACTCTTAGCTAGTTAAAGTAAAAGTTGAATTGACGGACGAATATATGATACTTTTAAGTATGAATCAAACTGATTAACGTAAAATCAAATTTCAAAAGCTTTCGGGTTCTCAGTATGGTTGTAGTCGATATATCTAAAGTACCCCAGTATAAATGCATACGTAAATGTCCAATTTGATTACAAACTTCAAAGTTTAGTGATTAAGTTATCTAACGTTCGGTTTCAAAAGCGAATAAGTTATCTAGAGCGGACTATGAAAATATTATCTTCTGATTTTATTAGATAATTGAGTATTAATTTTCTATTGTAGTTTATAATTGCAAAAAAAAGGAAAAAAAATTAAAACTGACCCATGAATGACCATGTCAGTATAATTTAAAGGCCTACTTATAGTTGATAATTGCAAAATAAAAATTAAAAATTAAAAAGGAAGGAAAAAAAGTGTTAGACTATATCCGATCTAAAGGGAAGGGAGGGAGGGGATTAATTAGGATAAGGTATAAAAGTTGGAACCTTTTTTAGATTTTAAGCTAGTGAATATGAATTATAGCAAGATTAACCTAATTATAAGCGGCCCAATAAACTATTTCAATTCAACTTAAACCTTATAACAATTTACACAATTATGCAATTCCATACACAATCGACCTAATCAATTTCTAGCAATAATAATTATATAAATTGAGAACCATTAAATAGTGTAGGGTTAGAGAAGATACAATGAAATAACGAGTTTTAATGAACTAATGCTCGACAGCGCCCAACTTTCGGCCTTGGGATTTGGAAAAATATATACGTGTATTGTTTTGGAGTTCGCCTCGTGGATTACAAACAAAACGGCTTCAGCAATCGCCTCTAACGATCAGTAGCGCTAGTTATGCCACAGAAACCACTCGAGAAACTCTTGACAACCTCGGATAATCCTTGAGCATTGAGTGTACTGACCTAGAAACTGACCTTACAGTACAACTAGAAGCAACTAGTTACAACTGATCGGCCCTTTTCAAAGAAATAACTCTTTGTATGATGAATCACACAAATGGATGAATAGAGTTGAACAAATATAAGCTACAATGAAATCTCTGCAGACTAATTGCTAGTATGATTAAGAGAGAGAGATTGACTTTTGCTTGGGAACAAATGAGAATTGATTGAAGAATTTGATTTGCAAAAGTTAAGTTTTGATTAACGATGAAATGCTTTTATAGGATCAAAACCCACAATCATAATCATGTAGCTCACTCTGAGGATCTGAGGCGATTACTTTCAAAACGGCTAGAAGTTTGAGATCGTCACGGTGGCTGGGCGGGTGTAGCATTATTTTCCTTGAATTCCTTTGGAGGCAATCGGCTCACTGTGGAGTAGGGGTTGTGCCTGAAGTCAGCAAATGACAGGTGGCCGAGACAAAAATAACCAAATGGTAAATCGTCGGGCAAGACCGATTTAGGTTCGGCGTCGGAGAACTAGTTTAAGTTAAAGCCTTTGAAATAACCGAACATAACCGATTTCAATTTGTATGTGCACATTTAAGAAGGTAATTTAGATTTAACTTTGTTAAATTATTGGTATAATAGAATAAGATATATATAAATCTCTACAAAACTAATATAGGGAATACAAATATATGTAAAAAAATTAGTATTGTGTATTGAATGTATATAGATTGTATAACTAATCTTAAAAGGAGTTCATTGAAATTATGGATTAGATGCAGTCTTAGGACTTAATTTGAGTTTGAGCGATAAAATTTTGAAAAATGGTACCAGGCGAAGCAGCGAAACCAAACGGAACCGGCCGAAAACCGATCGGGCAGGCAGAACCGATTTAGGTTCGGCGCTGAAGAAGCAGAATGAAATAAGTTACGGTTGATTTGGCTCAAGTCGAACCGAACGATCCGATGCAGCACACACCTTAGGGGCGTCTGGTCTTTCAGGTTGTAATATAACAATTTCTAAGTTAGATCACAACTTTGATCTTATTCGAAATCGATACTAAGATGACATAGTCATTTAACTTCGATTCCGTAGAAGTTCAAATGCGGATAAATCAAGATAGAGTTTACTCTTAATGATTAAAGAGAAAATCGAACATGTAATTTAAAGTTACCATTTTAAACGTCTACTCCTAATCGAACTTAGTAATTTCATAAGTGAGGAATTTCGCTACATCGCGCCCAAGATCGCGTAAAGGACATAGACTAACTACGGTGTTATTCTTGCGACTTGATTCTTGTGCCCAAGTCTTAAATTAAGCAATGTGTTGTAGAAATCACTTATACAATTATTAGCGCTTAATTACAATTTGTTATTATCAAAACAAGGATTAGTGACTCATAAGTCAACAAACTCCTCCTTTTTTATGATAACAAATTAACTTATGCTAGGGGGGAGTAAAGATAATATAAGTAAGCAAAGCTCCCCCTCAACATAAGATTCACATGTTTGATATGACAATAAATATCGAGAAGATCGCTGACAAGTCACAAATCAATTAAACATGATATGATCTTAGGAAAGAGTGAATAAACGTAACATGATATCAAACATGGTCGTACAAATAAGCGGTCAATGTCATAACAACGTAAATATCAAGAAAGTCGTAAAAGCATAAAAGTCGTTACTCCCCACTTTGAGACCATCAAAAAGGGAGGAAACATTCATAAAAATACTGCATGACATATAATATCCAAAGACATAATAAAACATAAAGCATAATGAACAAAGAGGTGCCATCAGAATCAAACTCCACCATGAGGACCCAAAAAGAACCCCATACCACCACCAACGTCATCATCATAAATGGCAGTCCGAACCCAAGTTCTACGGGCGGTGTGCCAAATGTGAAGTCTGTCAGGAGGTGTCTTTGTATAGTACGAGGTGGAGAGTGGTGATGAGTTGTAGTCGGAGGTGAAGCTCTCTACTATCTTGTTCAGATGCAGTGAGTAAGATAATACAGTTCGCTAGATGACCTACTTACCGAAGCAACTTAAAAACTTCATTATCCCTTTCAGATAATGCTTATTCTTCTTAATAGCTCCCCCTACTCCTCCTGAACCGATGCCAGACGGTATAGTTCGATCCGTAAAAGCGAAAATCATCCACACCATCCGCAGAACTTGGAAGCATGTGCAGGCCTCGAGTCGAACTTCTCCCCGAGCTGCGGCCTCGGCAGCGTCTAACTCGAACCCATTGCCGCTTTGAAATAAGATGAACCTTGGCGTAAATCAAATTGCTTAACGATTGTACTAATTGTTACATTGCTCCCAAAGAGAAGGAGGTCTAGGAACACATTCAATAATTGCCCATCATTTCACAATGTAGGAAATCAACATGCCTAAGGAATAGGTGTGGTTTTTGTGATACTCGATTGAATTAAAGAGAATATTACTAATCAACCCAAGGACATTGATAGGAAGGCCCATTCGAAGACGATATAATAAAACAGTTTGTGAATAAGGCACATGGCTATCGTTGGACCCCGAGCAAAACAAATAATCATTTAGCGCCTTTTAAGTATTATCATCCCATCCCAGGAAGTTTGTCCCTATAGCATTTTGTTTCATTCCTAACATCACCGGGAGGAAATGAATGACCATTATTCAATAAATCACATACGTCCTCAAACTTTGGCATATCTTGAGGCCACGACATAACCTAATTATAACTGAAAAACCTTCAACTTTGAGATTAAAAATGGTGTCAAAGTCGCTACTATTAAGCTTCAGTAGGCATCATTTTTACGCCCAGCAGTAAGCGCCTGAAATGTATCATTAGGAGTAGATAAAGACACGTGCATGTTTATAAAACAATCAACTAATTCGATGTCGTCATGGGAAAATGTTAAGAAATCCGTCGTACGCTTGATTTGAGAATCTTTCCCAACAGTAGTGCCGAAGATCATTCGATGAATGATCGCTTACTTGAATGGTCTTGTTTTAGCATGTTTTCGACAATCAATTGGATTATTATTCATGCATTTGGAATAAACATTACACCCGACCCTTGATCTTTGCGTCATAAATGATAAGAAGATTGTCTTACACTTCTTTTTTATGGTTATTTGGAGAGATTTCTTTTTGGTGGCTTTGAGTGGAAGATTTTTTGAAGATGTTTTGGATTTTACTTGGAGCATAATTTTGACTTTGCTAATGAATGGAATGAATATGGGGATGAGTGTGAGGGTTTTGGATGAATTTTTTTAGGAGAATTTTGAGAGAATTTTTGGTCAAAACCAACAAGGAGGCGATATGAACTTTTCTGACCTAGAAATTACTTTTATAATGTTGTCGATCGGCTCCTCAATCGGGCTCTGGAAGGGCGATTCAGAGACGATTACTATTCGATTGAGATTTATTGTAGAATCGAAAGCTCCTTGATAAACTTTCTGGAAGGCCGATTGCTCTCGAATATTCCAAAAACACTTGTAAAATTCGTGACGTCCTTAATCGGCTCTGTATGGAGTGCCTGCAGCGGCCGTCTGAGAACGATAATCAATATGCATTTTCGACTCATTCAAAACTTTGTCCCAGTGGCACTAGGCTTCATTGTAATTTCAGCCCCATATTGATGGAGTTCGACCCAATGTCCATTTCCATTCTTCTCGAAACAATATAACATCTTTACATAATGTAAAAATTCGAAACACATAGCATGCTAAACACATTTTGAACACATGGAATACGAACAATATATCACATAAAGTTTGTCGACACACCCCACAAACAAAAGTTCTCTTAGAGGTGGCAATATAAGATATCATCCCTCGAACAACAATTCTCTTAGGGATGGCTAAGTAATCAAACACTAGATGGGTCGAGCATGCGATCTACCAACTGCTTATTTTTGTTGGAAAGGTAACCTCGCTGGAGTTTGGTGAAAATATTCGCAAGTTGATTATCGGTGCTTACAAACTCTAGTGTAACGTCTCGCTGAGCACGTAGTGCCGGATAAAATGATATGCACAGGTTTTATATGTTTAGTCTTGAATGTTGGATAGGATTAGAGATGTTGATAGCTTAGTATTATGGCATCTTGTGGGCACATGATCGGCTTCTCTTGAAATTTGCTAAGTTTGTTTTCGTCAAAACTTGAGCAAAAAAATGACCCTTGACCATGCACCGGTCTCGGCGGTTGACAAGGCAATACTATTTTGTTTAACTACCCAGACGAGAGATAAGGCTATGTCACAAAAATGATATACCTATGGTCCAGAAATCTTTACCACTTGAGATCTGGCCACCATATTTTATTGTTCGCTTTTAGGTACCTAAAATTATTTTTAACGACTTTAAGATGAGATTCTTCGAGGATACGGTTTGAAATCTAACACATAAAATACGAAATAGGACACTTGGGTCTTTCTTACAAGGAATCAAGGTTCTGAATCCTGAGAATCCGCGATGGGACAAAATGATTAAGTGATTCGTATTCACCAAAATGTGTGCAATTGGACTTGGAACTTTAGTTTTTATAAAATCTTTTAAGTGATCCATTTGATTTTTGTTGAGGGACAATCATGTTTAAAAAAATATTTGCTTGCAGACATAGGATTTGGAGGGGGCCAATTTTTATTGATTGAAGCTGATAAATTTTAGAGCTTTATAAGAGGAAGAGGAAGAGATGTCATTTTGTTTGAAGGATAGCAATTATCATATCCAATGCCACTTTTATTGAAGGAAAGTTTTTGGATTTCATCCAAAGTACTTTTTGTTGCAACATTTGAGATTTGAATTAGGATTTCATCAGTACTTTTCCTTTCGAAAACTTGTTGAGATCTTTAGAAATTGTTTCATTTTCAAGTTTCAAATCTTCAAGTTTATTTTTCAAAACTATGTTTTCTTGTATCATGAAATCAACTCTATTGGCATGAATTATCAGCTTGATTTTCATTTGACCATTGGCTTTTCTTTTGCTAAAGTTTGTTGCTTTCCAGGAATCAATTTTAGTTCTTTTCTAAAAAGATTCCAAGAAAATTTACACATGGAATCATAGGCACCACTTAAGTGTACCACTATCGACATCATTCTCGATAGAAATTTCATTACAAAGGGTAGATGGAGATGCACCGCTTTCTTGGGCCAGAGGCAGGCCGCGTGTGTTCACTTTCCTCTCTTTGGCTTGAGCTCACTCCTCGGAGTTCGTCATTCCCGAAGAGTAGGATGTAGTGCCTTCTTTTGGAAGGAAACATGTATACCGTTGGACATTCACGTCTTCCATTGCGGTTCTTTAGCGCTCAGCCTTTAGAGTGGACGTTGGGTTTCCTTGGGAGTTCTTCTTATCGTATCCTTCATTTCTTGCATAGGTTGGATTCCTTTGGGAGTTCCTCCTTTCGTATCCTTCATTTCTTGCATAAGTTGGGTTTCTTGAGTCAAAATGCCGTATCCTTCGGTTCTTGCATTTCCAAATTTAGGAGGAGTTACTCCTCTACATTTCTCTTGAACTTGAATACTTATTGAATTTTAGTCATCATAGCAGTTTCATCATCCTAAATCCTCACTCGCTTTTCATAGGAAATTCATCGAGATTTCGTTGACTTTAAACGAGTTGGATTGATTTGATTTGCCTTAACTTTCTTGCGTTGTTTCTTTACCGTTTCTTAAATCAAATTCCAGGCTCGTTTGTAGAATTTCACTAACATTATTAGCTTGATGGCACAAACTTTGTTGTTGAAATCATGGTGACGGACTCAGGTGGAATAGTCTTTCAATCCTTCAAGGTATTTATAATTAATTCAATCTCTTTCATGTCCTTTGTTGGTCACTTTTGTTTCGTTTCAAATGATTCGTATTCGTTGTAATGAGTATTCAATTTTGGTATGTTTAACTTTTGATGTTAAGGCAGCAAGGTCGAATTCAAGATAATCCCCAGAGTTCATGGCGGTTTGTATGATTTGACTCTTTCATTACTCATCGACTAAGGCGTTGTGAAGAAGATTTTTATCTTTAGCGTTTAATGATAGGTTTTAAATGCTCGCGTTCGCTCAGGCTCCCAAAAGCTAAATGTGTCTTATGATAACGTCCATTTGCCTTTCCGATGCCTCCCTGTCCCCAGCATTGTACTCAAGTTTTCTTGGCTTGTCTTTATCATTTTCAAAAATATCTTGTTCGAAATATTTTGCTTATATTCCATGTAAGTGTAATCTTTTTGGAGCGAAGGAATACTCTTCATGATATGTCATAAGCGTAATCACATTACTTTTACGGAAAAAAAGTCTCATCACGACTACTCCGATAATCATAATCACTACCGTCAAAATAAGGAATACAGCGTTGGACAAACCTATAACCCAAAACGATAAACGTGATCGCGATTTCTGGATGTTAAGCTCGGCTATAGAGCGTAGCTCACGTGCGAGCATTGGACTATAAGCGATCACAGAGGTTGAATTAGGATAAGGTATAAAGTTGAAACATTTTTCGATTTTAAGGTAGTGAATAGTTATAGCGAAATTAGCCTAATTAATAAGCTAATAAATAATTACCCGATTCAGCAAACCTTATAAAAATTGCTGACGTGCGATTCACGTACAATCGACTTTATAATCAATTTCTAGCGTATGATTATATAGATTGACAATAAGT
This sequence comes from Lithospermum erythrorhizon, assembly GCA_019722365.1. Taxonomy (NCBI): domain Eukaryota; kingdom Viridiplantae; phylum Streptophyta; class Magnoliopsida; order Boraginales; family Boraginaceae; genus Lithospermum; species Lithospermum erythrorhizon. The sequence continues at coordinate 125,223 of JADFUC010001623.1, forward strand.
AAATAATGTAGGGTTAGAGAAATGCCTTGTGATATAACGAGCTTTGGAAAACCTAAGCTCGAGCAGCTTTCAACCTTGGGATTTGGAAAAGTAACCTCGTGTATTTTCGGAGTTCGCACTCGTGGCGTACAAGCAAGCAACTGACAATATACCTCTAGCGATCCATTTAGACAGCACCCAAACTGCGCTTCTGCTTGACAGCTCGGCTCGCCAGCTTGACCTCGGATAACGTAGGCGTTAGTCAATGACATTAGGAATCTGCGGGTATTGGCGATTCATAATTGACGATAGCTCGGTCTGCCGTCCGAGTGCCCGTCTCGGCCCGAGCCCGATGATATAAGCACAAAATTCGGATATCGCGAAGCGAGAAAATAATGCGAAAGTGGCACCGGTGAGATTTTACCACAGATTCTGCCGATGTGAAAGTACGTGGCATGCTGCGGAATCCACTAATTATTTGTTGGAAAATTACTCGAAATTGTTCATAACAAAATAACCAAGCGCAGCTAAGATCGAGATAAATGTATAATAGCAATTGAAAAGCATACTGCGATATAATTCGTGCGAATATGAATGCGAGTACTTACAGGCCAGTGATATTGAACTTTTGATCTCCCGAATCCTCCGTTGAATCCTCGGCGCACCAGGTAGAAATGCCTCCGGTTAGTCAGCAGGCGGTTGAATCATGTGATTTGACTTTTGGATCTTGGGCGATTGGACAGAATTTGAGTCAGACTTTTGACTCCAAAAACCTAATGGAGAGAGGAGAGAGTATTTGAATGGTTTGGGGAGAGGATGAGAGAAATGAAATTCTTAGGTTTTCATTTGTCTTTCACTTATATAGTCCACTTTGGTTTTGGGTCGAATAGGCGGCTCGTTTGATAAATAGTTAACTCGTTAAGCCAGTTAGCGAACTTATTGCTAAGCGAGTAACTAGCTTTTAACAAGTTAATAATAAGCTTCCTCGTTAAACCATCGGTGAAATAGCAATTTAATTGATTGATTTTTTCATCCGATTTATATTTTCATTATCGATATGAAGTTGTCGATTGGGTATCTCGTTGATTTCAATCAACTCTCAATTTAACAATCTCGATTTAATTCCATACATGGAATATAAATCAACGTCATTATATGTGTGTGAACTTCTGGGCTCAGATAATATTAGTCATATAATAATATAATTTACCATTATGATTATTATATCGATTATGCATGTGATCACAGCAATCGCGTAACCTTGATATTATCGTGAGTTCCATTTAGTAATTTGCAATTGCTATTTATTGAAAACTTAGTTCAAATATACGTTTTAACTAAAGCCCAGTAAATGATTTGTTCTGATAAATCCACAGCCAGGCATAATTATAAGAAATCAGAGATCTTTCTGATTTCGGCGATAATATCATGAAGATTGTTCTGGGACTTAGAAGAACCTACTCAGTGGATGAGCAGGGCGCAGTCTACCGTGTATGTGATGAATGGTGTTGATTGAACTTTTGTTTTTGAAGATAGCAATTGTTGTTTAAGCGAACTAATCCGGATTTTAGTGAGCGTGTATTGAGTTTATTCTTTAATAAGTTCAAGCGCTTAAAATGTTGATCGGGATGTTCGGGAATTTCGTGGATGAGTCTAACAAGCATGAAGCCTTTCGAGGAGGCTGCGTGTTCTTTATTGTTTATAGGCGTTTGTAAGGAAACTTTGTATAGTATATTGTGCGTTTTAAATATGTGAGTAATGACTTTTGCGATTTAATCTTATTGTGTTTTAAAATCGATAGTCGTGGTTTCTAATCCTAAGTATAGGTGATTCGCTGGTTAGGTCTCGTCTGAATGGTGTGTGTCGTTTAGTTTTGAGAGTGGCTTGAAAGGATCTTTATTTGGAAGAGAAAATTCGAACAAATCGAGACCCCGTCGAGAGGTTTGGTCGATGATCGAGACCACGACCTGCCGATGGGAGTGCTATCTGGCTAAACATGACGTTACCTTAACCCGTAGTGAGAGACCCCGCAGTCTCCATTGAGTCGCGTCTTGAGCGGTTTTACATTTTAAAATTTTTGTGCACTATATAATCCTCTTCCTTTTTTAAAAACAAAAGAAACTTTTGATAATTCTTTTTGACCTAATTTCGAGCAATTAATTCCTTGGAAATCAAAGAGACACAAAAGTCATCAAGCTATACGTTTAGTGCTTCGTTATCTTTTGTAGAGAGTTTCCTGGTTGTCTTGAAAAGTGTAATATCTCGATTCTTTTATTGTGTTTGAGTGAAATCCTTGTGTGTGGTGAAGCATAGGGTTCTTTATTCTAAGTTGAATAGTAAGTGAAATCCTAAGAAGGTATTCTTGGGTTCCCCAATCTAGGTTGATTAGGAGTTGAAATCATAGCGTTAAACTGGGTCATGGATTTGGAAGCTAGGTGTTTGATAATAGTCTTGAGAGAAGTTGCTTGTGTGTATTCAAACATTTCTTGAGAGCTAGTTATCTTTGCCAAAATATCTCGAGGTTGGAAAGCCATGATTGACGATAGAAATTAGAAGCTCGTTAAAATCGTGTGTATTGTCTTTCTCTTTGCTCTTTGCTTTCAAAAGTATTATTATTATGTCATTTGATTGTTAAGTTGTTGAGTAATCATTCTCGAGCTTGGGTAGTAGGTTTATCGCGTGTCTTTATTCCCGTTATTTGTTAATTCCCGCGTTATTAAATTAAAACTCGATAAAGTTAATAGCGTATAAACCTTATTCACCCCCCGCTGGAGTTATATCTAGGCTATAATTGAGTATCGAGCGCGTGTTCTACGTCTTGCTTAAAATCTTGTGAAAAAGATCATGGGTGACAGGAGCTTTTTGTGTGTTGAAGGTAGGTCGGTCTGAGGCCACCGTTGCTTGATGGATCAAATTATGACTATTGGTGTAGCATTCAGTATCGCGTGGCATCGACTACAAATTATGGAGAGTGATCATCATAGGAGCTTGACGAAGTAGAGGTAAATATAAAGAGAATTAGAATATAACGCTTGGTGGAGGTTTGATTGAGGATGTGGATAAAGGCGATGATGGAGTGCTAGGGATGAGGAACTCAAAGTGGAGTTGAATTCCAAAGCCATTCATGTTCTTCCTGATGCCATGCGTGGAGAATATGCTAAGTCGAGGATGTAGTCGGCCAAGGAGATATGGGAGCTTTAAAAACTTCATGTTGGTTAGTCGAGTGAAGACTCTGAGGTTCGACTTTTGGTAAGAATATCAAACCTTTGAAATGTATCATGGAAGTCCATCGAAGACATGCATCGAAGGTTGACCATCGTTAACAACTTGGACTCTACATTCTCCTTAGAAAAATTAAATCGGCGGGAATCATAGAAGCCGTCGATCGAGTTTGTGGCAAAGATTATGCGCTATAAGTAAACCAAAAGACATCGAACTCTTTCCGCTCAAGAAGAGCTCATTAGGATCTTTGAAAGCCGAAGAGGAAATGGTACTAGAAGCAGGCTAGAATTGAGGACAAAAGAAAATGGCTCTTGTAGCGGCCAAAGCACAAAAAGTTCATGAGAAAAGTGAGAGCGATGAGGATGATGAAGATATGGCCATGTTAGCTAGAGACTTCAAAAGTTTCTAAAGATTCCAAGAGTAATAATGATCATGGACATAAAAGCTTGGGAAATACAGCAACTATGAAAGAAATGCGAAGGAAGGCGAAGACAAGAGGAGCAAAATCGAAAGAGATAAAATGCTTTGAGTGCAATAAAGCCGAGACTGTCTAAAGATGGATTGTCTCGTCTAGCCAGAAGTCTCAATCAGAAAATATACAACAAGGCCCTTTGGGAGGATGATTCGAGCGAATCCGACTCGAGTTGGGAACTTGCGGCATGGTGTGTCTCGCTGACAGACTACATGGAGGTACTCTTGCTTTCATTTCTTATCGGATGATGAGCTCGTTAGTGATGATCTTTTCAGGTAATGATTTGACAAACTAGCGATAATTATAACTTGAGTTGTTAGAAAGGATTTTGAAAAATTGCTTAAAACAAAGAACTTTTAGAAACAAATAAAAGGCTTTGCTTCTTAAAACCACCTACCGAAAATGAAGTTACTTTGTTAAAAGCTTGACTCTAATCTAAAAATGATGGAATTCTTGAAAATTGGAGCTTAAACAAAATCTTAATAAGGTTGAGTTGGAAAATGTAGAACTCAAGAAATCGCTCAACATATTCATGAAACGAAACAAGTTGAATAGAATTCTTGATGCTCGGCGTTATCACATCGACAAAAGAGATTGAAGCTATTCAAGTGATAACTCTATTCTTCTAATGTTAACCGTCATCGGTATCAAATTTGTTAGACGCATTTCACTTGCACTTATTGTGAAAAAAGGAAATCCGCGAGTCTTACAGATGCCCGTTCGAAGGTTGGTGAGAATGGGCACGCCTATCCCCAATCTACAAGGCAGAAATGGATTGTGAGAAATCCATCTTTACTTACCCTAACCCCGAGGACCCCAATCCATTTGGGTACCTCGAATGAGAACGATTTTGTGTTGTAGGAGGGCCCATTTCATCCATGAAAAGAAAATATTTGGATGGTGGATGGCGGATGCTTTCGAAGGCATATGTGGGGAGATGCACGGCTTTCTTAAAGCTTAGTAAGCAGTAGGGTTGGAAAATGTATAGTTAGTTAACAAGCAGAAACCGCCAAAATCTAGGTAAAGGATGCATTGGTAAGAAGGTTGTTTAAAAAAAATTAAAATACTTGCCTTTGTTGATGGTAAATTTTAATTTGCTAAGTGTGGAGTCGATTATGTGAAAATGATTGTAAGTCAAATTTTATTTAAATGTGTTATTTAGTCTTCATCTTCGTTTTGTTGTGCGTAGCTATAGTTTGAATAATGTGTATTATGTCGGCTTTGATTCGGTTGAAGCTAGTAATATTTGCATGAATGTAGTTCGTGATGATGTGAGTTTATGGCGTCGGCCGGTTGGAGTCGTACTAGTATTGAAATATTATCTAAATTGTAAGCCTGCATGTAAAAATTACACCCCAATCTCACGTACAAAGGTTAAACTTTGTGATGCATGTCGACTCGGTAAAATGTAAATCTTTTAAACCTATAAATGTTGTTTATTCGAACCATGTGCTCGATTTATTTACATATGGATTTGTTTGGTGAAATGGATGTTGAAGTTTGGGTGGATCGAAATATGTATTTGTTATTGTATTCGATTACTCGAGGTTTCTTGGGTAGTGGCACACTAATAAAAGTGATGCTTTTAAAGAGTTTGCTAAGTTGTGCAGAAGCTCATGAATGAAAAGGGCTTAATCAGAAGCCATAAGAGCGTGTAATTGGTGAGTTAGAGAATGAGGAGTTCGAGGTTTTGTGGGAAGTATGGGATCAGCTGCCTTTTTGACACCAAGAACTCAACAAAATGGAGTTGTGGAAGCTGAGAAAGAATAGGACCATTCAAGAAATGGGCCGGACCGTATTGAATGAACCTGTTTGCCAAAATATTTTGGGGACATGCCGTGGACTACCCGGCACATTTACCTTATCGACCGAGTATTCCTTAGACACATTCTTGACAAAACTCATACGAACTTTGGTATGTTGTAGTAGATGAGGATGATTTATTAGGTATCAGCGTGGATGAGAATTCTCAAGATGTGATGAGCCTAAAAGCCAGTATAAAATGAGGAAGCATCGATTATGGGGGAAAAGCAAATAAATCGTGAGAACCCCGAGGCGTGGATGATTATCTCCGTGGGCGAACACATGAGAAGATTTACCTAGGGAGGCGAGAATCGTTTAAGAATCATCCCAGAACCTCATTCTAGGTGATCTCTCAAAGGGGTAACTTCTTTCGATCCTCGTTAAATAATGTTTTGCATACATGGTGCTTATATTATGCGAGTAGTACCTCTTAATATTAAACAAGCTCTAGAGGATCCGGATTGGATTTTATCTATGCAAAAAGAACTTGAACAATTTGAAAGATGCAAAGTTTGGCACTTAGTTGAAAAACCTTGTGATAGAACCATTATTGGGACAAAATGGGTTTTTAGAAATAAACTTGATGAAACGATTCGTTTTAGTAAATAAAAAGTGATGCTTTGTTGAGAGTTATAATCAATCGAAGGAAGTAGACTTTGATGAAACTTTGCTCCGGTGGCTAGGTTGGAATCCATTCGTATTCTAGCCGCTAGTCATATGGATTTCAAACTACACAAATGAATGTCAAAAGCGCTTTTAAATGGTTTTGGATGAGAAAGTTTTTTGGAAAACAACCACTTAGGAGCTTTGAAGATCAAATTATCCTCATCCACGTTTTAAACTGAATAAATGCCTTTAGGGGTTTAAAAGCAGCGCCTAGAGCTTGGTATGAGAGGTTAAGCACACATTTAGTTAGATAGTTTGAAAGGAAAGCTTGATTCGGCTTTCACTTGAAACGAGCCAAACTTATCTTTATTGTTGTTAATTTATGTTGATGATATTATTTCGGTTCTACTAATGATTTGTTGTATGGCAATTTTTCGAAAATGATGACAAAGCGAGGATTCGAGATGAGCATGATGGGCGAGTGAACTTCTTTCTGGACTCCAAGTAGAAGCAAATGGATGACGGGATGCTTCGTTAGTCGGCGAATTCTCGAAGAGCTGCGTAAGAAGTCGGGATGGAAGATGCAAGGTGATCGGAACTCACATGTCTCATCCAACTAAGCTTGACAAAGAGGGCAAAGTGCAGTGTCAATGGGACAAAATATCGGGGTATGATTGGTAGTCTTGCTTTTATCTTTGCGACACGAACCCGATATTATGTTTTTCGGTGTGTTTGTGTGCTCGTTTTCAAGGCGTGTCCCGAGTCATCTTAAAGCGGTTAAAGGATCATGCCCACGTATATGAGAACTATTATTATGGCCTTTGGTATCGATGACAAGAATTTTGAACATGGGATACTGGATCGCAGTTTTGCGGGTTCTTGCCTTGAGCGCTAGTGGGACTTGTGACCGTTGGACATAGCCTCTGTGGTCGAAGCAAGAAACAAATAGTGTGGCATTGTCAGCGAAGAAGCCAGAATATGTGGCGGTTGGAAATTGTGTTGCTCGAAGTGCTTTGGATAAAACAAACATTGGAAGACTTAAAGGATCCAATCTGATCAATCTTAGGTGTTATCTTCTGGCCGCCCATCAACATTGCCAAAAATCGGTCTGACATTCAGAGACCCAGCGCATTGAAATCCGTCATCACTTCATCCGGGATCATGTGCAAAAGAACATTGATCTCGAGTTCGGTAGGGACAAATGATCGAGGATATCTTCCTGAGCATTGCAGGATCGATTTAACGCGTTAGGTGTGGTAGGGGATGCTTGATCTTTTCTAGTAAGTGATTTTTATCTCCTCGTGTCTTTTATGCCTTTGGAATTGTATGCGTCTTGTGTGTTTTAAATTGTGTCAATTTTTTGGGATGATAAGCCAAATGATAAAATTGTCCGATTGTGGTGAGTTGATTTGTTGAGGATGTTAGTGAAGTGTGGAGAACTATGGTTGTGTATCGAGGTAGGAGATATTGGTTTTGTTGGGCTTTTGAGTGAAATTGTGGATATTTTCTTCGATCGGATGTGTGTCGGGTTGGTTCGTTGGTTGAATGTGGATGTTAGGTGATTTTGTGTGGTTTTCGAGACCCCACCGGCCCACTGTCCCGATGGAAGTCTCGATGGGCGTGGAAAGAACTCCATGCACAGTCGCCAGACCTGGCCAGAGACCCCTGCGCTCAATGAGGTCTCGTGCAAATTAGCTTGATCTACGTTCATAGCCGTGAGACCCATACCGAATGAGTCTCGATGGCGGAAAACAACGAGCGCCTCGCCGAGACCTCGCCGAGACCCTGCAAGATAGGTCTCGATGGAGCAAACGATATATACTCCTCGGTAGTTTTCTTCGCCATTTCAACAAATTCCAAATTCTTTCAACCTATTACTCCATGCTTGACCCTTTCAACTATAACACAACAATTCACCAAAATTCACCTTTTTATCACTTAAATTTACTAAATTACTGCTGAGCCCGAACAACATCGCCTTGACAACCGTCATTATAATGGCCTCGATCCTTGAAACCTACGAAAAAGAGGCTAGAACACAAAATCCTAAATCCTGCAATCAGTGGTTGTTTATCGAGGTGGAAGTTCCTCGAATCCAGCAGCGTGGTAATGATGTAAATCCGCCTTTATCTAGAGGTGGAAAAAAGTGGAAGAATTGGCAAGCCTAACATTAGCAGCGGGTATTACTATGATGGAGACTTGGAGGGGCGACGTGCGAGATCTTGTCAAATTCAAAGTGGGAAAAAAATTTGGGTAAGTCCTACAACATCTTTCCGGATTGGGTTTATTTCTTCTATGAGCATGTTGTTATACACACTCCCAATAGTAATAGTCTCAATATCAAGTTGGAATTCAATGGGAGGTCTTTTGAGTATAAAATGAGAAATTTTAGGGAGGACTTTGGGTTGTCGTGAAATGGTTTTTCTAGTTATGCGGTTGATGTGTGGCCTCCGGCGGATGAGATTGAGTCGGCGGCGAATGTGACCGTTATGTTGAATAATGGTAGGAGGTTTAGGAACGGGTATCGAAAGAAGGGGGTGGTCGATACTTTGCCGTGCTTACATTTGTACACGGGGGAAGCAAGATTTGCTAATACTTGCTTTGTGAAGTCGTTGGTCCAGTGGGTTCTGAGATAGGAATCGAGTAGGGTTGTAAAAGCTCCTTGACATCTGAGTGTTTGCTCCTTGGCGATATCGATCTTCGATCGTAATTGCTTTCGCGTCATTTCACATGGAGCAATGCAGGCAATGACTCTTAGTATGGAATGCTCGTTACGTATTGGAGTCTTGGGGAGGAGATGGGAGTGTTTCTAGGGTTTTCCGTTGATGAGGGGCACAGTGGGATTACCAAAGACTATTTTAGGGGTGCTTGCTCAGCGATAAGTCTTTGGTGGAAGTGGGAGGCTAAATTGGCTCATCGGGAGGATAGAAGAGCAATTATGCATGATGGGGAGAAATGGTTTAGAAGTTGATGATTTGGAGGACCCGTGTGTCGGATGATGGGGATGTTGATGATGAGGACTTGACGATGATGAAGGGGATGATGTTCTTGATGGAGAAGGTGATGATAAGCGGTGATGAAACAATGAGGCGCGGAGCAAATGTTTCAAGATCGCTGACAGGCTTAATGAAAGTTACCGCAGAGAAGCTGTGAAGTTGTGAAGATGTCAAGTCACTGACTTCATGAAAGGCCAAGAAAACGCTTCTCGAAACAAGAAATAAAGGACTATGTCAAAGGTATGAAATTCCCTCTCTTGTTTTGGAATGCTAATGAAGACCAAGGCCGCAAAGAAATATTTGGTGCGTTCGGATGGCTGAGGCCGAGGAGTTGGGGATACCGCTTCGGGGAGTTGCGAATGCAGTACATATCCGGCGTCTCTTAGCATCCGACTACCTCTTCTCAGGATTAGTCTTGAGGTTATATCGTTGGTAATCTTTGATAGAGGATGCCGTAGAGGTCTTTGTGGTGACGGTGGTCGAAGATAAACTAAAGGACTTTGATGGCTTGGACACTTATTTCCTTATGTTTTCTTTCATTTATGCCTTGTTTATTCTTTGTTTGTACCCACTTTTGTGATGATAAAGTGTAGTAGACTTTCATACTTGTTTTGTCTTAAACTTTAGTTTGCTACGGTTTCTATGGTTTCTTATGATAACTTGTTGGATGCTTTATTTCTTAATAAAACTTTGTTAGGTGTTTAATTATCTATTTATTTACGTTTCTATTATTTTGTGCTTCGTTGATATATCGTCCATGGTTGTTATGGTTTTATTTCGTAAAAGAAAACCAGGAAATCTTATGTTGAGGGAGGCGTTGTTTTGTCTTATGTTCTTTCCCTTGGCATGAAGTCAGTTTGTTATCACGAAAGGGGAGTTTGTTGAATAATGGTATTCGATTGAGCCTATTTTTGAAGATAACAAATTGTTTACCATGAGCAATCGTTTTCAAGTGAGCGTGTATTCGAACTTTATTCTTTAATAAGTTCAAGCGCTTAAAATCATTGATCGGGATGTTCGGAGGCTCGTGGATGAGTGTATGACATGAAGCCTTTGAGGAGCTCGTGTTCTTTATTGTTTATAGGCGTTTGTAAGAAAACTACAGCTATAGTATATTGTCGTTTAAATGTGTGAGTAATGAATTTTGCGATTTAATCTTATTGTGTTTTTAAAATGCGATAGTCCGTAGTTCACAATCCCTATAAGTATAGATTGATTAAATTGGTTAAGTCTACGTACAAATGGCGTAATGTCGTTTCGTTTTAGAAATTGGCTTGAAAGGATCTTTATTTTGGAAGAAAATTGAACCATCGAGACCTGTCGAGAAGGTTTACGATCCGTGTCGAGACCTCTTGAGACCCACGAATACCGATGGTCGATGGTCGAGACCACGACCTGCGATAGGGGCTACTCTGAAGGCTGAGCTTATGACCGTTGCAGCAACACGTGAGGGCTCGTGAGACCCCAGTCTCGATGGGGTCCTGAATCTTGGTGATTTCGACTTAAAATTTTGTGCATATATAAACCTCTTCCTTTTAAAAACAAAAAGAAACTTTGATAATTCTTTTTGACCCTATTTACGAGCAATTAATTCCTTGAAATCAAAAAGGCAAAGTCATAACTCCTACGTTTAATTCTTAAATTTATCTTTTGTAGGGGTTTTCTAGTTGTGCGAAAAATTAACAGGATTCTTTTTATTGTGTTTGGTGAAATCTTGTGTGGTGAAAGCGTAGGGTTTCTTTATTCTAAGTTGAGTAGTAAGAAATCCTAAGAAGGTGTTGTTTGGGTTCACAATCTGAGTTGATTAGGAGTTGAAATCCTTAAGCGGGTAGCTTAGGTCAACTTTAGTTGGAGAATTTAGGTGTTTGATAATAGTCTTAGAGAGAAGTTCTTTGTGTGTATTCAAACATTTCTTGAAGCTAGTTATCTTTGCCAAAATCTCCCGAGGTTGGAAAGCCCGACGGTCAGCGATAGAGGCTGAAGCTCGTTAAAATCGCGTGTATTGTCTTTCTCTCTTTACTCCTTACTTTCAAGTATTATTATTATTTGCGCTAATCATTTTGATTGTTATATTATTGACTAACCGTTCTCGAGCTTGGGTAGTCGGTCTATCACATTAGTCTTTATTCCTATTGTTTGTTAATTCCGCATTATTAAATTAAAATTCGAAAAAGTTAATAACGTAACTTAAAACCTTATTCACCCCCCTCCCAGCTAGGTTATATCTGAGCTAACGGTATCTTTCTCTTGAAGGCTCTGCGTAGTCTTTTAAGCGTACTCATGAAAATTATAATAAAAGGCTCACGTAATTCTAAGAATAAGAATAAACTTTTCATATTCTAACTTCTGAGGTTGATTTCCAAAGCACCATTATGGTGGTGGTGTTTCCAACGCACAAAAATACTACACAAAAGGAGAATGTTATTTATAAGTTTTACAAATAAACATAAGGAATTACTTTTCTTCAAAAAAAGATATATAAATTTTGCCTAAAGGTAATTAATTACTGAAAGAAGACTACAGAGGCTTTTCTTTCTTTGTTATCAGTATTTCCTTAAGTGTAATAATGTTTCCGGAAAATCCGGGTTCTTCACGTGTTTAGAACCGCCACGTCTGACAATCTAAAACTTGAGAGACTTGGATGGTGTCTTAAAACTTCAATCTGCCAGCGGCTTTACCTAGAAGTTCATCGTCCCAAATCTCACTAAAGTTAATCCACAACTGATGCGCTTTCACGATCACAGAGCGTCATTGAATGTAAGCCTTGACTATTGAAGAGACATAGCCAAAACCATTGCATACATTGAATTTTCACCCCTAAATTATAAAGTAATTACGCCTTTGCCTTGTAGAATCTTCTCGATCTTAAATCCCGGGCAGCAGAGCAACCTCACGAAACGATTGGTCGTGATAATTCTCTCTTCTTAACTTTTTCCTTTCTATGCGACAACTCCCAGCAGTCGATTCGATGACGCCGATAAGAACATCTCCTTTCTTTAGTTAGCAAATTCTTTGGAGTATGAAACACCTCTCATGACGACTTTTAACCACACTGCATAACGGATGATTAAATGCGGCTGCTTAGAGTTTGCAACCTTGTACAAAGTTAAAACCTTGGATCTGGCGGCGGCCGGTGCTCCTACTTGATCTCGAGAACTAAATCGCAAGCGAAGTCTTGCTTGTGATGCAATCGGCTAAGTGAGCAGCATCGGCCTCAGTAAACCCGTTTGCCTTTTAAATGGCTTTCAGAACTTCAGTATCTTAGTGCAAACAGGAATTTTCTGGTGACATTCAATTTTAACATCAAAAACTCACATCGCTACAGCGACCGTTTCAGCAACAGAAATCATCTGTCGATTTTTCACACAGCGGTTGTACGATCCTCGAGCGAGTTCTTGACCGTAAATGCGTCAAAGCGACGCCGTAGCGAGTCGGCATCCGTACAAAAGATTTTCCGCCGAGGTGGGACCTGAAATGCGATTCATCAAATCTTCATATATTTGTTGATAAAAGAGAGAAACCCGCAACCTTATGATCGTACCTCGAATTTCCTCAGGGATCCTCAAATGCCAGATGATTTTCGACAAGATCTTCCGGCGATGGCAGTGATGTACAAATTCCATGGCCCCATGTAAATCTCAGGGACATGCAAATGCTTGAGACGAGCTTCTCCGACGATCTCGGTGTGACCACGTGATGTTTCCATAAATACACCCAGTAAATCTCGTCTTCTCTGATTAGTCTACTGGCAACGCCTTGCATAAACACCATGCTGTTGACCCGGTCATACGACCTCAGAATAACCTTCCGATCAGCCGTTCGATATCGATTGCTAGGTATCCGGCGTCCACAAGCTTATCTGACCAGGCTACGATACCAATTTTAGGAACCTACGCGTTATTGTGACCTCATGAATTGACAATACTTCGGATCAGCAGGATGCGATCTCGGGTATGGAATTATATACTTGGCTAATTTAGATATAATGACAGAAAATAATCACGAAAATTAACTACGACACAAATATTTTACCTGGTTCCCCTGTTATGAAAGGAATACGTCAGTATTTGGATCACTAATAATATCATGAAGATTATTACATGACTCGAACCACAGCGACCTACCAGTAGATGTTTTACCATCTGAAAACTCACAAGCATGAGAATCTACCATATATGCTCTCTTGAATCTGGCTCTTTTAAACTGCTTAAAATTATAATAAACTATGTAATTTTAAGAATAAGAATAACTTTTTCCTATTCTAACTCTAGGGTTAGATTTTAATACAATTGGTGGTGATAATTAACTACACACACAAAAATACTACAGAAGAGGGTATTTATGGTTTCAAAATAGCCTATGAGGAATTACTTTCTTGATAAAAGCCACATTAATTCATAACAAGGTAATTAATTACTCACAAAGAAAGAAGACTCTAGAACTTTCTTTTCTTTGTTCTCAATCATTTTCTTAAGTAATTAATTATTCACGAAAGAAGACTCTGAAACTTTCTTTTCTGTTCTCCAAGTATTTTTTCTTAAATTAAATGTTTCGAAAATAATCCAGGATTAACTGCGTGTTTAGGCTTTACGTGCAACCGGCAACCTAGAGCAGCTTAGTACAGCTAAAACAACTAGTTCTAACCTGGTATTCACTTTCTCAAAGAAAACTCTTTGTATGGTGAATCCCTAAATGGATGAATAAAGAGCAAATATAAGCTCTAATGAAATCCCTCACAAACTAATTACAGAAGTATGATTAAGAGAGATTGACTTTTGCTTTAGAACAAATGAGAATTGATTGAAGAATTTGATTTGCAAAAGTTAAGTTTTGATTAGTGATGAAATGCTTTTATAGTATCAAAACATGATGGAATCTGCGCGTCGGTACATTGTATCAGCTCACTAAAGAGGCCGATAAAAAACAGTCTCACTGACTAGAAGTTTGAGATGATCATTTATGATGGGTGTAGACAATTTTCCTTGAATTCCTCTAGAAACAATTTGTACGTAATAAAACCTATAGGGGCGATCTGAACTTGATACAGTTGTAATGTTACAATTTCTAGTTTGATCCTTTAACACAGTCTTATTCGAAATCGATGATACTAAATGACACAAAGTCATTTTAACTCGTTAGTAGAGATTCAAATCTGTGAATCAATCAAGATAGAGTTTATACAAGCGATTCAAGAAAATCAGGCAGACGAATTAAAGTTACCAATTGAAATATCTCTACAGTAAACTTAGTAATTTCATAAGTGAGGAATTCCTTACACGCCTTAGGCGCATAAAGACATAGACTAACTATGGTATGTGACTAGTCTTTATTAATTTTGATTAAGCACTTTAGATACATCAATAATTATTAACTCTTTAATTATGGTATTATTATCAAAATAAGGATTAGTGACTCTTATTAACAAAAAGACGAGATTATTATTTAACGTTACATCGTAGTGGAATGGACCGAAAGTAAAGTGAAATCAAAGTCAAGTTATTGGTGATCATACTATAATGAGAATGCTGCAGAGTCTAGTCGATATCTTTGGCACCGCATCACTTAGTGGGCCAGTAAATATTATTTTAGAGTTTATTAAAATGATTTTTATCGCCAGTAGGATAAAAAGCAACCATACTCTTACAAGTCGTGGTGACTGATATTATCTTAGAGTGTTATTAAAGAATCAGTATTAATTTATCAGTTTAAAGTAGTTGATAATTGCAGAAAAAAAGAAATAAAAAAAAACTAAAATTATTAATTTAACTACTGCTCCAAGATCGGAATGGTAAAATAATATTATTTTGGAGAGTTTATTAAATAATCGAATATTAGTATCGAGTTCAAAAAAAGTTGTTCTTTATTTATAATGGCCGCGCATCGAAGCATTTCTGTAGTCTGTATGATCACTTGAGCATGATCCAACTTTTAAATAAAATTAGTGAAGTGGTATTTTCATTTTATTTTATTTTATTTGTAAGTGTTGTTTATGCTAAATGTGACACAACTTGATGATAATTTCTTTGGGTATCCTTCCCCACTGGCGGTGCTACTTACACTACTGTACTATTTTAGTCTTGCAATTAGGTATGCAGGTTGGGCTTTGTATACTCCGTAGTTCTTAATAAAGTAACAACATGCTATTTCTTTGCTTCCAAGGATCATATCTTTCTTAGACCATTTCAAAAATAATAATATCCTTCCACATCAAATTAATTTATCACCATACAATAAAATATAATCTTTATTTGTAAATTCTACAAAATAAAAATACTCATATATATTTTCACTTTTATTTTATGGTCTCTTTAATCAATTTAAAATGAAGATAAACTAAAGCAACATGCCCCCCCACCTTTTGGTTTTGTAGAATAAATTGATTTGTCGATAATTCTCTGGTCAGCTAAACATGGCAGCTACAGATAGAGTATATGAACATTTATAAGGTGATTTTGTTAAAAATCGATTGACACGACATAACACAAAATAGCTACCATAAAAAGAATATATATAAAAGGGTAACTTGTCCCTCTTCTCATTTTCTAAACCTTATTTACTTTTGTTTAAAATTTAAGAAAATTTTAAATCGTCCTCATAAACAAAGTTTTCCCCAACATTCACACAATTTGGTAAAGAAATAGTGTAAGAGATTTTCAAAAATAAAGAGTCTTTGTAACGGAGGCCAGCAGTAAATGCTAAGTCAAATGCGTCTTGGGTAAGCGCCAAAGTTGGTAATAATTCTGACATAAAGCAGGATGAATTAAAGCATGCCTGATATTTGCAATGGTAGTTCGAAAAAGTGTTGGTAGGAGAATGTTCATTAGTATTGCGATCAGCTAATATATGAAAACGATCGCGAACAAATAAATAAAAAAGTTATGGCAGGATGAGGTACATATGGATGTGGAGAACTATAGTCATGAAAATGCAATGTCAAAGTGACTTAAAGTCATAAGCCCTCAAGATTTAAAACTATGATACATCAATCCTCAAGATTTTAAGGCATCTGACGAGGTTCGAAACGGATTATCACGATCTTCAATCATTTAATGAACAAAAACCATTTTAAAAAATTTCAATATGAATTGATATGCATTTAATATATTTTCCTTTATAAACGTTGAATAAAAAGTTTTTGTGTGAAAAAATATCCCAACCTACCATTCCTACCAATGAACCAAATTTACATGTTAATAAAACAGATTCTCCTTTTCTTGGGGAAAACATCATGTGATTCATAGCATGCATGATCCTGACATACAATTCATTCATCAAATTGACATCAGGCCTACTATAGTTTCTCCAAGGTACATAGTTTTTTGCTACTTTAATTACTCTAGAAGATTCTTCATTTTTCTTCATATTTTTTTTTTAACTTATACATGTCCCCTTATCTTGATGAGAATGGAACCCGTGACCTTTTCGTCTAAAAACTTAACTTGTCAAAAAAGTTGGCAGTGTGAGGATTGTTACTACCCCATGAAGTGGTGGTGGTGGTGATCTTCGGTGGCGGCGATGACGGCTGAAGAGAGTGGACATACTTGCAGTTGGGACAAGAAGGAGAGGACTGAGAGAGAATTACAAGAAGATGGCAATTTGAACATGCCAAAGCAATCATGCTACTTTTGCTGCTTGATGAACTATATGATGATGATCTCTGCTTCTTGTTAAGCTCATCTAATTGACTCCTTTGATCCCTATTGTAACTTGACATGTTTAGCTCAAGGTCTAGTATTTGTTCCTCTGGCCACTCCCATGTTCTCCTCAATGTCTTCCTATTAAGATAATATACTTTCCCTGACTGCAATTTTATACCACCATGTGTAAGTTAAATTAGATGTGCTATATATATGATCCATTTTTTTTTTTCTTTGAAACAAGTCTAAGAATGAAAATACTCTTCATTGATGGATATAAGAATTTTGGAAAATCAAGAAAACCCATTGTTTTATTCCTTATTATCTGTTCAATGATCAACAAACTAATGATTTCATTTATATTATAAGACATGGGGAAAAAAAGATTGCATATACCTCAAGATCAAGGCATTGTTCCCAATCTAATGGAAGAGGCTCTTTAGATTGCAGATCAACACTATTTTGGATGGCAAAAGCAGACTTCCTCTTCATGGGGAGGTTGTTGTCATGTTCAGAAGCAGTCTTAGGAGCTAAAGAAAGCTCTGGGAATTCCATTGTTCTTGTTTGTTATTTTGAAGCAAGATCAAAGGTAAGGCTAACAAGTTGAGGAGTTTTGGAGATGAAATGAAAGGTTGCTTGTAGATGTAAAAGAATGAGATTGAGATATATATGGGGGTTGATTGAAAAATAAATTGGGATAGTGGAGTCATGCAAGATGGTGTGTCTAATTAAAAGATCTTAAATTGCCTTCATCAAACACATTAAAAGAAGGGCAGGCCAAGCAATAAAGAAGGCAAGTAGATATCACTTTAATGCCTTAAAAAATCCTTCTACTACTACTCCTGTCTCTTTATTGCATTTTAAAATAAATGCTACAGATAATACATTAAATCCCAAATTAATTGTCATCTGGATTCACAAAAACCTCCCACGTACGTATCTTCTGTTGCTATATATATATATACTTCCTCACTTGTATCACAATGAAATAAATACCATCTTTCGATTTAAAGGCATCATTCATATACTTGGTATGTAAGCACTAAGAAAGAATGATTAGAGGTTGCATGAGGCAAGTTATAGTGAGCGCCTCGCTCTGTTAAGCACGATGAACAGGCCAATTAAGCTCTATCAGACAGAGGCTCGAGCTGGGCAGTCTACACTGGCAGACTTAATTGTGGTGGTCTTTCAAGCTGAGGCAGGCTCCTTGGCTATCGGTTCTATATTATTAATATATCTTAATAAAAATGAATATAATCTTAGAAAATTTATGAAGTTTTTTCAAAGAAAATTTTGAACTATTTGATGTAGCAAGCGCAATATGAATAATGGGTACTCTTAATGTATATCTTGTCATATGACTTTTTTGGTCGCCTTGAATTGGGAAGCTGACAGTGGGCCAGAATATGGCAGAAGTATCTCAAATGTGAAGGAAGGCAACCTTTCACATCCCTATAAATACTTAATACTCTTACACCAATATCAGGTATCACATTATTTACAGGCATCTGTAGGAAATGTCTCAACTTAACAAAAGTATATCTTATCTAGAATAAGGAGAAGAAAAAAACTAAAAAGTACCAAAATATCATATTACCTATCTTAAAACTTTTCCTCAAATATTTTAGGGAATTCCTCATATTTACACCTTCCCCAAACCACTTTTTTTCTTGACATTAATTGATGTGAGTATTTTAAAGAACAAAATGGAATTTGGATTTGTGTAAAAGGTAAAATGTAATGACATAGGGTCGACATTTCTGAGGTTAGAATAAATCACAGAATCCTGTAGAGTCAATGAAAATCGATGGATAATTTCGATTTGAAAGAGCTATTTTGTTCTTAAAATAATACGATAACATAAATGCAATTTGAAAACAGTTTTAAGAAAAATAATATATTAGGTAGTAACTTCTTGTGACACTCAGTATATCACAACCCAATTTGTCGAAGTCTGAAATATGGCAATGTAAGCTTGATGCGAAATGCAAAAAAAATATAACAATATACATTTCAAAACTACAACGAAACAAAAGAAACATGAGGATCTACGGCCTTTGATCTACTTTAAGCGGGCTGAGCCGATCATGCGAGGCAAGCGGGGAATCTTTGATCGCGGCTGTCGACACAGCGCGAATAAAAATGTTGCCCGTAGCGAATAGAAGATTGTAAGGCTGCGAAAACGTGATCTATTAAATTGAGATATTTTGAATGTGTACCGCAGTACGAGGCCACCAATCAGCGAATGTGTATACAGTACGAGGCAAGTATCGAATATCTGACTTCAACCAGCCAACTGACCGTATCTGATTCATCGCACGCAGCCTTGACCAACAAAACATCTTAAACACCAAGAATATATGACCACAGGCCTTTAAACGTCTATGCATTTCAGCTTGACCGAAGTCTACCTGACTCGATTAAACAACATACGCGGCTTCGAAAAATTCATATATAACATGCGATTGACACAAATCCAATGCGTACACATATTCGTAGTTAGCGAGTAAATTTTACGCATTAGGCTAAATCTTTTCGCCTTGGCTAACAATGATAAATACCCATCCTTTCTTTTTTAGTCGCGTGTCTCTTCCGCGGTCGCCTTTGACGAAAATACCCGAACAATTTCAATTATAATATATTACTATTATACTTCCGATTTTAATTCAATTCTTAAACATTTTAAACCGTATTTTTCCAACTTAAGTTTATAGATTACTAATTATGTTCAAATGATAATTAAAGCGGCCCAATTTCAATCGCCTTCCCACACCAATCGTGACCCTCCCCGAACCTTGACACTTTAAATTCAGCACAAAGTTATTTTCCCCGATTCGTCGTGTATATCAACGGCCTACTACAAACTGACTACTCTGCGATTCCTCTGATCAGAATTTTATTTGTAAAGTCATACAATAAAGCTGTCACAATTAATATCTTTAACTCCAAATAACTAATTCCAACTCTCTGGCTTAACTATTTAAGTACAATAATATATCTTTCTTTCAAAAACTTAAATTTTCCTCAATCTAGTAATAAAACCAAAAGTATTATCCCAGCATCTATTAATTTATTTAAAAGTAAAATGGAGTTATAAAAACTTTTACAACCACGTAATAAAAGCTTAGACAACAACATACCATTTAAAGTCCCAAATCTAGAGTTTTTACAAAAAGTTTATACCGTTAAATATCATGTGATATTTTTACAAAAAGTTTTCTACAATTAGCAAAGTCAGAGCTTCATGTCGAGAAATCTTCAAATATCTTCAACTTTAACTTAAAACAACCAATTTAGGGTCTAAGAACTTATTATCTGATTTAGAATGAATTAGAAAAGAAAGTCGACTATCTGCTTCATGAAATATCACGAAAAGATTTGAAGCTTTCTTTCGCTTTATACCGTAGAGGATGATGAGGAAGGCTTTCATAATCTTTAGAGTTGGTATCGAGATGAGGAGGAAGAAAATGGAAGGAAAAAATCGAGGGAAGAAAATGAGTCTCGGCCCGGGCAGACAGGGGATGATGAAGGGATTTTTTTATGGTTAAAGACAACAATAATTGAGGGAGTATATTAGGGTGAGATATTTTGAAGTGAGATCCCCCATTTTGTATTGTGTCAACTAACAAAAGTCAATTCTTTCAATGTTTAAGTGCAATTAGAGTAAGTTCATTCATTTTAGTAAATTTCATGCTTCAGCGTTATTAAAATTTTGTTAAGTTACGAGATGAGTGATTAAAATGTACCCGCTAATAAAATTTCGCCTCGAAATTTCCTGACTTTCTTTCAGTATATTAAAACCAAACAATTTTGACGCACCTGCTACTTCGAAAGTTACAGGTAACGGCTTACCATGTAAATCTCGGCGCTCGTATCGCCTCTTCCCAGCGTTAGTTTCCTCCTTGATACATAACAAAGGCCACCCGCTTGCTCTGTTTCTCCGCATCTTTTGGTCAAAAATTTTCCGCAGGAGTTTCTCCTCGAAAGTAAGATCTTCCTCCGAGCTCACGTGCTGGCTAGAATGTAGGAATTAAATAGGAGCAATATCTCAAAGCGAGGAACACATAGAATACGTATGAATCTATCAAACTCGGGAGGCAGCGGCAGTAAGCTTCTGGTCCGCTCGCCAAAATCAGCGGTCGATATAGCGGGGACTCGACTTCACTATTTCAATCGCATTACCCGCTTTCCATGGAGATATCACCGGCTTTCGTCTCGACTTGAAAGACAAGTCCCGCGGCGGCGATCGCCATATTTAATACATGCATGCTTGCGCTATTTTTAGGTGTTGCTGTATCGACTTTGATCCTCTCCACGAAATTTTCAACTAACTCAGACCATAAACTTTCTTTTACAGCCGTTTCAACGAGCCACGGGTTCGAAACTTCGCCGTATAGCATACCGAATGGTGCGGTCGTGCTAGCATGAAAACTATTGTTATGCAGCGAACTCGTTTTAGGCGATTAGGTAAATCCCATTCTTGAGAAACTGTAACCTTCGAAGCATATCCTCAAAGTACGGATCGTTAACTGGGTGCCCGTACAGCTGCAGGGATGGAAAGATGTGCTCGAATCGCGTTAGGAGATGTCATTATTTTGGAACCCCATGCGATCTAACATTCTAATCAACATATATTTAGTCTTTCTGGTCCGTGAGGTAGATTTTAATCGGTAAGAAGTGACGGAGGCTTGACAATACATCCTGATCGCTTTGAATCCCGTCGTTCCTTCAGCGTCACAGGAAGCCCAATCTGAGTCATAGTAATGTTATACGCGTCCATTGAGAATCGGAAGTGGGCTGCAATAGCTTCTTTGGGTGTCTGCAGCAATCTTCACTGTGAGCAGACACCTCGCTACAAACTCTGATCTCTTTCTTCGTTCTTACTCGCATTTCTTACGTTTAACTTTAATAATATTACTGATTTCATCTTGAGAATTTGCCAAATCTGTTGTGAGTAGAGTTGTTGTGGCTGAAGAATTTTAGGCTAGAACGATAGCAGGTGAGCACGAGGATCGGCTCGGCTCGTTGTTGGCTTTCATCAGTAGGCAATCCGTAGAAACTCATTTGGTAACTTGAGGTACCAGAATTTTAAATTTTAAAAAGAATAAAAGTCTTACATATTAAAGATGAGCATTAATTGTCGATTGATAAATTGGAAATTGACGTGTAGATTATAATACAAAAATTCGTCATAGCAATCGTTGGTAATTGATAATAAATTTGAATAAATCGTAAAATTATAAAACTAAAGTATTTAATATATAAATTTAAATATAGCAGAAATTTATCAGTATTTCTTAAATTTCGCGGAAACAATGAAGGCAGCTCGTGGCTTATTCCGATATCGGTGAGTCAGGGCTTAGAGCCTCGGCCCAGGCAGTGGGCTGGGCTGGGTAATAACTTTCTGATTTGTGACTTGTCTGTGACTATTTAAGTAAGGCCAATAAATGAGCATCAGAATATCTGTAATTCTACATCGACCACATTTTTTAGATAATACGACGGCTCCAATGAGAGATCCGATCGTTGATATAGGAGAGCCTTCGCGAACAGCGAATCAAAGACAATTCACTAGCGATCATAATAAATATTGCAAGACATATTGACGATTTCATCCGCGCCAACAACATTAATAAATTCCATTGCACCGTCACTTAGGTTGCTAGGACATGAAAATATTAAGTAGAACTTTAAATTTTTACTTGTTGTCTATACCAATTCAACACCCTCTTCAGGTATGCAGGAAAGATTAAATGAACTCGTATTTGGGCATCAATGTTTTGTTGCACTTTCTATCAAAGTTCAAAATTATCTTTATCTTCTGCTACGTCCAAAAACGATTAACGTTTTGAAACTTTTCTTAAAATTGAATTTTAATTTAATTATTAATTATTCATTTATTTTTAAAAAATATAAAAAATTTATATAATTAGATTAAATGCTTTTTAAATCTTTCGTAATATTAATTTTTTTAAATAATATAATTAAAGAGTAATTAAATATTAAAAATTTACTTCGATATGTGAGAAAGTCAATTATTTTGAATTGAAAGAAGTAGTACTTATTATCCAAGGCTTTACATATAATTTGAAAAATAGCACCAACCGATCAAATAACACACTTTTACTTGCATTGAAGCCATTGATAATATGACTTTTAGTTTAAAATTTAATATATATTAATTAATAATCAAGTTACAATTTTTGTTTAATCGGCCCTGTCTTTCTGAGAATTGATAAAGCACTCCGTCGTATGAGTAATATAAAATTTTAATTTAGCACTAGTGGATTTAAGTTGCGATTTTAATTAGGGGCAAAGTCAGCGCCCGTTACGTAATTCCCAGATGGGCAATTACGCCCGCTCCCATAATTGACATTTTTAAATTGACCATTAATCACGCATTTACGCTTATTTAAATTAGTTGACCCGTCGAGTTTGATTGTTATACCGGCTTTTATTCGGACGTCTTTCTGATTATTTTTGGCTTGTCTGTTTCTTTTTTGAAATTCTATATATTTTAGAGGTAAATTTAAAAATTTATTCCCCCAAATTCGATTGAAGACCTAATTTCCTCAAAAGATTTCCCCACTTTGTCGATTAACTTCAAAATTAATTAAACCTAATTAAATTATCTTAAGTGATTACGCTCAATTTAGAGCCCGATTCCAATTCAATCGATTTTTAATGCCAAAATCGCCCCCACCTACACCATATAGGTGACTTTTCCAGCTACATCAATCGCCCCCATCTTCTTCTCGCACATCAGCCCAATCGACTTCGATCACCATCGCTCCGACGACTCACCGCAGCACTACCCCGAGTTTGTTGCTTAACTGTTAATAACTCTTATTATTTTTTCCACAACTCCGGCGGCGTGAGAAGGAGATTAAGCTGTTACTGAAGCTTCATAATCATAGCGGCAGAGCTACTAGAGATGCAATTGTTAGCTAATCATGATAGTGATGATTGTAAGAAAGAGCATTGATTAATGGTTAAATTGATGATATTGGAGATCTTGGCATGAGTTGTAATCTTAGTTCACCACCACCGAATTGTTGACTTTGAACTCAACCACCACAAAATTGAAGCTTTTTTCTTCTTACAAATCACAAATGGCTTTAATATCAACCACCACAAATTATTGTTAGTTTTGAATTTAATAAGTTTTATTATTCTTAATTTTTTGTTTTAGTATATTTAGAATTACAAGTAAGGTGTATTATTGAATAATAATTGTAAAACTATCCCTAATAAAAGTGAGATAACGGTCAAACTTGACGATGAACGGGCGAAATGAGTGTAAATAGGTGATTAGTATTAGCAGTTGAATTTAGAATCGATTATAAGTGAATGAGCTTAGATTATGGGGAATTATTCATAATGAGCATACGTCTTTTGGCCTTTATTTAAAATCTAGTCATAAAGAGTTTCGAATTAAATAATGTCGATATTTAATCCCATAATTTATTTGGTACTTTTAAAATGTGACTTCCTTTTATTTAAAAATGAAAACAAAAGTGATATATAATTCTTTTATAAATCTAGAGTTTAGGAATACAATGGGTTTCACTCTTGTAAACTAGACTTAATAGGTTTCACTCTAATAATGTTGAACAAACATTCCAGTCCAATCTAATTTTTACTCGTCCAGCCAAACACATACAACATGAGCTAATTTGATCAACTTTAGAATCCTGATATGACACAAAATTGAGAAATCATCTACATCCATCACCAATAATATACACAACCTAATATAAAAAATGTACAAACTATATAGGGCTATTTCCATATAAAAAAAATATAACCTACGGACCTATAAAACAGATATTGTGGTACTATCTTGGACGCCCTCTGACATAGTAGTAGTTAGCTCAAATTGCTTCAAGGAAATTGAAGGAAATGAAAGCAATTCAGGAGCTTTCAGATTTTCCCACCCCATTACTGGGTTGACTGAAGTGGATCCATCCCATCCAATGTGTGTTACATGTTTCACATCTGTTGGGTTCCCTATTTCCATCTCCACTTCTATTTCTTCAATTTCTCCTTTATGAACTAAGTAATAGGAAAAACAAACTCATATTCAATCCATCCAATGGTATAAATTAAGTGAAATCATAATAATGTTTTTATTAGGCAGTATATGAAGATTTAGTCTGAGTCATGCAATATAGTAGCGAGTTTAATAGAGATCGGAAGCAAGCCATTTCACACTTGTCCCCATTTCTGACTTTTGTGAAAAGAAAACTGCATTATACGGAATACATTATAACTAATTTGTTCTTGTCATGTCAATGATATCATGGCCTCTTTAAAGGCTCCAAACACTCAGCGAGGATAGAGGCGAGGTAGGATAGTTTGTGAGTACTCCTCGACACAAGCGAATGGCGTTTTTGAGGCGGAATTTTGGCCGTCAATTCTTAATTATTCGTTATTCCAATTAATACAAATTTATATAACTAGATTCATCTTTAAAAATAGTTTCGTATTTTTTTTTAATTTTTAAAAATAGAGTTTAAAAATAATTGATGGTCAAATCTCGACATTAATATGCGAAAATATCAATCATTTTGAATTGAAGGGAGTACTAATCTATTTACAAAAGAAAAAATCGAATTATTGTCTCTCTCTTTTTCAAATGATTCAATTTAATTAGTACGACCTCCTCTAGTTATATGATCTAAGATTTGGAACTAATTGTCGAAATGAGTATATCGATGGTGGAGTCATTTAATTACAATTCACATAAGTAGCATGATACT
Source organism: Lithospermum erythrorhizon (assembly GCA_019722365.1). Lineage (NCBI taxonomy): Eukaryota > Viridiplantae > Streptophyta > Magnoliopsida > Boraginales > Boraginaceae > Lithospermum > Lithospermum erythrorhizon. The sequence goes on from JADFUC010001623.1 coordinate 150,700, forward strand.
TGAAATGGTCCCTGTAATTGGGTGCAAATTGGTCATTAAACAATTTTCGGAGCTACTTTTGAGTCTAATTTGATATTTTAGAGAATTATTGGGCATAAATAAATAATATTTTTTGCTTAATACCTACAACTTGGAGTACTTTATAAACGCTCAAATTTGATAATCGACAACAAAGCCAAAGAAAATATTGATTTTTAGGCTTACGTCTTAACACAATTCATCTTTTGAACTACGAAAAAACACCAAAAGAAGTAGTATATATAATGTGAAACATTGGCCGGACCATGGTTATCCTAGAATACAAAAGCGATAGAAAAATGAGAAAGCGAGAAAGAGAGTGGCCTTGATAGAGGAAAAATGAATTGATTTCTTATTTTCTTCTCTTTTGTTTTTGTGGAGATATTTGAAGCCCATGAGGCCCGGCAAATTAAGAAGCGGAGAGCGTCGAAGCGTACATCGAGGACTCGATGCGTGCTTTATATATTGTGTTCAATATTGAAAACATATAAATTAATTCATATCTACGCCAAAATTAAAACAAAGATTGTCAGCTTTTTATAGTTATAACTTTCAAACTTTGACCTTAAATATATTTATTTGTATTGTTTAATATTTTTATAAAAATATATCAAAATGGGAAAAGAGTTTAATATTTTTCATTCATATAGTTTTTCATGAGTATTATACAATACAAACAAAAATATCTACTTTTTAAAGTTCCAGAGGTATAACAAAGATCAAAAGTGGACAATCTTTGTGGGATGAAGGGAGTATAAATTAATATAGAAAATTAACTAGTAGTAAAAATTCTCGTAGAAAGCGTGGCTGGGTTTAGACCAACTTTGATGTAAGTGACATTTCTCTAATATAAAACATGAACAAATATAAATTAATATAAAAAATTTAATTAGTAATAAAATTATCCTTAGAAGCGTCACAGTATATAAAATTAATTTTATACTAATTGCAGCTTGACCACACTAATTATCAGCATTTACACGTGGTTTGTTGATTTCTTTGGTACAAAAAGTACACTCGGATGATATTGAGATGGTTAAAGCGAATAATATAGTGCACCCATCATCGCTTTCTTTATGAAGGGTATGAATTTTTCCGTTAGCTACACCTCCGTTGTTCGCTCGTCAGTAGCGTTAAATAGTAAATCGACCCTGCGGAAGCGGTTTCTTGATCTTCCAATACGCAATTACATGGGTGATATATGAGGGTCCACCGTATAGGATATCTATATCGGCGAACTTGTTATTCATTGGAAAGATAAGGAAAGATTAGTCAAGCAATTCAACCCACTCCTTTTTAGGCACGATTAAATAGGCATTGTATTTAATATTTTATTTTTGTTTATAGGTACATATTGGGTTTTTAATTTTTATTTAGTATATAGTTCATGCAATTTTTTTTCACAGTCATGTAAACTTAACAATGCGATTGGACCCGATGTTCACCGTCTACAAGTTGGTAAATTGATCTGTCACCATGGACCGTCCTCGAAATTGCATTGTTTATATGTGTGATGATGTTGGTAGGGTTAGTGGTGTCTTCTTATATTGCGAAAATTTTGCAGAAATACATTTGTACTTAAATGTGTTGACTAGAATTTTCTTGTGACTATTCTTGCCAGATTGATTATCATTTTATTATTTTGTGTGGAAATTGCCGGAGGAGGCAGCTATCCTCTGATAGCGATGTGACTAGAGTATTCGGGGTAGCCCGTGAATGATGATGGCTTTGACGTGGAGGTGGTAGCTTGTGATCGAAGAAAAGAAGAAATTAAAGGCAAATTTAATTTTAAGTTATTAAAATTAATAGAAATACTAGTTTTTTTTTAATTTCATAATCCATATAATGAAAATCAAGTTATATTGTTGATATCAAGAAAATATAATCAATAAATGCGAATGTTATTAAGTCAAGCAAAATTACATAAAATTTCTTGCAAAATGAATAAATATATAATTTCATATATATAGTTTGAACATTTATGGAAAATCAATCGACCCAAGTCAACCAAGGCTCGTCTGAAAATATGAAATTAATCATGTCATTAAGGATATTTTGAAGGTTGATTTTCCACATTACATAATTTGAAGAATAGAGCGTACGCTTGATGATACTTTATGTTAATCTTGATAGTGATTGAGGCAGTTTATAACTGCGACTGTTTAATTATTCAATAATTTTTTATTGATGAAATCTTTAAATTAACATATGAAAGGTGAAATAGATTATCATTAATTTGTTGTTGTGGTATTAATGTCGTGAAAATGTTAATTAAATATTACTCTTATAACCGCGTCCGTCGCGCAGTTAGAATTACATGTAGCTTGACTTAAGTAATTTTTGTTTGTAAATTCGACAAACGACTCCGACAAATTTGATAAAATTTTTCAGAAGTACAATTATCTGCTTGATTATTGAAATAAAAGGATTTAATTTTTATGTTATCCATTGGGTGTACTACTTGCTTAATTAGAAATTAAGTTATTTTAGGTTTGTATTTTTGTGATTTGAATTTGGCTAAGAATATGGGTTGATGGGTTTGGTAAAATATGGCCAAAATTAAGGAAAAAGAGTGGGCCAGTTTTTGATATAAAATTGCTAACCGTAAAAACAAAGGGAAGGGGGTGGGTGAATGCAGTGTTGGCTTAAATATATGGGGATGTGAATTTGCAGAAATAACCTTTAATATGCTAGTACTAAAAATATCTTTAGTACTAAAGTAAATACTCAAAGCGTAACCACCATGAATAGTTTGTTAGAAATGAGATATTTGAAATGATAATGTTAGATATATGTTCGATTGTATGACAATATTATTCATATTAACGTCTTTCGATGTATTTGAGGGTTATGATGTTTTCTTAAGGTCATTTCATAATCAATATATTAAAGGTATAATGTTGGTTAATATTTATTAATATATGTAGCTTTTGTCGATCATTAAGAAGTCATGTATCTATTGAAATCAATTTATAATGAGATTATAAACTTTTCGTGGTTAAAATGTCTTGTTAGAAATAATGGGCAAGATTCAGTTGCAGATGCTCGAGAGCTCGGCGAGAAGGGCAGGTGGCGGATCGAGAGAAGGTTCAGAACGCTACTCTGTGGGTTTATCCTTGAGACATTACAGAATGTTCCACCTCATATGGATAGGCATTCTAGAATGTTCAGCCCTCATATAAGGACGTCGTTTGATGGAGTGCTTTATTAAATTTATCTTTTGGTATTGGCTTTTGTGAAAGACAAAAAAGCGCTCTCTCCTCTTTATTTGTTATTTAGTAAGGTGCCAAAAATCCATTTGGTTAATTTTACTGACCTCGACTCTGACTAAATATTTTAAGGAGTTACAGTAAAAACTCCGGGAGGAACTGTTAAGCTCGTTGGTGTGGACAATTCTTAGAGGCATTACAGGGTATTAGTTACATCAACGAGAACAAAATCTTTGTTGCTAGTACTTATGTCTTCTTGAAAGGGAATACATGGATAAAAACTTCGAGGATGATAACCTTGAACTTGTTCGAGAATGAGAAGAGAGGTTGTTAATGCTTGACTCTCCTGGGAGGTGGATTAACTTCTTATATAGAAGAAGTTTCACTCGACCCACGGAAAACCTTGGATGAACCTCTTAAGATTCAATAACCCGCAGGGCGATCCGATATAACTCTTGAGAACCCGATAGATGGTATGGGGAAAACCACAGTTAAGAGAAGTGGCGTTCATACATATGAAGAAGCCAGTATAAGAAGGAAAAAAGAACTGACTGATGAATGGTTTACAACCATGAAATCCAAGATTATGAACGATGATAGACTTGCAGGGTGCAGAGACCCGTCGAGTGCCAAAATGGGTATTTAAGCATAGAATTGGATAAAGATGGGAACATTAAATGTTTATAAGGCTAGACTAGTAGCGAAAGGTTTCAAGCAGTCTGAGGTGATTATGATATTTATACCACTTTGATTAAAGTTTAAATCAATTCCAGTTCTCTTATCCGTTATGGCATAGGATTATGAAATATAGCAAATGGATGTGAAAAGCGGCATTCAAGCGGGGAATCTGAGAGAAATGATGTACATGTGCAACCTCACGGGTTTATGTCCCAGAAAGACTGAAGGTATCTGTGCTTGAATCTGTCTATGGTCTGAAGCAGGAAATCCGAGAGTTGGAATTTTTCATTTCAATGAATCGATCAAAAGTTTTGATTTTGCTAGAAGCTTGAAGAAGATTCTTGTGTATACAAGAAGTTTAATTAATGAGCTGCATTGCATTTGTGGTCTGTATGTAGATGACATCTTGATGATTGGAAGCGACATAGCGGTGCTTGAGTCGGTCAGCGTGGCTATGTAAATGTTCTCGATGGGGAGGACCTAGGAGGGCCCAATCGTTCTTGGAATCTGGAGATACATAGGAATGCGTTCAAAAAAAGCTCGTTGGTGAGCCATAACACTTATATTAACAAATTACGCATAGATTCCGTGTCAGAGGGCTTTAAGAAGGGTAAATCTTCCCGTAGAGTTATGAAATTTCTCTCGTCGTTTTGTGACTCCGCTATAGAAGAGATAGAACATGAGTAAAGTTCCGTATGCCTCGGTTATAGGATCCGTCGTATGCGCCATGTTATGTACACGACTTCAAGCGTGTCTTTCTGACTTTGATGTAATGACCACCTGATAAATTAATACAGAAAGCTGACCTTGTATTTAGACGGCCAGTAAAAGAAACGTCGCTAAGTAGCAAGAAGAACTAAGGATGTATGTCTCGAAGGATGAGTTGTTAGTAGAAGGCTACGCCCGATGCGGTTCGAACCGACAAAGATGATTCTAGATCTCGGTCAGTTATGTATTAACTACGAGCGGTGAATCTTATCTTGGTCTTGATAGCAAACTGAGGCACTAGTGGAGCTGACATGGCTGAGTACATTGCAACATCGGAAGGTCTAAAGGAGAACTGGATCGAAGTTACCGTAAGAGGCTGAACTTGGAGTGAATTTTGGCATTGAGTATCCGTTGCAGGTATTGTGTAGCGATACTAATTACCTTCTCGAGCTAGCGGACGGCAATTTCCGCGAATCAGCGTAATACTCGAGAAAATACCGTCATTAGGGTATGTGAAAGAGGAGATGTACACGCATTAATATAAAGTAGACACGGATGACAATTTAGGAGACCACTTAACGAACTTTAACTCGAATCAAGCATGATAATAGCATGCACAATGTTGGATTGAAAATGTATTAATGAGTGGTGTTAGGTTTGAGTGGGAGCAGTTTTCTTTATAATGTTCGGTTAACCGAGACAATGTAGTTACAGCTTCTAAATTCAATAAATACATTTACTTATTTATATTTGTATGTTGCTCTCTTACATAAACATATATGCCTCGTTGCCCAATGATGATACTTTAATTCATTTAGCGATCTAAAGTTCTTCGGATATAATGATGTAGACGAGAGATCTCTATCGAGCTAGAGAACAATTAGATTGCTTGTCCACTAGTTAGGTGTTCACGATTGGAATCGAGACAACAAACAACTAGTGTGATTTGGTTATGCGGATCCAAATTTCTTCTTGGATAAAAAAGGTGTATAAACCAATCACACAGGTATGCATGTCAAGGCGATCTTAAAGTGTAGGGCCCAGACATAGTGAGAAGGTAGAAGATAACATATTCGTGCCAAGAAGAATTATACAGGCTTTGGTTAAATGGCGATTTTTCGGTCTGCGTAGCGAGTTGGATTTAAAGTGGTGTATTTTGACGCTTGTCAGCTTGTCTTTTGTAAATGGAAGACTATAACAACATTGTGTTGGGTATCTTGCAAATGTAAGAATGGAAAAGACTTATACGTTATAGGGGGAATGTCTATTAGGATATGTCGGTAGTTTCTTATCTTGAGTGAATTAATGGCGGTGATGGCCATCTCCCGACTTGGTGCTGGATATCGTATTAATTCGTGACCGGAAACTTCTGATTACGAGTTTAGTGACAATAATCTTACCATGGCTAGGCATTGGAAAACCCGATGCGATGGAATCATTGATCACAAGTAATCATCGAGGCAAGTGGAGTGTTAGAAATATGAGATATTTGAAATGATGTCGGATTGAACAATTCGATTATCTGATCGATTTACTCATTTTAAGTTAAGTTCGAATATGTTTGATTGTATGACAATTTTCATATTAGGATACTGATGTGACAGGGAGTTATGATGAACTTTACTAAGATTCATTTCCATGTCAATATATTAAGGTATAATGTTCGGTTAACATTTATTAATATATGCATTTTTTATCGATCATTTGAAATTCAGCCTTTGATACAAAAATTAAAGTTATAATGAAATTATAAGTTAGGAGTTAAAATATGGCTATATAGAAATAATAGGGCAAGAACTCCAAAATTGAAATCTTGCCGAAGGAGGCTCGAAACCGACAAGGAGGAGGTTCGAACTTTCACCCATCCTTCCAGGCGCCTGAATCGAGAGAAGAGGGAAGGGTTCCAGAACCTTCCCTCCCTATTTTGTAGGGTTTATCCTTTAGACATTCTAGAATGTTCGCCTCCTTTAGGATAGAGCGTTAGAATGTTACGGCCTGTTAAAGGAGCCGTTTGATGGTGCTGCTCATTCACTTTTTGAGTATTGGCTTTTGTGAAGAATGAAAAAACTTCTCTCTCTAAACTCTGCTCTCTCTCTTTGCCTCCCTCCTGCTTATTTAGGTCAGTAGTAGATTGTAAAATCCCTTTGGATTTTTTGCCCAACCTCTCTTACAACAATATTTTAAGGAGTTCAAGTAAAACTCGAGAAGGAACTTATTCGCTCGTTGGTGTGGAAAGGATTCTTAGGGCATTCTATTTTGGATGCTCGTGTAGTGTAGTTATATTATTCATTGACTTAACGATTATTTCCGAAGAACGTTACATATATTTGATCTCTTTAATTATCGTTTATCTATTTGCTTGTTGATGATTATGAGATTCGTATCCATAGTATTATTAGAATATTATTTATAATATGGAAACAACATAGTTGCACTCTTATTAATATGAACAAATGTAACTCTTATAAATATTGGTAGTATGAATTCACGCATCATTATTTGTTATTAATGCTCCTTGACCATAATCTAAGCACAATTTTTCCAAAATAGAAATCTTATTTTGGTTAAGCTACCAAATTTAGAAAAAAAATATGGAGAGAAACAAATATTTGTGAGATAATATTTGAATTTTCTCAAAATTTGGCTGCAAAAGTAAATGAGTCTTAGATAAAGGGATGGAGGAGTAAATAAATTTATTAAATTACATTATTAATGGATCGTTGATTATATAAAATAAATGCTACCTAATTACTTTCGACCCCTACTAGTTACCCATGACCATATATGTTTGTTGATTTGGCAGTATCGAAACCCTCTCTGTGAAGTTATTCGAGATTATTAAAGGCGAGATAATATGGTCTTTTATCTGGCCTTAACAGCAGAAAGGAGTATGAATTTGTTCAGTAATTTACCTCCGTTGTCGCCCGCCCACATATCTCACGACTCAGGTAGTTTATTTAGTCTTCAATCACTTGATTCATGTTTGAGATATATGGCCCAACCACTAAATGGATATCTATATCGGGGTGAACTTGTCATTCATTCGGAAGAAAAGGAAGATCGTCGAGCCGGTAGCTTTAATCCACCTTTTAAGTGCGGTCATCAGGTATTGCATTTACTATTTTATTTTTGTTTATAAAATTTTATATTGGATTTTAATTTTATTTAATACTAGTTCATCTGACGTTTTTCTGAGAGTCATAATAAACTTAACGATCGATAGGACCCGATCTGCGCGTCTACAGGTGGTAAGTGATCCTATCTCGACAAATAATCCTCGATTGTGTTGTTTCTATGTGTGATGTTGTTGGTAGGGTTTGTGGTGTGCGGCTATGTTACGCAAAATTTGCATGAAATACATTTATCTTTGCGTGTATGTCGACTAGAATTGTCTTGACTATCATGGCTGTTGATTATATCATTTTTAATTGTTGAAATTACCCGAGGAGGCGAAACCATCGTATCTGATGTGATGACAACGAGGCAATGGGTAGCCACGAGGAAGCGATGATGGCTTTGGCGTGGAGGTGGTGGCCAGATTGATACTCGAAAGAAGAAATTAAGACAATTTAATTTTCAATTATTAAAATTAGTAGTAATACTATTTTTTTTAATTTCATAATCCGTTCAATGAAAATCAAATTTTATTGTTGATAACAAGAAAAATATAATCAATCATGCAAATCGAAACTAAGTCAAGTAAATACTTTATCTTAGTGCAAATTATATATTTGTAAACTTAGGGTGGCGTTTTTTTCTAATATGTAACTTGAAAAAATATAAATTACTTAGTAATATAAATTAATATAAAGAAATTAATTAGTAATAAAAATATCATAGAAACGTGCAAATTTTTGGATCGATATGACATTAATGTAGCGTTTTTTCTATATAAATCTTGAAAAGTATAAAGTAATTAGTAATATAAATTAATATAAGATAATTAGTAATTAAAAATACCGTAGAAACGTCACATGTAATAACGTTATTACGTTAAAAAAAAATTAAAATTTTCGATTAGGTGGTAGGACAGGAGATAGTATAAATAATTTCGATGATAATGTTATTCAAATAAATTATTGAGCGGAATACATTTATAATTTAGTAATAGTAGGGATAATTCGAGGTTAAAGTAGATCGTTGATGGATTCGATATTTCGATTCGATTCGAACATAAACTCACAATGCGGTTTCGAGAGCAAGTTCAAATATCATCTTGTCCTTGTCAATCAAAAACACAAAATATCTTCTCCATTTCTTCTTGTTGGCGAGATCCCCTTGGATGAGCAAAACGAAATTTTTCTTCCATTCGTCGCTTTGTGCATATAAAAGATCCTCAGGTAGATTGATAAGGTTTCCCAGCGTCTTCCCTGCGATTTTGAGGTATAAATTTAGTTGATTACGAGGTTGACTTTTTAGTTGACTTACATAATTCAATTTTATGATGGATTTTAGTTTTGTTATGGATGCTATGATGTATATAAGTGATGAATTCATGATTTAAAGGTTGTTTGAGGACGTTATGGCCGAGTTGACTTTTAGGTTTTCGGTTGACTTTTTGGGTTGATATTTTTATAAGACTTTAAATGTGTAGGGAGTTTAATTGGGACCTTATTTTAGTTGTTGTGATGTTAAATTGGTGATTTAAAATTGATTAAAGGGAGTTAGGTTGAAAAAGTGTTATTTTAGTTGAGTTATGTCGATATTTTAGATATAGGTTATTAATTATGGACTTGAGGTTAATTAGAATGACTTATAAGTTGATTTGAAATATTAAAATTATAGGTGGAATTAGCGGGGAGATCGATTTGGTTGTGTCAGAAGCGGGATTATTGACTTGTTGTTTTATCAAGTCATTTTAGGCTAGTTTAGAAATAGTTCCACTAAGGAGTTGGTAGCGTGTCTTAGAGCAGGTATTGTAGTAGTTTTGTTTATACTTTCTGGGTGTTTTTGTTTAGGGCGTTGATCGTAGTAGAGGCGAAATTTACCGTGGTTAATGTTCGAAGGTTTTTGGTAGGTAGCGAGGTGAGTGCCTCTACCGGGTGTTACTTTGCGTACTTACTTTAAATTGTGAACATGTTATTGTGAATACGATTATGTGAAATGATGTACATGTCATTGTGTTACGTTACGTAGGGAATGATATCGTAATTGTTGTATGATTATGTGTGTGGTCGTTTGTGGCCAAGGCCGTGATATGATTATGTGATTATATCTTGTGGGCGTTGAAAGATTGCTTGAGGTAAGTAATAGCTTGAACTCCCAACTTATACTTATGTATTTAAATGGCACTTGTCGTGACTTGTATATTCTGTAACGTAAGTGGTTGTGATTGATTGTGATTGTGAGATGTTTTTATTTGTGTGCTTGGATGTTGTTTGGGGTAGAGTGGTTGGTTATTGAGGGTGTTGGTTAGAGTTATGTATGACTTTGAGGTGACTTAGTGTCGAGGATTTGACCGCATGTTGGGATGATTAGGGGTTAGGTGACTATAAACTGCTTGCGAGGGATATGTGGCTATTTATTGGCGCCTCTTGCGGTATAGGCCAGTATGACTCTTTTGATCACTTTGTTGTGTGCATTGTCGTTATTATTTTTATCTGCGGTATAGGCATCTTGATTTAGCCTTATACTATATAGTATAAAAGGCGGTATGAATGTATGGTCGCTTCTTTGTGTGTGCATTGTCGGTGTGGCCACATACTCTGGTATAGGCATGCGGTTTGGCCTTATACTTCGGTATAGATCGGTGTTTATTAAGCGGTTGAGCCCGTTCACGCGGGTAGGCAGTTGAGTATATCTTAGCGTTAGAGGTTAGTATACTTGTGGAGATATAAGAGATAGAGGTGATGACTAGGTGCATAATTAGTTGTTGAGTCTACATGATTTCATTAAGATTGTTTTGTGTCTTTATAGAGACCTTATTCTATCTTAACATGTTATGCACAGACCATCTTTGGAATCTTATTGTATGACTTTATTAGGTAGTCTGGATATATATATATCGTAATTTATTCATGTTAGGCTATTATTATATTATGCTGTCTCGTTACGTATGGTAGATTCAGCGCCCACTTTGTGTTAAGTGTTCAAGCAAAACATGATACTACGCCCCACTTTTTATTGTAGGCGGCATTTAAATTTAATGCCGGAGTTGTGGTGGCGGATTGAGCCAAGAGAATTTGTTTGAGAGTTTTTGTTCAGAGTGGAATTTAGGTGAGCATCGGGTGTGAGAGGATCCTCCTGATCCCGATTTTGATGTATTTGTCAAGCTGTTTTGATCGTCGTACTTTATTTTCAAACTTGTAGCAGCCGTGATTATCGCTTTGTATTAGTCACAATCACACTTTCTTTGTAGCCTTGCGGCGTGCATTATTAGGATATGTTGTATATATATGGTGTTGGTTGGTTAGATATCTTTGATGGATTTGTAAAATTTTAAAGCATTATTATTCTTTACTCTCTCTTGTTTATCTTAATACTTAAGGTAATTTCTTCCTTTTGCTCAGAACTGTTTCTCTCTACGCATTATTCTTTAATTTGATTTGAAGAGAGTAAGTTATTGTCTACTAATTGGTTTTTTATTTGTTGTTGTTATTATGTCTTGTCATCAAATTACAATTTGAAGAGGTATCTTTGTTTTTGAATCTGATTTAAATTATTTATCTTATTCCGTACTTATTATGATGATATTTAATGGGAATTGTAATTTGTTATTGTATGTAGCAACATGAAATTATAATTTGGTATATCTTTATTTTTTGAATCTCGATTTAAAATATTTATTCTATTTTGTTTATTCTGTTATTTCTTAATATTTATTTTAAGTATTTATTTTAAATATTTGTTCATATAGCTTTGGATTCATTATTTGATTTCTTACATTGTTTCTTTTATTTTTAAATTATAATGTGAAGAAATATTTAAAATTAACTCTTTTGTTTTCTAATTGTGAAATGCTAAAAGTTTTCTTTTTTCAAAAATAAATAAATTACACTATGTGACGTTTTTGCTAAATGTAACATTTATATTATTTTTATTTCTTTATTAATAAATATTAAAGGTGCTGACGTTTAGTGTCGAACTTTAAATTGAGCATGTGACCTTTTGTCTCGTTTTTTTGATAAATTTAATTGTACTAACATTGAGGTGTATTTGCAGTAATTTTAATTAAGTGTATTTGAGGCTGAAGTTTGTGACATTTTTAAAAACTTACATACTATATTAAGTATACTAAAATTAGTTTATTAATTAGGTGTGTTTGGCTAATTTTTATTATTAAATGTGACATTTTCACCTCGATTTTAATATTTCTTTAGATTGGGTCATTCGGGTTATCGACGTTTAATTTATGTATAATCGCCATGATACTATTTGACGTTTGTATGACATTTGTTTTCATGGGATGCACATATAGAGGCGTTTGAAACCACCACAGAAACTTCATGTTGTGTATGAGGCGTTTGGGTGACGATTTTGGCGGGTGCGAATAGCGAAAGTTCTAGTAGTGATATATCGCTGCACATAACTTTGGGTCGGGTATTACGAGCGCTAATTCACGCACCCGGCCTTGAATATACTCCCCGCGTCAGGCCTCGTAGAATTTCGGGCTTACTCGGCCATCTGAATGCCATCTTGAGTCGAGCGTTAAATTTCACAAACCGGCCCGTCAGCCCAAGCGAAATATTATTAAAATCTTTTTGATTTAATTAAAACCGACTCAGCGCCGATGTCGACATTGTAATTAATTGCTTTTGATTTAGTTTAACACCCGCCCATATATAGCTATCGTATATAAAGAACTTTTGACCCCGATGCGAAACCATTTCTAACTGATATATAAAAATCTTTTTCACATGACGAACCGACTACAATGAATAAATAATTTCTTTTGAAGTTAGCAAATTCGGCCGCCATGCGTGTATGCCAGATGCAAAACCTTGAGCAGTCGGCGCCATTTACGCATTTATGGAAAAAAAGTAGCCGGTTCTTTGCCAGTAATATATGCAGCAACAGGGCTGCATTCTGTCCATTCTCAATTCATCCAAATCATACAAACAAATATAAAAGCGTAGATCAATTCATATTACAAAAACATATAATTCATATATAAATCTGATACAAAGATCCCGTAAATATAAAAATCAAACATATTAAATATAAATTCATATAAACATAAACATCAATTCGTATAAACATCAAACATATTAAACATCCAATTAATATAAACCTCAAGCGTTAGTTAATACAAACATCAAACATTGAAAAACATAAAAAAAAACCAAATTACCTATTCGAAGCTAAATGTAGTATTTTCTACAACAAAAGTAAAAAAATAAATTTCATATATTAATCAAACTACATTATTAAAAATAATAACAAAAATAAAAATAGAAAATGTAATAATTACCTTTTGAAATATTTGATTGACCACTTTTCTACAAAATAACATAATAAAAATATATTAGAAATTACTGTTGAATTCATGCATACAAAATAAAGCGAAAAAGTTATTAATAATAACCTCTTTCAATTGACCAGTTTGAACTTTCATCTACAAAATAAAATCAAAGTGAAGAAGTTAATTTTGATCAAATTATGGAAATAGAAAAAAATAACGCATAAAATAAAGAGAGGATATTACGTTGAGAGTTTGGAAAATATTGGCGTGATGATAATGCTTGATATATATATATATATAAATCGCCGCGGCGGAAATTAGCCATTCAGCTAAATGAAAATAATTTATTTGAAGGGAGGCAGGGAAATAAAATTTGGGCCAAACGCCGTACTAAAAAAAAATGATTGTAGTAGTATTCTGGACCAAGCTAAGCTGCCTCACTTTGCCCATCGCGAAAGGCGTCTGCGAAAAAAAAAGCAGTTTGCGAGCAAACTCAACGTATCTACGTGATAACAAAAGCAATCATCCGTATCAGAGTTTTGTACTTGATATCAATCACATAATAAATACACGATATACTCTTCTGTTTCATTTATGCATTCGATACAGTTTAATCAAAGTTATGTCATTACGCAAAATTTGTAAATTAAAATATTTGATTATTAATTTTATCTTCCAAGGGTTGTCATTTATCGTTTGGGCAGTAGCCTTCATAAAGTAGTCATCGGCTGGCGTTCGCGTCAGTCCGACTTGTTATGCGAACCGTCTCGAGTTTGATACGCGCGTCCTGCTCTTGAGAATAGCGGCTTGGTTGACAACGTGACATCGTTGATTGGATCGATAGGAACGAAGGAGGTTGTCGTTCCTTTTGGAAGATATCTTGAGTATTAGCGGAGACATCCACATTTTGATATAAGTCCAATCGGCTCGACCACAGGGATTCGATTTCATTCTCATTTTATACCATTGCCTATGATCTCATTTCGATACATAACGGATATAGTATACTTTTTTGTTACTGGGATGCTAGGATAAACAAATCGCTTACTCACAGATCATTACTTTATGATCTCCATACTGACAGCGCATTTGCCCCATAGTCTCCTGATTTTTATGTATGAAATCTATTAACAACATGATATTAACAAATCAACACAATAATTGAACAAGATAGCTTTTAATATATATATATATATATATATATATATATATATATATATATATATATGTATTGACAAATATCGACAATAAAGCAATACTCCTCGTTGCCTTTTCTTTGTCTTTCCTAGCGAATTTTATGCGTAGATTAAGGAAATAGAAAAAGTAGTAAAAATTATATTTGAAAATGTATAATGAAAATGAATTAAATTCTATCATTGGTTGTTGATAATTTAATAACAAAAAGTAGACAAAAAAACATATTAAAAATATGAAATTATAATTATCTATGTTAGAAAGACAATTAATTTAAAATAAAAAATGGCTTAAAAAGACAAGTAAAAGAGAGGCAGAGGGACTAATTACTATAAGAGTGGATATTTAATCGATTAACAATGAAAATTAATTAAAATGATGTACCGTTGCACAATTGAAAAACATCGTTTTCGATCGGAAAGGAATGGAAGGGATTGGAAGTGTTGGAAGAAATAGGAGTTTTCTTGTTCTGTTTATGGTATTGTTTTTATAAGCAACTTTGGCTTCGGTTCGGCGACGGTCCAGTATAAATTATATTTTAATATAATAATAAATGATGGCGTCGGGCTTCGCTTTGACGCCCACGCTGACAAATCCTAGCGGCCGTCTTTGTATTGATATGAACTCTTATTTTATGTTTTGTTAAATTTAAGATTCACACGATTGTTATAGGATATACGTGTTATAAATAATGTTATATCTAGTGAATTAGTGGACATGGATTTTCGATATGAAATATTCGTTTCAGGCATATCGAGATGTAAATTATAGGTTAGAAACTCTAAATACATGTTAATGTATGATGGTTAAATAGTGAATAACGTCATCCTATAATATCGCTAAATGTATATGTAATCTAATTGTAGTATGTGTAACTATGATTGTCTTATAGCATAATATACGACACTATATATAATCTATTTCATATTAATAGATTATATTGAGAAACTTAAAACATTATAATATATTATAAAACAATATCCTTAATACTTTTTTAGAAAAAAATATAAGTAAGTGCAGGTATGGGAATAGGGTTCTATGACACTTTACGATCTGAAGGACCAAATTTTTTGTAAAGTTGCAGATGCCGGATCGGCCTTGAGCCATCTATAACCACTTGAAATGACGGCCGGTTCTTATACACATGAGCATTACCATTGCTTGAGCTATTTGGGAATAATAATTCTAAGTTTGACGCAAACCGGCGCCCGTCTCGGGAATAAAAGATTGTAAAAGCCAGCGCGTCGAGGCGGAATAAATATTGTAAAACCGGCGCCGTCCACAGCCATTGTTGTTGAATCTGCAGAAAAAACAAATAACTTAAAAGCACGCGATTATCTGGTCAACTTTGAAAAACAAATCAGCATACTTGTGGCAATATATTTGATCACAAAAATAAAATAACATATATTAACACATAACAAATACAAAGTACCAAAAGCACCTTCTAAGTACCCAAATGTAAATATATTATCTAAACAAAGTACCAAATACAACAAAATGCAATCTGAAATGCTCGAAATACAAATACAATCAATGTCGAATACAAGCGGATTAATCGAGTCGATGTATGCTCGTCACAGGCCGGGGGTATCCCCAATGTTGGCCTGTGATTACTTTGGTGGGGTTGGTGAGTTATTGCCGGCAGCGGGGTGTAGGCCTGCGTGCGGGTCTCGGTGGGGGATGCGGTGGAGTCGGGCGTGTGCTGGTAAGTGTCGTCGTCCGTCACAGGAGCTTCACGCAGAAGGGAGAATGGCGGCAACGGGGTAGGCTGCTGGGCGGCCCCCTGCTGGCTTTTATCACGCAGAAACACCTGGCCAAATTAGCCTCGCATTCTGCCTTGGCCTGCAAGTGTTGGTTGCTCGATTTAACATTGCTCACTCGGAAAGAGCTGCAGCCTGCCAACCTCACTCGCTTTGGCTCGCCAATTGGCGTCGATAGTGATGGGCCGGAGGTGGTGATCTTTTATTGGATGCATCCCACAAGCAAAGAGATTGCAGCCTTGGGCTTCTGTCTGCTAGAACGCGCATTTTGCGGTAGCCGCTGCGATTGTCCGTGAAAGGTCACAGCAACTTTCGCAGCCGGATCTTTTAGCAGTCCATATCCTCCCAGGAACATCTCGTGGGCGAGGCTCATGTGCTCACAATTTGAACACATTCACAAATAGTGGATATTTAAAAAATAAACAATAAGCAAACAAACTAAATATAGTTACATGCGTACGACCAGCTTACGGTAAATGGCGTCGACTGTCTCGCCATGGGATTTTCTTGTCCTTAGCATTTAGCTCCATAAAGACCTTGATAGTAAACCTTCTTCCAGTCATTTTCTCTGAAATACAAATAAAGAAAACTTTGGGTAGGATTTGACAAAATATTTGAATTAAATAAAAAAATAAAAAGAAAATTTAGCACACTCTCGTGCAATGGGAGTAGCGTCGGCTTACCCCCAATGAATCTTGACGCCGTATAACCCATCGGCGCCCACTCCCCGGAGATATAGCGATTTTGAAACTGCTTTGTATAGAGATCTGTATTTGTTGAGGATTCGTCAATCTGGGATATACTGCTCCCAATCGGCCTTTGAGGTACAATTTGGCCAGGCTGCTGCAAAAGTAGATCAACGTCGCCCACACCTTCGAGAACGCCCGTCTTGCTTTTATGCGTCAAGAAGTCTCGCTTATTACGGAAATATTTCTCGAACATAGCGCTTTGGCATATGTCATTCTTATGCGATATCTATCCTGAAAAGACAAATAAAATAAAATTTAATTAGGCGTTTATTTTACTAAAAATATTTACTTGAACTTTTAAAATCCAGCCAAAATGTTATATATACTAAACTTGTAATGATTTTTGAGATGTAAATATGATCGATCGAGGGAGTATGACGGCCGAACTTTGATAGGACCCGCTTGGTGTCTTCAGAAGAACTATTAACTTTATGACTAGATCGCACAAAAAAAAAAGAAAGAAAAAAGTAAAAGTTAGATAAAATAAATAAATAAATATAACTAATTCGATCAATTTAGACAATATTAGCAATTTATGAATGATTAAATATATAAATCTGATACTTGTCAGCTAGCGTCGTCTCGCGTCATCCCACTTTCCAGGAATCCGTCGCTTTTAGTCGTCGAATGAGCGGGGAATAGAATTTGTCACGTTGTCCACAGGAGTCTCTTGAAGCAATTACCCATGCCCATGGTAGAATTTTTCGATGCCGGCTGGCGTCGATACCCGGTTGATAGACATTGCCTCCCAGTGTAACAAGCTCAGAGTCGAGGTGGGGGGCTGCTGGCTAACATAGGAAATTTGAAGTCGTCTCGCTCATTTGAATACCAAGATATGTAACCCTCGGCCTTTTTGTAGCGCAGTGCCTTGATCACCAGAATTATTTCCCGCTACCTCGAGTTGCTCCCGACATGAGTAAATGCAATACCCAATCCAAGTAGGAAAATTTTAAAAGATATACAAAACATTCATAATAACATTTAGGCATAATCCAAACAAAAATCTAATTTACTAATTCAAGCGATCAATTGAAGCCTTTCGACATATAACTAATTCAAACACTCGATATATAACTAATTGAGCTATCAATTTTAAAATAATGGTTCAGAAAGCTTGTGAGTATAAATTCAAACTACATGGAAAGTTCGATCTTAAAAGCTCAATCATAAAGTTCGATATTAAATTCAAACTATCCAATCAATTATATAATTGAATGCTTAAAGTTTATACATCTAACTAATTGATCATAAAACTAAATTAAACCAATTTAAAAGACTAAATTCTAAATTGTCAATTCAAAGTAATAGTTCAAACTTCAACTAACTATCAATTCGACTCACTGCAACCGAAGTCTATAAATAATTTCAAACTGTCAGTTCAAAACTATGATTATTTAATCTTATAATGACAAAATTCGATTCAAAGTTCGAACTTTTGACAAATTATAAATCGAACAAAAAAAACTGCAATAACTTGATAGTACCAAACTCTAATTCCAAGGACAATCTTTAAAGAAAGCGGAGAGAGTAATTGAGCCACGATTAACCTGACCAAAATCAATAATTAAAACAATCTAATTACTAATTGAGCTTAATCAATAATCTAATTAATAATTAAAACTAAATAAACAATCTAATTAATTAATCAAACTAAATAAATAATCTAACTAATTCATAATCGATAAAGTGCAATTAATAACTAATAATACTAAACATTTAAATTAAATAAAATGTGAATATGAGCACCTTATTATTGAGAAAGGAGGATCGTGAGGGAGGGGGAAAGGAAATGATTTGGGCGGTTGTGGGGGAGAGAGTTAATAGAATATGAAACGTTTTTTGGGGGAGTGGTTTTTGGTGCTTGATTAAATGGCGTGACGGCGTCGAGGTCTATATTTTTATTTCTATTTTATAATTTTTTTTTAATAGTTAATATATTAAAGTCAACCCCATTACTAGCAGGTGCCAAAGTCAAAAGCCCCCAACTAATATGTAGCTTCGGTTTGGCATCGGGGTGGATTTTATTTCACATTTGAATTTAATTTTTCTACAATTTATTGGACACCGACGCTAAACCGCTCTTGAACCGATGCCATGTTCGGCCCAATTTAAACAATTTGGGCTGAATATTTCCCCACGTATTAAATGCCATTTCGGCGTTAAAGTTGTGTCGGTCGCAGAGCCGTCGCATTTGATCATATTACAGACCTTACATCGAGTTACATAATCATTACATATATGATCATTTTTTCGAGCTGTGTCCCAAAGTCAAATTACAAACCACGGCAATGTCTGTTCGTCTTAATTGGAGCCAATTTTAAAAATAAATGATGACAATAGTGGTCTCTTGTTCCATACGTAGTGACTCAAATCCATCTTCACACTGTACAAAAGTATAGGACATGAGAGTATCTACCCAAGAAATACATTGAGTAAAATTTATTTCATTATGCCATTACATTAAGTTTGACAATCCTCATCTAGAATCGATACAAATAAAAACATCAATCCATAAAGGAAATAACAATCTTAAGTTGTATTAACTTTATGGAATTTCTTCACAAGCAACTTGGAAGATGATATGGTTCCACATGCTCCAAGAAGAGTGGCAATAAAGATCAAACCCAAATTAATAGTGAAGCCCACCATTGAAATTTTGCCCCAAAAAATCTTGATGTAAAAAGCACAAGGGAAAATGACACAAATCCCAGCACTTACTAAAGAGCCAGTGAGGCCAAGAACATACTCAAAATATGGCACAGAAAGAGCAAGGACTAATATCACAAGAAGAATAAGTGAGCCAACACTTGCCCTTATGATCATCTTTGTTTTTGGTTTCATTTTTGGAGGAAGATTTTGCTCAAGTTGTATTGCAAATGGAGCAAATTCTAGGGCGTATTTTGTCATTGGTGTAAGTATTGTGGCCCATAATGCAATTTTTGCAAATATTAGCTTTGGAGGTAAGCTTAGAGTGATTTGGGAGTTCACTTCAGAACCAAACATTGTGGCGCCCATGAATGCTAAAGATGAATATAGAATTGTCACGAAGCTGAAACTCACAATCGATACCTGGAACAAAGAATCAGAACAAATTTTGAAAAACATTAAAATTAAAGTTATTGAAAGATAATAATTCCTCAAAATCATCCAGTTTGTGTTTTGAATGATCGAAATTATTATATAGTGAAAGTAGTAAGATTTGGTTCTCAATAATACTTGAGCTAATTGACTTAAGGCCCCATAAATAGCAATTGGTGCAGAACATGACAGAAAAACATAGGTATAATATTGAGATCATTGCAACAATTTTTTTTTTTTTTACATTATTGAAGATTATGACCAACATACGATTTGAGCATTGTTGGGAGCTAATCTTACCAGCATGGATACAATTATTAGTTATCCTTCTTAGACCGTATGACCTTATGGAATTATATATAATTTTCTCGGTAAGATTTCATTAAAACAATATAGTGGATAGTGATGGAAGCATGATTATGATATAGTGGACCAAACAAATAGGGAAGGAAAATAGGGATAATCTCTTCCATTCCACAAAAAAATTATTCCCCTTTATCAATTATAACTTTCAAAGTCCCTTGACTTGAATATATTTGTTTGTGTTCTATAATATTTTATAAAAATATAATAATAGAAAGTTTGAAATGATTTTCTATCATATAGCTTTTCATCAAGTATTATACGATACAAACAAAAATATATATGATCAAAATTAAAAGAGTGCAGAACAAAAAGCTAAAATGAGCAATTTCATGATTTTGATTCTGGCGAAATATATAACTGTATAGAATTTGTGGGATGGAGGGAGTATATAACGGTATAAAAGGCGAAAACATCTATTCTTTTTATCCTAAAATCTTGGGGATATTTTACTATTTGAAAATTCTCAAAATCAACTCTTATTTGTGAGGCATTGTGATGAAGGAGGCAAACGTTAACACATCACGACACGAATTTGAATTTTGTTGAATTTTATAAAAAAGTAAATTCCTTAGATTTTTGAAATGGAGTAAAACATAAAAGAAACCGTTCGACGTACCTTTGTGAACTTGGAAGGATCTTTCATGGCTTTATAGATATTTGGCATAACAATGTGCCCAGCAAAACTGAAGAAATAAAGCCCAGAAATAACAGGAATATTATGAATCTGAAACGTTGGTATGCTATGCCCTACTCCAACACCTCCAAAAATGGCAGTGCAAGCAACCATAAAAATTATCAAAAATGACATGAGAATGCCTCCTGTTGACAAAAATGATATAGAAGAAAGATTCCTCAGCCAGAGGCTTGGAAGTGCCACCAGTATGGCAACCGCAGTCAATATTTGCGACGTCGATAAGCCGATGGCAGGAAGGTTGAGATTCATCTCCAAGAATACTTTGGATAAATTGTCATGGAGGGATATAGTGTATGAAACTAGGGACATGAATATTTCAAGGTATACAAAAGATGTTGCAATAGCTCTTCCTTTTATTCCAAATGCCAAATACCCAATATCTTTGTAGTCTCTTAATTTGGGATTGTGTTTTAAACATTTTCCAAGTAGATGGGAAGTGTATGTGCATATTATTCCAAGTCCCACTAGTAAAAATGAGGAAGCCCACCCTCCTTTTTGTAGGGCATATGGTGTTGACAATTGCCCCAACCCTGAAAGAATCAAGAAAAAATATAGTGAAAAAAAAGTTACTCCGTACTTGTCAATATTGACCAACTATTTTTGGCACTAACATTGACTATCAATTGCAAAATCAGGATTATACCTAAGAGCAAAATTTAAAGATTGACAAATGGTGAAATTTCAAAGAATTACTAATATTTGTTTCACTAAAAGATATATATACACAATTTTCAAAACTTCCAAAATCAGGGGACGGGTACTGGTGTCCTTTTGCCCTGGCCCCTCTAGTTCCATCCCTGCTCTAAGACTCGTTAGTGATTATCGATCAATGCCACAATTACGTTAAAACAGAATTATTATCAATAAGTAAAATGTAAAATAGTTATTTACGTGTTATATATATAGAACTAACGAAACTCCATCGAAGTTATTTTATATATCAATGACACATAATATATAATTGAACTGTATTAAAATGATTAGTTTTATGTATATATATCATTAATGGATTCAATAAAAAAGCTGGATATTTACCTATAAGCATTCCTACCATATTGATGACAGAATGGAGAAAGGAACAATTATTTTCATCATTATTCTGATTCTCATTTTCCAAGTTCTCCAAATCTTTGGAACCACAAATGCACTTTTTCTTGCACTC
Organism: Lithospermum erythrorhizon; assembly: GCA_019722365.1. Classification (NCBI taxonomy): domain Eukaryota; kingdom Viridiplantae; phylum Streptophyta; class Magnoliopsida; order Boraginales; family Boraginaceae; genus Lithospermum; species Lithospermum erythrorhizon. The sequence continues at coordinate 172,720 of JADFUC010001623.1, forward strand.
TTCTAATGCATGGGAATTGGAGCTCCCAAGTTTAATTTCCAATCCATTTTTACTCGTTTCTCTTGCAATTTCAAACATATTATCTCAAGCACTCTTGTCAAGATGTTAATCAAACTTGTTTTCTTTTGTTTACTTACTGAAATATATATAGACTATAGACCTATAGTTGAGAGTGAGTGTGTTAATTTCTAGTGCCTATCATTAAGTATGCATGTATCCTATGAATCTTACTGTTAGTTATGCTTTGCCGAAAGTATGTATGTCTAATATACATACACATATGGAGATTATTCTCATGTTTTAGGAATGGGAAAATCTCATTTGTTTGTTAATAAATGATTTATGAGTTCTGTTGAAATGTCTTGAATTGAATTATAAAAAAGTTTCATATTTAAACTTTGAAAGAAAAGTATCAAGACCTGGACCTATAAAAAGGCCTTAATTTTCTTAGTTATTTCTTGTACCAAATAGCTTGTGGGTTTTGTTATATTAGTATTACCTCAACTATTTTAGTAAAAGATTTTATAGTGTGTCCTAGTAATTCTATTCTAAAAATAGTGCAGAATAGTAATTCTATTATTGTGGGTGTAGTGATCTATATATCTGAGAGCATAGTTTGCTTATCTGTAATCTGTATTCTCCCATTTGTTATAGTGAAATTTCTGATGACTCTACCCGTGGATTAGTCCAAACAAAAGTTTGTTAGCGATACCACGTAAAATGTCTGGTGTTATTTCTTTTCAAATCTTTTACTTAATTCCTAGTTCGATCGCTCAAGTTATAACAAACCTTGTTATAACAACTGTATCATATGGTTATCAAACAAAGAGTTGGGTGGTGAAAGTACGAAAATTGAGTTTTACTGGGAGAAATAGTTTTAAGATCCGAAATCAAGTGCAAGGACGCTTACTAAAGTCTAGGGGCCAGGGTGCCTTCGATGAAAATCCACCAAGACTCTTCCCCGAGCAACATGGCTAGTCTAGAGGAGAAGGCACTCTACATTAATTCTCGATTTGGATGATGGAGTTACTGCAGGGGTAGCTGGAGAGGATAATCAGTTGCCGGGTCAGGCCTGCTTCGGTAGCTCCCTATGTGCGAAATAAGAGCTTTGACCAATAAGTTGTTGTTAAAGCACTCTGCTCGCTAAGAATGCGTGAAGATACATTCTTAAGAAATCATTATAGATCGCCTTAATAATACTATACTACTTGATTCGCGTAATATGTGATATTATTAAGATCGGTGACTTAAGAGCATCGCCTCGATATTAGCCCTCGCGTCATGTCATATAAGAACTTTAAGGAGTCTATGACAAATGCTAAAGATTCTTGCTGCCTGAAGAAGTTAGGCTTTCCCTCCATAACAGGAATTAAGTGATGAATGTGAATGGTTTATCCTAGTTCTGGGGCCGATCCTCATGACGCATCAGTTACCAACACCAGTTCTAAGCCAGGATACTCCCGAGAGAGTAAGCTTCTCCGTAAGGTCGGGAGGGGTCCTACTGATAAATGTAATTATTGTAGGGAATTGGGACATTGGAAAATGGATTGTCCTAAAGAGAGTGGACGAATAGAAAATGCAAACCAGTGATACTTCATCCCTATCACAACGGTGGTATGCATTTCGAAGAGCACATGGCCTTAGTTGCTGATGCTCATATATTGTACACCGATGTGTCGGTTTTCGATTCCGGAGCTTCATATCATATGTGTTCTAAGAAGAGTGGTTCTCAACGTATAAGCAGTTGGATGGTGGCATCATTTCACGGGCCAACGGTCCGTCTCCGCAGGGCGTCGAATTGGCCTCGCCTGATAAGGACACAGACGGTAGATTCTAAATAATTTAATGCGTTAGACATATGCCTCACATGACGACGAACCTGATGGAAATTTATATGCATAACTTGAATAAAATCAAATAAATATATAAAGAGCATTGCCTTAAATTATATATTTCATATCTAAATAAATAGTAACACTTACAGTGATGTCAGCCGAAGCCTATCAACAATTCCTTCAAGAAGCCTAGAACAACAATTCAATTCCTGAGCATTCCAATTGTAGTGCCTTTAGTTAGTCTACACCGTGAGGGTAATCTCACACTCTGCTGCATTGCTGTAACATCAATCGGGATTTAAGTTAAATCAAAAGCAAGAAATTTCATTCTTGCACTTGAGAATTTCGGTCATCCTAAGAGAGGAGGGGAGGTGGAAAATAATCTTTTGGGCAAGGGTTTTGTGTGTTAAAAATATGTAATGAAATTCTCATGAAAAACCCTTTATATATGGAGCACCATATTTAACTAAACCTAAAAGCCTTAGCCCATTAGTTAATGAGTTGGCTCGTTAAGACAACCGACTCGTTTAATTAATCTTATCAAGCTTAATTAAACAAGCTCATTTAACTAATCAATTAATCAAACTAATAAGTCAATTAGTTCGGACTCATCCAATATATATATTATTAATTGCATGGTGATTATCCCAATCAGTTAACTTTGATTACAATCAACTTCCTGATTTAGCAAGTGTAGTTTTATTTCATACATGAAATATAACTCAACGTCACTGTATGTGTGTCACCTTCTAGGCTCAGATAATAGCAGCAGTATAATAATATAATTGACCATTATTATTATTATAACGATTATGCATGGGATGTAGCAATCTCGCATAATCCCTGATATTATCATTAGAACCCAACTAGTAATTACAATTACTATTATTGAATATTTTGTTTAAGTAATTCATTTAACTAAACTAGTAAATGAATTGTTACAACAATTGTCGCAATGGACATAATAAATGAAACCAATAACTATTGATTTCTAACACTCCCACTTGCCCTTGGACGATTACTTTACAATTCATTTGTCTCGCGATCTCTAGTCACAAAGGACTTATAAGGCCATTTAAACACCCAATGATTTTATTTACTTGAACTATGAATCCATATTGATAAATCGACAATTTCGATGCGCAATGCCCCGACTCTCCCGAGAGGCCTGAGATCTATATCAAGGATGGACAAATACCCTATAATAGCATCAACATCTATCGCTATACTTGGCATCGTGTCACCTAACATACGCCAAGCATGATCCCCGCTAAGGTAGACGCCATAGTCAAAGCACACAACTCATATAACATAGATAGTTATATAATACGCAGTCTAAAAATCTCTAAACTTCAACCCGTAACGACTTTCGCTTCCCCAGTCGGCCGAGATTATGTCATCAACAACCTGCATACACCGAGTCACCGATCGATGGATTTACAACATAAAAAGACTTCATTTGATATTAACATTAAAAATACACTTTGTCCATCAAAGCAGAACTAACAACATATACAATAAAACAACGAACAAACATAATACAAATTCAATCTTTTAATTATACAACTCAAAGAGGCACAAGAACCAAAAAATACAACATGGTGAAAGTACGACAACCGTATCTCAATGAAATACAATACCCAAGTCTAACAATATACAAATCGACAACAAAGAGAAATGACTCACGAGGAATTCTATGCCACCACCGCCTCATCTACGATCTTCATAACTGTACTTCTATCAATGCAGCCTTCTCAACAACCTCGCCGATCAACCTCTAGAACCTAGGCATAAAAACGCCCCCATGTAGAATGTGAGCCGCCTATTAAGCCGAGTGAATACAATACCACGTACTTGGAGGTCTCTCACATATATATTCATACTTATATATAACAATATATGCTTATACATCAACCAGCTACACAATGAATAATAGTCCACAACTCACATGTAATCCTCTTATAATGAAGCATAAAAACTATACATGCTGAGCTTATCACATAAATAACGATATTCATTCAAGGGAAATGGGCCAAAGACAATAAAGGCACTCAAAATGAGTGGAATACACCTCCAAATAATACACACACGAGGAATCCACCTCCAAATAATAATACACACATAAGCTACGAGGAATCCACCTCCAAATAATGGGCTACTGCCACGAGGAATCACCCAAATAATACACATACGAGAATCCACCTCCACATAATCGATGAGGCCTCCCACCTCCCCATCCTCCTCACCGAGGCTACACCCCCCCAAATGTGCATACTCACACCAAACCTCCCGAATCCACGGGCACCCACACAATACAATACCACACCAAACCTCCCGTCGGGCCCACCGCCTCCCAAGTAACATTAATGTGCTAACAAACACATCAAAGATACGCCCACACACAAAGACACCACACAAAATCTCATAACATGAATCATATTCACAACTATCCCATGATATTATAAATCATAATCACTAATATCTATTTATTACTTAATCATAATCTCAATTATCTCATAATATAACCCAAAATCAATTATTTCATCGATTTAATCATAAATCAAAGTTTATACATAGTATCAATCATAATCACACAATACACATATCGTAATAATCCCAAGATAACATACAAAAATATATGTCATAATATATACGAAAGGTCCCCATCGTGAGATTTGTACCGAGCCCAAAAGCAAGAATCATAACCTCGCCAATCCCTCATGCCATCCGTGCCCAACTCCTATTCAAAGAATTTTATACATTATAATACATCTCGTAGAATTCCTCTTAACATCTATACCGAAAGTTATACCACGCCTCACGATCTAATTTACAACTCTAAGCAATCATCCTATCCCCAAGATCGATATACTCCTTCTAACATTCCAACATAACTATATTTTCAATATTCGTCATTACATTATTACCCCAACAACAAATACTTCAAGCTAATATTCTAACTAAATCTAACAATCAATTGACAACTAATTAATCCATTAAATACAACCTCCAATTCAATCAATGCAAAAGCTATAATGAATCTCTCTCCCAAACTTTCTCAACTAAAATTCTACCTATCCAAGTCCAAAACTCAATAATTCTCCTATACCCAAAACAACTATATTAAAGTCCTTTTAACCTCATATTACCATTTCTAATGTCAATTTAAGAAAAGTCAATGTAAAAGTCAACATAACACTTAAGCACTACTTTCTAACCCCACACTACTCAAAATCATTGCCAATCCCTCACCTCCCGATACCCATAACATTTCTATACCATAATAAATTGAAGATCTAAAAAGTCAACCAAATCCAATAAAGTCAACTTTAAAACTCAAGTTAAATAATCCCAAGAGATTCGTCTTTCTTACCTTACGCCACGTAGGATTTAATTTGAAGATGATTCACAAGTTTTGCTCTGATTTTGTGTTTACAATCGGCGCAGAAATGGAAGAAAAATTTGAGGGGGGGACGACCATTTCAGTCTCCCAAGCAGGGGCAAGAAAGCAAGAAATGAAGCTTGGTGGTGGGAAAATGACAGAAGATAAGATAAAAGTGTCCTGCTAACTGGTGTATAAAATATCTAGCACTCTACTTTCGCTCGCTTTCGCTTAATTCCTCGCCCCGATTTAACAACACAACTCTAATAATATAAATTTAACTTCTAATCCCCCAAATAATATTATACCACCTCGACACATAAACTTTTAAAATCTTAAATACCGAATCGCACTATCAACCGATCGATTCGTCATATCTCCAACGATTCAACTTCGAAAAATTTCCGATTCTCCTCGAAATACTCCACCGAGCAACTAGTATACAATTTCATAATATTAATACGGAATGGGTTATCATGGGCCTACCTAATCTTATAAAATTTCATTCCTCGAAATTTACATAAGACCTCGCTTTATCGCCCCAACTCGCCTTTCAATATGGTCTTATTACCGAATATCAGCTTTATTATCTCTTTGGCTACCCAATCACATTGTCCCAACACACCATTGACTTCGGATCTTATGACACTGTAAATACATTCGCAACGCATTCTCGAATATTACTTAATACATAACCGGATATTGGCTACTGGGCCCAATCACACGATCATCGCACGCCATACGCCCCCAACTACTTATATACGCCCTCTCATATCCCATATTACACCAACACCTATCAACTCATATTTTATCATGTTAATAATATCATAAATCAACCACCAATAATACCACTCAAAAATCAATATCCATATCACCGTATGGTCACCGTATCCGCCATACTCCGTGGTCATCATATCACCCTCATATCGATTACCGCGATTCATTAATGTGCAAGTAAATTCTCTCTGGTCAAAACCCCACCATCAGAATTATTTATTATCGATTATCTCGTATCCGTATACAAGAATACACCCAAGGTTTCCCCAGCATACAACTAACATATAATACATCACCGATAACCCCACCATTTCGTAATGCTCCTACATATATACTCTTAAAACACCACTTCATAGTATAGTTATATCCAATCTTTAACAAACCTTCTCACATATAATCTACCTGTATGTATATATATATATAGCATCACATCGCCACTCATCAATACATTACCACTACACTTCATATAATGCTCTTCATTTACCATTCGCATACCATCATGATTTCATTGTCGACAGTCAACATCGTGTTTTTTCCTCGCACCTATCATTTTATTTATATCAACATCATGTCATACCATAATATCTTTAACCATAAAGCTATCATTGCCTCAATTTCTCCATAGCATATATATTCCCTGTGCTCATGGTTAACATCATATATTTCTAGTCTCATGATTTATCAACATCCGATTTCCCACGTTGATAATTCCAACAACACGCGTGAAATATATCATCCATGCTACAATTAACTCGATCATTACCACCTCACCTCGCTGATAACCCTTTATCGTAACAACTTATTACTAGTTCCAATAGCTAATAACATATCTCTTTTCGCATAATCTCACTCCTAATGTCTCGCTTCTAGTCTAGCTGGAAATTTCACCCCTACCATATTCCACTTCACATCACACTCTCATTATGAACTTTCCTACTAGCAAGTATCGTTAACGCTTCCTACCCAAAAATTGTTAAGACACATTAACGACGCCGACTTCCTACCTTCCTTAGTCCTCCTTCTCCCCGTATAAGACTTTATGAATCCTAATTCCCTCGCTCACTTAGCTATATTATCGCATTCCTTCACATTAATTTAACATACGTAAACTTATTCTCTCAAGTGTAGTCATATCAAGTTCCCATTCTTCCCTCGTAGTTCTTCATCACCATTAGTAAGCCATTTTTCCTTTCCTCCCGCCTCATTTCAAAGCAATATTAGAACTCAACACCTCTTTGAATAGCTTCCGACGGCGCCATCCTAACACCGGGTTTCGAAGTTAGTATTACTGCGAGCAACTTTCCTCTTACTTAAATTATCATCTCTCAAGTAACTCCAGTCTTACACTTCAATACATCTTATATCCTCATACACAGTCACTTTCATTCCGATAAGGCCTTTTATAATCAACACAATATTTCCAAATATTTGTCCTCAATTCATGAATTCCACCGTTGTATTCTAATCGACATCCGACCTTTATTATTAACAACCACAAACGACGTTTAACATCTTGACTCACGTCCTCATGACCATTACCAAATCCAAAGATTCTTATAATTGCTCCACATCAACTTTATACCACCCTTCACATAATGATTCAACCTTACAGAGAAAACTTGTAGATCTATTCGTAACAATTCAATTATTATTCTTATTAAGCATTTCTCCAAATCCATCATCCGTAATCATGAGTATAAATTTTTTTTCAAGATCCTCTAGGAGTTAGCAGTCAACGACCTCTCTCTTCCTCTCATGATACCACCATTCCACAAGTCACGATACACCCTCAAATCGCTAAGTCCCATAGTATAAAAGCACTCCAGCTTTATGAGCTCATTCTCAAAAACTATAAGTTCCTAAATTACAAGTAACACGATATTCTACCACTTGTTAATACTTCCATTGTCTCCTTCGAATTTGCTTCAATTTTCATCTACACTCAAGAGCGTCCATTAATTCAAATCCTAGAACCAACATTAGCGCATCACCATCATTAGTTTCCCTCATATTATCCTTTAAACAACAATTTCATTTATGATCTCGATACATTAATCCATCATATTTCTCTTTATAAGTGAGATACCAAGATTCAGTTTGATATTCCTCGCTACTAATTCCCACCAATTTCTTACCGTTATCCAACTTTCCTAGAAATGAAGTGTATTTCAAATCTTATAGTAATTTACTTAGAATTCCGCTTTATAAACCCTTCTCAACTCATCCTTGAAAAATTTATCCTCAACCTTGAATCGAACACTACCAGCTATCACCGCCTCGAAACAAAGATAATATCCAAACATTTTACTCCCCTTTATCACCTTGAATTTCGTGAGTCCTCTATTCCCCGATGAAGAACCGAATCGCATCTTTGATTCATTTTAACCTTTAACCTCTTTAAACCATCTATTCGCTTCTCTTAACCATAATTTCTATGAGATTCACCTCTTTATAACTCTACTCAACCTATCTAACTAAAAATTCAAATTTTCTCAAATCAACACATCTTTCAAGTATATAATTACATACAATATACTAAGCCTTCAAGAAATCAATATTCTTTTCTCATGTCTTTTCCTTGACTACTCGAACAACCAAATTGCACCCTTAATTAAATCTTTGATGTTCCAACTATTATTACCAAATTTATATCTTAATTTCATACTTTCTCCTTTCAATTCATAGCTTCAAGTATAACCCACGCATCCTATACCAAAGATAACATATACCCACATATCATACCTTTCCCATGGTTCTATTTCCCGCTTTCACGTTTTCATCATGATGCGATTATACACAACCATCATAGATTAACAACCACCAAAATCTCAAGCTGACCTTAATCCCAATCATGTTCTCGTAATTCCCAAAATTCCCCTATTGATCATCGCCTTTAAATAATATAGCAAAGATTCCCGCTAAGATCCTTATTTTACAAAATTATTCAACAAAGAAACATCCGGGCCTCATCGCTTTTATTGTCTTGGGAAAGAATACTTCGTAATCTCTACTGGATACATAATACACACTTTTGAAACAACTCCATCTGGGCCTCTACTTTAATGTGTGTTGTTCATGAGTCACACCTTCCTATCAGATCCGTAATTCCTTCTTAAGTCCTAATTAACTGGTATATCAACTTAATTTCTCCTGCAATAATTTTTCCTTCCTCGCATTTCATTACCCCAATCGTTATCGATTTTTTTTTTTCCGTCCCATCTAAATAGCCTATTAATAGAAAGATTACTAAACATCTTTTATTTCCCCGTAGTCCCAAAATTTTCTTTCTTTTTTTTTCCCACTTTATTCTCCAAGCAACAATTCACAACTTAAGCAACATAAAACTTCAAATGAAACAACCAAACATTCATCTTTATCCCAATCAATGTCGGCTTACCTTAAATCCAACTTCATATCAACTAATAGAGTACTCGATATTTAATTCCACTCAATACCAATTTTTTTTCCTTAATATTTTATGTACCAAATATATTCCAATACATCTAGATGATCGATAACCCGCATTAATCACCAATCGTAATAATGACGGAAAAAATTCTCATTTCAAATTTATCCTCAATTCCTTTAGTATCCATCAAATAGAATTTTCATCAACCTATTACGACATTTATATCTTCTTCTTGCCTCTCATATTCATACCCCACATCGACAACAAGATTCAGCCAACTCACTTCATCTTCACAGTGGGCCCATCCCCGATACGCCAACTAAATTAATCCTCTCTCTCACCCCAACACTTGGGTCCAACTGCCAAGCAATTATCACCAACACTCTTTCCACCAATTATTTCAAAGCACCGATTTAACTTTACGCATCTATGATCAACAATCTTATACCACAATCACGATTACTCCTTTAATACTATTAGATTTTAAGCACAAATACCTCAACCACTAACAAATCTAACCCGACATTATAGATTTCTTTTCCCAACATCTTCGGCATCTCCTTTCTCCCCAACAAAATTCCAACCACTCATCCATATCTTAACAATGTCTCACTCCAAACTCTTTTCTCGCCTCGAAGTTCACATCCCTCTATATAACTACCGTTTATCCAAAGTGAAAAATAAATCTACTCCAACTTCAATGGAACCCAGAATCAGATAAATGTATCATCAAGCGATTCATCAAATTTACTAACCGCTTCTCGAACCCTATGTCACTTTGTAACAATAAATACCATCCATCTCAACCTTTCTCTACCGGTGTTCACACGCAAATACTAAAATCTTCCGTGGCATCCCTCATCACCAACGAATTTAACGAAAAGAAGAAATTCAGACTCATGCTAAGAGCCTCTAATACCACCACCACTTGGTCCATCTTACACCTAGGCACATATAACCACACAGACACCACGTAAAACTCGAAACCTAAGCTCGATACTAAAATTGTAACGATTCCGCCTGCCTCTAGATTAAGGTCATCAACAACCCGCACACCGGTGTGTGAGTCACCGATCGAAGTGGATGACAACATAAAAGACTTCATTTGACATTAATAATAATAAAAAATACACTTTTGTCCACGGTGTGAACTAACAAATATATACAATAAAAAACAAATTGAACAAATGCTAATACACCACCTTTTAATTATACAACTCAAAGATACGCATCCAAAATACAACATACAGTGAAAGTACGACAAATCCGCACTTCAACGAAATACAATACCCAAGTCTAACAACATACAACCGACAACAAAAGAGAAATGATCGATGAGGAAGTCTCCATGCCACCACCGCCCCTCATCTACTTATCTTCTCTCAACTGCGCCTTATCAATGCAGCCTTCTCAACAACCTCACTGATCAACCCTTAGAACCTAGGCATAAACGCCCGCCCATAGAGAATGTGGAGTCGCCTATTGCCCGAAAGAATACAAATACCACGCACTTGGATCCCCTACATATACATATTCATACTTATATAAATAATATATGCTTATACACCCAGCCACAATGAATAAGCTAGTCCACAACCTACATAGAATCCCTTCTTATACGAATGTGTTACATAAAAACTATACACACACAGCTATCGTCATAAATAACGCATATTCATTCAAGTGGAAACAAGACACAAAGGCATCAAACGAGGAATACACCTCCAAATAATACACACATGAGGAATCCACCTCCAATAATACACACATACATTTAGAACTAATTCCAAATAATACACAATAATGAATCCACCTCCAAAAATACTGCCACATATACGGTGAATCCACCTCCACATAATTGACCGATGAGGCCTCCACCTCCATCCTCCCGACCGAGGCTACACCTCCCCAATGTGCATATCACAGTCCCTCCCGAATCCACGGGCAACCCACACAATATGCACACCACACCAAACCTCCCGGTCAGGGTCACCACCGCTCCGCAAGTAACACACAAAGCAATCAAACACATCAAGACACAACACACACAAAGACAATACCACACAAATCTCATAACATGAATCGTATTCACAACTATCCCATGATATAAATCATAATCTCCACTAATATCGCATTTATATGAATCATAATCTCAATTATCTCATAATATAACCTAAAAAATTCAATTATTTCATCGTATAAATTGGCAAATCAAAGTTTACACATAGTATCAATCATAATTTACACAATACACATATCGAATAATCCTAAGATAAGCCATATACAAAATATATAACATAATATATATGAAAGGTCCCCATCGTATATAGAGAGAGATTTGGTACTACCTCGAGCCCAAAAGAAAATCATAACTCTCAAAGAATCCTCATGCTAGATCCGTGCTCAACTCCTATTCAAAGAATTTATACATTATAATATACCCTGTGAGAATAAATTCTCTCTTAACATCTATATATATACCGAGTGTTAGTACTGTCGCCTCTGCTTCCATTCAATTCTACAACTCTAAGCACCCATCCCCAAGATTGATATACCCCTTCTAACATTCCAAACATAACTACATTTTCAATATTCGTCATTACATTATTACCCCAACAACAACACTTCCGCTAAGTACATTCTAACTAATCCAACAATCAATTGACAACTAATTAATCCATTAAATATGTCCCTCCAATTCAATCACGTAAAAGCTGTTAACTTTCCCAAACTTTCTCAACTAAAATTCTACCTATCCTGTATCCAAACCAATAATTTTATACCCAAAACAACTATATTAAAGTCCTTTAACTCTTATACTACTACTTAATGTCAATTTAAGAAAAGTCAATAAAAGTCAACATAACACTTATTAATTACTTAACCCCTAATAACTACTCAAAATCATCATAATCCCTCACCGATACCTGTGATAATACTCTATACCATAATAAATTGAAAGATCTAAAAGTCAACCAAATCCAAGGAAAGTCAACTTTTAAAAAACCCCAAGAAATATCCCAAGAGATTCGATCTTCTTTCTTACCTAGATGTGATGAGGATTTTGATTTGAGGAGAAGATGATCTCACAAGTTTGCTCCATCTAGGCACAACCAAGCAGAAATGGAAGAAAAAATTTGTGTGGGGATTTGACCATTTCGGCCCTAAGAGAAGAAGAAAGAAGAAAATGAAGTTGGTGGTGGAAATGATGAGAAGATATGATAAAAAGGTCCCGTAGTCCGTACAAATATTCAAGAATTCTTACTTTCTCGTCGGTTTTCGCTTACCTGCCTCGATTTAACAACACAACTCTATTATAAATTTAACTTCTAATCCCAAATAATATTATACCACCTCGATTACAACTCTTTAAAATTTTAAATACCGAAACGCACTACCAACCATCGATCAGTCGCATTCCAACGATTCAACTTCGAAAAATTTCGATTCTAAATACCCACCGTATAAATTCAAGATACTATTTTACAATATTAATACGAACGGTTATCACATCGCCGCAAGTTAAACAAAATTCATAGATTTATATACATATCTTCTTGGTGATTTTGCAGCCGTCAAATCACCGCTTCCTTATTTATGCAAACTTATAGGCCATAAGCATTGATTAAACTTACAACCTCCCATAATCCAAAAAAAATCGATCATTTCAATCACTATGTCAACAAATGCTGGCTAGTTCCCAAAACCATCAGATCCGATCGCACTTTACGCTTCTAGAGTCGGTAAGAGGTTCTCTTTGTCAACACTCATGCTGCCTCTAGAAACCATGCATTCTTGTATCAGATTTATTATTTCAACTAACTTAAGAAATAATAAATGACTATATGAACGAATCACGATTCATATATCGGGTAGCTTAAAAAATCGACAAAACAAGAATTACCTTGTTCAATCGGACAGCAATTTTATTCCGTAAAAAGTAAATGAACTAGCTCCCCAACGAAACTCCTTTGCATCATTCAGCTTTCTTCTTCAATCTTTTAAATTAATCGCAAAAAGAATATATCGATTCGAGACGCCATTGTCCACACGTGAACCTTAAGCTTGCATGAATATCTTAGGTCCTTTATGACATGCAAAGCCGAAGGAAATGATTACAATCACGCCCTAACTGAAAGCTATTTACAAGTAGTCTTTACATCCATTTACTCGGTCTCCAATCATGGAATCAAGATTATCCTGAGAAGTTCATATACGCCCATAGCAAAATGGATTTTAAGCCTTTTACATAAGCTTTGGCTCTAAACTCAGATTACGCCATCTGCTTTCCACTTTTCAAATAACCACTTACACTAAGTGGTCGAACCCCACTAGTTAAGTTAGTGTAATAGGGACAAAACCTCATTTTGATATATGTAAAGACTATTTCTGCATTTTAAGTAGCTAGCTACTGGTTAATATCAAGGTGTTTACAACACAATTAAAGTGTTAAAATACATCTATATTATTAAATGCATATTCTTTAATAACATTACCAACAATACAAATTGACGGGTAATGTTATAATACCGAGTTCAAGCTTCTTTAGTTTACTCTTCGAGTATACTAGACTCAGCCCCATTCATGAATCACTTGGCTAACAAATGTTTCACATATTGACAACTGCCCATGACATTACTATTTTTACATCTCGAGAATTGTTCTATCTCATGGTCGTGATGTACAACACACGATCCCCGATACGGTACGGTGAACACATTACCTAAGGCGTAATAGGATTCCAAACGAATTTCAATCACGAAGGTACTTATCAAGGAAACTTTTAATCTCCAATGAGAGCTGCCCGCACAAGATAACTGGCCTATCATAGATTTTTATTCACCTCTAAGCTTCATGACGCATTATAACTTAACAAGCAAATGTCATCTAGTTTCTATATTTCCATGACTAATATGTTATTATGTCGAGTATATAATCGGCTCACAACATGGAAGAATCAATTCAGCATCTATACCTTTCAAGGTTGTAATGATCTTCATTTTAGTGACTCCAATGTGTAAAACATTATGTGCCAGTGCCCCACTAACCTTAAAGGAACTCAAGGTTGATCTTCACTCTTGACCAATTTTTGATTTCAATCAAAATATCAAGAAGAAGATTCTAACTTCATTATACTCAGATCTCACCTGCAACTTGGATAACGACAGCAATTGTTTTCTTCTTATTCCTCGCTTTGAGTTTAACTCAACAAACAATGTCAAGTATCCATCATCACTGATCATTAATTAGGAACATTCTTTGGATCACTCACTTAAACACACATGTTGGGCGTGGGTAATCAATAAGGAAACGCTTGAAATAGACAGTATTAATCAACTACCCAATATGGCCCAATGGTCGAAACCAAAATATTTTATTCATTGGCGACTATATGTTCATTTAATGAAAAAAAAATTTCTTATACTTTGATGAATCACCATCTAAAAGTGGGTAACAGAGTGAGTTAGTATACTTGACTGTATTCCAATTTATTTCACTCAGATGACCTTGTAAAGTCATCTGGTTAGGAGTATGATTTGTCTATCATCATGTCTCTTTCTTGTGATTAGGTAGTTAAGCATGTATCGTGAATTCCTACATAATATTCCCCGAGTATAACTAAATCGATTGAAAGCGCCTCTATGGTTCATAATTTTGAATAATATCTGGGCTCTACATGTTTATTTCATCATTTATATTTATAATGAAGATACTATATATACAATAAATTGTACCCCATAGTAGACGGAAATAAATACAAGTTTCCTTTCCTCGTTATGTATTTAATGACATAATATCAACAATGGACCTCGGTGCCAGCCTTTGCCTACTCAAAGGACAAAATACTAACTTGTCCATACGAGATGTTTCCCTGCACTTGTTTGTCAAACATAACTCAAGCAGCCATTATGTGCTTTGTCCCACATCTGGGTATTCCACAAATAGCATCTAATAAATTTAACTTAAAGGTAGGTCCAACAACTTTTAATATGTGATATTATTTCATTCATTGTGTTTCAACTATATTGAGCACAATTATTATTCGTATCACTCAACTAGTGACACATCTAAGGTAGAATGAAAATTATTTTGGTATACAAAATTGAAAGATTTCATCCATTGTGTTTTAACTTCATTAAACACAATTCTTACTTACGTATCTTATCAAGTACGCTTTTAAGATCAGAATGATGTCTCATTCCTCGGATAATACATTACTCATGTCGATGATACTTAATTCAGAACTTGATAGTATTTATATGGTCCTCCTCTATTTCCTTACTGACTCGATGATCATTCAATGACCCCATATCATCTATCAATCCTGTATGTGAACACAAACCAGAATTTCAAGATTAACATACCTCCCACTAAGTCTAGTAGGAGTTGACTCAGTTTATCTTTGCAAGATTGAACTCAAGTCTTGTTAAAGTCCTTTTCCACAAGTATTACTCAATTGATTGTTATTCAAAATATCATGTCTTTTAAGAAGAATAGAATGATATTCCTCTAATCAGAATCACCTGATACATAGATGAAAATGTGTAGTGTCCATGACATCCTCTTCTACTCGTAGTATCCGGTGCGCTTTGAAATTTCAACCATTCATCCTCCCAACCGGTGTTCTTATATAATGTAGTCAACTATTCTTCTACATGTAACAAATTAAATTATCTTTTGTGCCTTTTCTCCTAGCTACTATTATATTTTGGCTCGTGATCATGATCTAAAAATCATGTGAGTCAAATAAAATAGTCTAGCACACTAGAAGTTTAATGGCCAAATGCATTACTATGATTGATAACAAATCATTAGGCTCTTATCAAACCTCTCTTTCTATTTCTCTAGTGTTATTTAATATCCTTCTTTTTGTGCTTAAGGTTTGAAATAATGAAATTAATCATTAATTTCAAATCATAAACTGATAACAATGCTTATTGGTTCTACTAACCACAAGCTTATGTTTCATCATAACATGAACCCTGTTCATCACATTGGTGAAACTAAATACTAATGACATGTCTTGAAATGTAGATACACAACATTCATGATCATCCAATAGTGTTCTCATTTGGTTACAAAAGAGATTCAACCAATTATTTAATACTTGTATGGTGGCTAAGAGACAATATAACATATTAGTCTCCATATCATCATCAACTTCGATTGAGATCAAAATTTAATTATCTCTCAATCATATCACATGACATTTTTAACTTGAACCTAAGTTCATGTAACATGTCTATATGATTAAACCAAGTTTCAAACAATTGCGGTATTCATTACTTGTCTTTTATTAGTACATAGCCATCTTCAATGGCTTATGAAGGAAAATAAATTTAGCATTATAACACTATATTACCACAAGTTTATGAATTTCTCCTTAACTTGTTTTATTTCACATAATAAAGTTGTGTTTTAATTTGTCCAATTAACGATGAATAAAATAGGTAAATTTAGTGTGCCAATCATAAAAGGAAATATGCAATCATAGATAGTACTAAAAAATCTAAAATATTACAAATAAACCTGTAAATATTATACCCATACTAAACTCGCCACAAAATGTACAAGGTAATTCAAGATCCACACATGGTTGAACTAAAACTAATATCAAGATAATATTTTGAATCCCAAACACAACGGTAGATTCACTAATCAATTGTGTATCACAACACAACTCTTGGGTCATTGATCTACTAACATGGTGCTACCCGACAACAGACACCGAGCCATTAATATTAGTGGAAGTCATCAAGTTGCTTGAACATATTAAACCACCTGCTACTTTGGAATGATCATCTGAAAGCCCACAACGTTAGTGGAAATCACTTCAACATGATCCATTATCATACCTATCACGACACTAGTACACCCGCCAACACCGCTGGCCCCTGTGAGCCGTGAATAGGTTGCACAATCCTTAAAATTGGCTTCGATACTTCGCTTAAATTTAACGCGCAGATTAATATTATTTAACATGTATAATAGCACATACTCAAGTAATATGCACATCACGAAAAATAAAATAAATAATACACATTCATAAAATATATGATATGACCTAAAATAAAATAGACCTATTACAACACTTTACAAAGTATAATACTAACATAAGGCCCTATTTAAGCATTTTGTAAAAAGCAGTCTTGTATTCTTCAACTTTTGGAAACTTTCAAGTTTGCCAAATATCGTCCTAGTGAAGCACCATCTTCAATGCCTCCATATCAAGATATTTCTATTTACTAACCCAACTTTAAAATAACACGCTTACTCGCTGGTAAAATAAAATAACAAATACGACGCGCTTGGTCGCTTACAACAAATTAACGATTCGCATATCGAAGCTTAAATAAAATACAAAATTAGGTCATATCAATATATCCATTTTCCATTCCCATTACAATATATATATATATATATATATTTTATATGTAGCCAAGAGTAGCCTGAGAGGCGGTGTTTGGGGTCGATTGATACGGTGTCGGGAAACAAGTGGAACACTTTATTATTACGGAGTCAGAGTGAAGCCTAGGCACTTCTATTACTCTCGGTGGCAAATACTCCAATGTCTTCAAGAGTTTCTATCGAATATCATAGGCAGCCTCATGGATGTCCTCGGGAGCACTACTGCCTGTGTACATTCTAAGAGGTACGATTAACGGTGAGGAGTCAGCCTCATGCTTTCTAGTTGTAGGAACTCGGTTCTCATGTGTCATTTGTTGCCGGTGTCGAGTCTATTCAATGGCAACCCGTCATCGTAGAGGTTTCATCACTCGTAGGTCCGACGATCGCAAGTGAAAGGGCTACTCAATACATCGCTCAGTGGTTAGTGACGCATGAATTGTATTTCTCATACTAGTGGGATCGAAGCAAAATACTTTTGTATACACTAGTTCTATATTAGTATTACCTCAAATAAGTTTCTATAAAATATTTTATAGCTAGTAAGGCATTCTATTTGCACAGCTATGATAAGAGAATTTGGCTATTCTCGCAGTTGACCCAAAACATCCGAGAGTATAGCTCTCGTCATCCGTAACTGCATTCTCCCATCCAGTGAAATCTCCCGTGCCTCTACCCGTGGATTAATCCAAACAAACGTTTGTTTGGGATACCACGTAAAACGTCTGGTATTATTTCTTTTCAAGTCTTTTACGTAATTCCTAGTCTCGATCGTATTCGTTATAACAAACGCGTGTTATAACAAGTTCTACTACAGAATTAAACACCTAAAATTTTGATTTCATGTGCATCAGATCCCCTAAAAGCTAAAATAGGAGCTGAAATTACTAAAAATGAAAAAATTGATGCTTTTTCAGCTTTCCTACAATAAGTCGGATCCTTATAAAATTATTCACCTACCCTCTTCACCCCCTAAATTTATACTCTCCCTATTATTTTTTAATAGTGAAGTGAATAATAGGAAATCTACTCTATATATAATGTCTAAGAGTAAAATTTCCACATAATCATGTGTCATACTTTGTTGATTGCCAAATATCTTTCTAGCGTAAACAAAAAAAAGCCATTATTTCGCGTTAAATC
Source organism: Lithospermum erythrorhizon (assembly GCA_019722365.1). Lineage (NCBI taxonomy): Eukaryota > Viridiplantae > Streptophyta > Magnoliopsida > Boraginales > Boraginaceae > Lithospermum > Lithospermum erythrorhizon. The sequence goes on from JADFUC010001623.1 coordinate 191,672, forward strand.
TGTGTAAGCAATTAAGATAATTACCAAAATGCATAACTATCAATACTCCTTATACAAAGTGCATAACTACCAATACTCTTTATACAAAGTGTTAGTTACTAGAATCAATGAAATCACCATGTATTTGCTTGCGAAAGCCAAATATAAGTTTTCTATCGTTATTCTACTTGAGGATGAAACATCAAATATTCTGAGAATATATGAGACTTGTTGGAGCTATGAATACAGTGAATTCATATTACAATTTATAACTCATCATTTGATCTGCTAATAAGATGATGGCAGGGGAGGATAAAAGTGAGCAACCACCACATAGTGATAAATTTTGGTGATCATTTACTTACTTTTAAGCCGATATTCATTTCATAAACTGAATATATCATACTAGCAATTCCAAAAGAAAAAGTTATTATAAATCACGATTGAATTATTTAGCGTCTTTAGATTGTACACCGATAGTAGTCGTCTGAACATATATGAAAAACTAACTCGAAAAATAAAAAAATGATGTTTGAGAATGTATTTTTTGGGAAAGCCGATATACGTACTTAGTTGTTGTTCGATTTGAGAGATCAGATTTAAAATAATTTGGCTGTTCTCATCATTGATGTATTCAAACTATGTACATACACTTCTTAATTACAGAGAATTCCTGAGAATAATAGAGATTAATTTTAAGTGCTAAACTAAGATTTTTGTATAGGGATAGTGAAGGAGTAATTATAAAAAAAACAATAAAAATGAGGCTTATGAGAGGAATTTTATTTATGGTGAAATTTTATTTTGATTAAATAGACGTCTTTTTTTATTTTTATAAAATTAAGAGGAGGCGACTATTTTATATGTCTCTCTCTAATCTCCTATTATCACTGTTAATTATATTGTTACATTATTGATTATCAAATTCGATCTACATGACATCACGAGTATAAACAAGAGCAGAACCAGAAAATGAGGCTTACGAGAGTGGCCAATCATATTTAAATAACAGTTTTAATAAAAGGTATAAAATTTGGGGGGTGAAACGCACTATTTAAAAACCTATCAAAATTGTAAGGGTAAAACAATAATTTTCCTAAACGCAATAGTAATAATTAATTATTAATTGAAATTCAAATTTAACAATGTCTAAGGGATGATTATTGGAGCACAACATGAGACTACAAATTACATATGTATCACGTGGAGATCTATCGTCATATACATATGACTTTAGCGACAATCCCACTAGCTGAAATAGAATCCATCAACTAGCTGAAATAGAATCCATCAAGAACAATCTAGAAATATGGGAGTAGTCATTCCTTTTATTTTTTTCTGAAAAATTTAATTTTATTAAATATTTTTTTAAAAAAATTATAATTATTCTTTTACAAATTATATTGTTTCCTCAGCCTTAATTTTTATATTTTTCTTTATAAATATAATATCAAATAATTTGTCCTTTTATATAACAATCCTGATTCCGCCATTATTTAACGAATTCATTGGAATATATATCAAATATAATAATAATCTCTTAAACAGAGTATATTCTTTTATTTAATCAATATAGTGCATATATTCTCACACACTATCAAGAATCATCATCTGTATTCCACCCATGAAACATGAAATGGCAATTGCTATATTATCAGAATGCAATAATATACTGTTTCTATCGATAAAAAAAACATTCCATTATGAATATTAATGAGTTATACTTTTAAAATGTTGAACTCAAATAATTTTTATTTTGGATGTTTAATTTATTTTTTTAATAAATTAGAAATGAAACTAGAATATCGAAATCTTTAACTAAAGATAGCTAGAAGAAAGCCGCTTACAACAAAGTTAGAATATATATGTTCCCAACAAAATTTGAACCTAAAGCCTCATTAGATTAGATACTACTAGGCTATTGAGCAATTGACTATTTTCGATGTAAAATTTTAGTTGCCCAATTTTTTTAAAAAAAAAATTATATTTCCGTACTACCCTTATTATATATTCTCTCCGTATCTTTTTAGTTGATTGTTTAGAATTTAAGTCTTGTATTTTTTTTAGTTAATTATTTATAATATTCTCTGATAAGGTAAGCGCAATCACAATGGCGATCGCAAGGTGAATCATATATCATTATTGACAATAACTCGCCTGCCTCAAGATACTTTAACATCGTGATCTAACCCCTCAATTAGTGCTAAGTGTGATCAAGTAATTATTCTGTATTTACTAAGATCCACCAAGATCGATGTCTACTAATTCATACATGACAACGTAAAGAATAAATACGTAAAATAATACACGGATTTTACCCCTCGTTCCCCTCAATGTAAAAGATACATCCGCCCATCGCATCCACTAATAATCACACGTAAGAATTGTTATAGGACTTAAAGAACCTTATTCTCGCTATCTAAATTGAAGCACTAACATTTCAAATTTAGAAATCTGGATTGTGACTGAAATTTTCTCATGTATACGAAAAACCTCAATTACAAATCTCTCTCGAATATTTTCTCTCAATCTCACACGCTTTTCCTCTATTTTGACATTCAAGTGGTGATTTTCACACACACACACTACTACACAATAAGAGGGGTATTTATAGGTTTCTCAAATATTTTCTACCCAATAAAGAAGACTCTAGAATAATTCGGACTCTTCACATGTGTTTAGGATTCACACGATTAACTCGGGGTGTATTTAACTTGTTCTAGGTATCTTACATCGAGAAATATGAGAAAGAATGGGGAACCCGTGGGGGTTGTCTAGGCGACTCGAGTGAGGCCCGTGAGGGACATGGTGCTGGATTTTGGTGCAAGGATTTATAGAGTGGTGGACTCATATATCATCGAACCTAGATCAATGAAATGAATGAACATGGATAGTTTGGAGCAGGTTAGCAATGTGCTCTAGTCTCACAGCTATGGTACTTGTCAGAATATTGTGCGTTTGAAACTTGCAGTAAAGGTCGGGAGTTGCACTCTTCCCCACCGTCTTATCGCCAAAATTCGAGTCCAGAGGAGTTCGGGATTTGGGTCGGGACTTTCCCGACTCTGGATATTTTGAGGCGGTTCTGAAGTCGGTTTAGGGTTCTTTTGAGCCTATAAATACCCCTCTACTTGGTTTTGAGTTTCCAACTCTAAAATCTGATTGTGTAGGTTATTGAATAAAGAATTAGGATTCCTGAATAGTTTAGGTCTTGTTATTTTATTCTTCTAGAAATAGTGTAGGTCGAAGGTATTCATATCTGTTTATCTCTATTCTTCCGAAGTTCGGAAGATCTTGTTGGATATAAAGAGAATAGAGCGTTGTGAATCCAAAATTTGCCTCTCATTTGTGTGTCAATGAGCTTGCGCAAAGATGGGATCAAACCATAAAGTTTGAAAAATCGTGTTGTACCACATTGGATGAGAGTGTGAGAGAGTGACACTTTATAAGTAAGGCTCCTAGTAGCCTTAGTAATGTGATTGACTACTTATGCAAAATGTCTTACGCGCCCGCAGATGGGTGGGGGGGCGCAGTAAACTGGGGCAAATGGTTTCGGAATTGTGAAGCTAAAGGCAACTCAGGACACTAATGCAGCCTAAAGGCTCAAGTACAGCCAACTTTGGCTCCGGTCGAAGTTCGTTTTACATTTCAACCTTTGAAATCGAATTTGATTTGGCATTCAAATCACAAATGAGCATATGTTTTATTTGCCTATTGCTGCTGTTTAGTGCACCTTAATGCGTAAGACGCTTTTGTTAGTAGCCTCACATATATCCGAACGATCCATCGCCCATATATAGAAGAAATAAAGAAACACACAGCTTCACAAAATCCGAGTTCCCATATCTCTTTTCCATTGGTTTTCTCGTCTGTGTGTGATACTCGTGCTCAGAGTACTGGCCGATCGGTTCATAAAAGCAGCGGCCGACGCGTAGGTGGTTTTATCCCGAGAAGCTGCAGACGCCTCTGGCCGCCTTTAGCAATCGAGGGAAGATGTCGAATACGTTTTAAGGAAAGCGTTGTAAACGTGACTCCAACCGGGTTTTCATTTCGTAATTGTTTGTCTTGTTTTGTAATCGCTTTCTCAGAATCCTTCGTGATGAGTTTTGTATTGTTTATTTGCAAAGTTTTGTTGTATAGTTCCGTTTTCTCTATTAGTTCCCTACAGCTTAAAACGTATTCGATCGGAGCTACACACAACACCTTTGCTATGGAATCCAATGTTGATACATCTATGGTGAATGCGAGTGATGGTCAGAATTTTTCTACAGGGTCAAGTGGGGGTTTTGACAGGCGTTTATTGTCAAACTGTTTCCAAAGATTTGTCCCGGGGTCACACTTCCTCCCTATGTTCCCTGCATCGCTTCGCTGTTGTTCCGCCAGCACGCCTCGGGCTAGTGGTGGTTCGGAGAATTGTTCCATCTGCCTTGCTACCACAAGCTACATTGCCTCCTCAACCTCCAAATGTTCTTGTGATGCAGAAAAATGATCAACCTAAGCCCCCCCGGCTTTTTCCGGACACTTCAAAGGCGGAGAGCATCGTGTTGATGCTCTATCTCACCCACCTTGAACTTGCAACGTTCTTGGTTGAGGAACCTCCCTACTGGCTCAAGATGATGGTGTTTGGAGTTTGGTCGTCGACTTTGAGACACCTCGATTATTTGAGTCGCAATTATTTGTTGACTTATTTGTCGGATGATTTGTATAGCGATATAAAACATACGCTTACTACAAAACAAGAGTTGGGACGCATTGAAGCCAAGTATAAGACTAAGATGCGGGTTCCAAGAAATTTATCGCGGAAGATTTCTCGGACTATAAAATGGTGGATGAAAATCGGTGGATGAATGATCGCTGAACTTGAGGTTGTCTTCCCACGAGCTTCAAGTCAAGGAATAGTCTTGAACGAATGCTCAAGGTCAGCTGCTGTAATCGAAATTGCCACCATCTCGTGATGATTTCGCTAACTATTTAGCCAAAGCTTAAAGGATATGAACACGCTAAATTATATGTCTGGCTGAGAATAGAAGAGGGCAATAGGAAGGCCGGGATTGTGACCTTATCCTAACCTCCGCGAGGGAGTCTAAGGTGAATGTTTGTGGAATTTGGGTCTTCCCGAGGTCTTTCAAGGGTGTTAAGAATGATTTTGCACCTAAAGGAAAACAGCTTCAAGAAAAGCTGTTCGGCTTTAAGGGAATTCCTTCAAGGCATTTGATAGGGTGTGTTACATAATTATAACAAACGTAATATAAGTCCTTCGAGTGTAAACCCACCAAGAGAAGTAACAATGGGGAAAAAGATGGCGAGTATGCTCACCAAATAATCGACGAGATCAACTTGTCGGCCGTGATTTCTCGAGGTGAACTTTAGGGTACAACCAGCCAAGAGTGGTGGATCGATACCGGGTGCTACTAGGCATGTTTGTTCGGGTCAAAGATCACTTGCTACTTTCTGCCATCATAATGGCGGTAAGATGTACATGATAATAATGCAACCTCCAACATTGAGTATAAGGAACTCAGGGCGCCGAGACGCCCCTCGGGAAAGGAAGTCACTCTGAAGAATGTTCTCTATGTTCCAAAACTTAGGAAGAACCTTGTGTCTGGTTCTTTACTTAGCAAACATGGGTTTAAACTTCTAATTGAGTCTGATAAAGTTGTACTTTCTAAGTCGGGCATGTTTGTTGAAAAAGGCTATCTGTTAGATGGTCTTTTCAAAATGAATGTAATGGTTACGAATAAGATGAATAAAAATAATATTGCCTATGTCCGTGAGTACTCTAATTTATGGCATAGTAGGTTAGACATGAACGCTTAATTCTTTTGCGAAGAATGATCAAGTTAAATCACATACCTAATGAATTTATCGCATAAGAATTACAAGGCGAAACGGTGCCGGGCTAAAATCGACAAGAGCAACATTTCCAACCGTGTTAGAAATAATAAGCCTCAAGATCTTGTTCACAAAGAGACGCCTCGTGATATGAGCCCAAATACATTCCAAAGGTGGAAATGAGTACTTTATCACCTTTGTGATGATAGCACAAAATTTTGCTATGTATACTGATGAAAAGTAAAAACGAGGCAATCGACAAATTTGCACTTTATAAAGAAGAAGTTGAAAATCAACTTGAGAAAGATAAAATAGTATGAAGTGATAGAGGTAGTGAGTATGTCTCTCACCATTTGGTCAATTTTGTTCTCGGAAGCGTGGTATTGTTCACGAAGTGATTCCCACCATATTCTCCCTCAATCGAATGGATCAATAAAGAAAAAACCGATCATTGTTATGAGATTTAATGCCTTGTTGATAAGTTCGTACTTACCTCAAGGAATGGGGAAGCGATATCGACAAATTTAACTACCTCTTTGAACAAAATTCTCGTAAAAATGAGAAATCTCATTTGAATTGTTCAAAGGTAGAGCACCAACCTACAAACATCTTCGAGCGCTGGGCAAGCCATGGCTGTCATGTTACTCTCCTAAACAAAAAGTGACTATTGGTCCTAAAACGGTTGATGCAATTTTTATTGGATATGCTCAAATAGTAATGTGATATCGGTTTCTTTGTTCATAAGAGTGAAAATTCAACAGTGAACAAGAATACAATATTAGAGTCACGGAATGCCACGTTCTTCGAACATGTCGTTCCGATGAAATCTAATAAAGGTGCTTCGACATCTAAAAGGACATATGAACCTGAGGGTAGTGTCGATATTGAGACTATGGATAGTCAAGGTAAGGAAGTTGAGGACAAAGAACCTCGACGAAAGTAAAAGCGGCAGTGATCGAGAAGTCTTTTGGTTCCGATTTTGTAACGTATATGCTCGGGAGAGGAACTCTCGAATCTTACTAAGAGGTTGTCGCCTAACTGATGGCTGGTCCGCTTTTGGAAGGAAGCTATACGAAGGGAAGTTGATTCAATTTTTTACGTAATCACACTTGGGAATTGTGATCTTCCGCCAGATGTAAGGCTTTAAATCCAAATGTATTTTTTAAGAGTGAAAATGAAAGCCGACGGGGTCGATAGATAAGTACAAAAGTAGACTAGTCATTTGTGGGAATAGACAAAAAGAAGGACTAGACTATTTTGATACTTATTCTCCCGTGACAAGGATAACATCCATTAGGATTATCCTGGCAATTGCCTCACTGCGCAATTTAGATGTACATCAAATGGATGTAAAAACAGCTTTCTTAAACGGAGAATTAGATGAAGAAATTTATATGGAACAACCTGAGGGTTTTATAGTTCCAGATAAAGAGGGGAAAGTATGTCGACTTGTCAAATCTTTGTATGGGTTAAAACAAGCGCCTAAACAATGGCACGAGAAGTTTGACAAGACATTACTTTCGAGTGGATTTAAAATCAATGAGTGTGGGATGTTTGCTTATGTAAACTACTGGTAGGATATGTAATTCTCCTGGCTTGTATGGTGGATTTGACATGCTCATTGCCGGGTAGCAATCAAAAGATGATTCAGTCCACCAAAGATATGTTGAACTCCAAGTTTGACATGAGGACACGTGCTGTGATCTAATTTTGGGAGTCCGTATTGTGAGAACTCCTAACGGTCTAGTGTTAACCCAATCACACTATGTCGATAAAATTCTTGGGAAATTTTGCCAGGACGATTTGGGAGAATGTCCAACTCCAGTGGATGAACATCGATACCTCACGAAGAATAAAGGGGAAAGTGTGTCTCAACTTGAGTATTCTCAAGTTATTGGGAGTCTCATGTACCTGATGAGTTGTACTAGACCGGATATAGCTTATTCAGTAAGCAAATTGAGTAGATATACGAGTAATCCGAGTAGCGATCATTGGGAAGCTATGGTGCGAGTACTTAAGTACTTGAGACATACTCGGAATTACGGGTTGCACTATACGCGTATCCAAATTGCATTTCGAGGGTACACGGATGCAAATTGATCTCCGAGCATCGGGTGATTCAATGGCTACTAGTTTATATGTGTTCACTTTTGTGCTGTGCAAATTGTCATGGAAGTCCTCAAAACAATCAACAGCACTGCCGATCCACGATGGATTCTCGGTTCATTGCCTTGTGACAAGTACGGGAAGAAGTCAAATGGTTAAGGCAATTTCTCGAGGATATTCGAGTAGAAAGCCGCCTCCAATTTGCATATATCATGACAACGAAGTCTGCAATTGGGAGGGCACGCAACCACTTATATAATGGTAAGTCGAGACACATTCATCGACGACATAATACCATTAGACAATTACTCTCAACTGGAGTTATCACTATTGATCATGTAAGATCAAAGGATAACATAGCGGATCCATTGACCAAGGGGTTAAGAAAAGAGCTAGTTGGAGAATTCATCGAAAGAACGGATCAAACCTCGAGAAAAATACTTAATGAGTGACAACCCCACTACACCTGAGATCCCAAGATTCAGTTCCAAGGGAAGACCGGCTCATATTGTATTAGTAGATCATCAGGGCGGATTTCACCGTCTTTAGACGAAACAACATACCAAGTAGGTGTTAAGCTATGCTTAATGACTCATGAGATAATCGAAGGAGTAGCGCCGTTACTCGAAGAATATGAAGAGTCACCTATGTGAGCCAAAGTAAGGGGCTATGAAGAGAAATGCTCGGAGTGGTGCATTTCTGAAGACAACTCATGGGTCCCAGCACGTGTCCAAGGCCTAACCAGACACAATAGCGCAGAACCGATACGAAGTCGATCGGTGACTTTGTGTGAAGTATGTCATCATTTGCTACCAAAAGCAAATTAGTTCCAAGACATCACGGCTACTATGTCTGTTGGTGAATTTAAACATATGTACACAAGGAAAGGTTCCAAGGCCATCACACTCGCCTCTATCCTATAGAATCAATGTTGTTGATATCACCGACATCGAGTCAAAATCTTTTCAAATTTGTGGACATCTGTAGGGATATTAGTTTTATTGATTTTGTTTGAATACAAATTTTGATTCATGGGGATGTTGATATAAAGAGTGATGGAAAACACTATGGATATATGAGTATAAATACAACCATAATCTGTGGATCTTTAAAGTCATTACTACATTATTATACGCCAAAACATATAATTACAATATATGAACAGAAAGTACTCATCAGGCAATGAGTAAATCTCCAATTGTAATTCCATGCTTCAAATTCACAACGTGAATTTGACTTCCTTCAAATTCCTTGTCAAGTAATTAATCAGAGTGATATCTCTAGTCGGGTCCACAGAGAGGTTGAATCGTTAACCGATTTATGCTAGTAAACAAGGATGAACAAGAAATCAAACCCTAAAATTCCAGGAGAATTTCGCCAAAGGGGGCGCCTACCTAGGTTTTTTAATGAAAATCTTTCTAAAACTTATGTCATAAAACCCTAAAGTTTGCTTTATATGTACAGTTAAAACAAACCCGATAAGCAACCCGTTAAGTATTAGCTTGACTCGTTAACTCTATTAGTTCGTTAAAACACTAATGAGTTGCTAATGAGTTGAACTATTTAATTAGCTTAATTAAATAGTAATGAGTCAATATCAATAATCTTTCAAGTTATTGATGGGGTCACTTGTAATTACTCTAACCAATTACAAATAACTATTTAATTATTCTATTTGTTCAATCGATATTCTACATAAAATGTAGAACTCCCTTGTAATTGAGAAACATTTCTCACCTGAGTATTTCTCTTTAATTTCACATGAAATATAACTCAACGTTATCAGATGCTACAGGACCTTCAGCTCGATAATAAGAGCCAGATAATAATACTAATTGACCAATTACTATTATTATAACGATTAATGAGTAAAGATCTAAGAATCGGCCATAACCCCTTAAATTATCATGAACCCACACTAATATACAATTACTAAGTTGAACACTAAGTTCGATAATCACATTTAACCTTAACCGGTAAATGAATCGATACACAATCGTCGCAACGGTATAATAAATGGAATCAATTCTCATTGATTTCCAACAAAGAGAATATTAGAGCGCTGGTGAATCCAAAATTTGCCTCTCATTCAGGTGTCATCGAGCTTGCGCAAAGATGGGATCAAACCATAAAGTTTGAAAATCGTGGTCAACCACATCGACGAGAGCGCTGAGAGTGACAATTTATAAGTAAGGCCCTAGTAGCCTTAGTAATGTGATTGGACTACTTATGCAAAAATGTCTACGCCGCCAAAGATGGGGTGCAACTGGGGTAAATGAGTCGAAATGAAGCCAGTAAGCGTAAGCAAGACCCGGACACGAATGCAAAGCCTGGTGGGCTTCGTAGCGGCTAACTGTTGCTTCCGGGCCGAAGTTCGATTTTGCACATTTCGCAAACTTGAATCGTAATTTGATTTTGGCATTCAAATCAAATGGCGCTACATAAGTTTTATTTGCTCATTAAGGGGCGCTTTTAAGGCACCTTAATGCGTAAGACGCAGCTTTGTTTAGCGTACTTCTACATATATCCAATGATCCATCACCATATACGTAAGAAATCAAAAGAAAACACACGCTCACAAAACCGAGAACTCCCATATCTCTTTTCCATTGGTTTTCTCTGTCTGTGTGATACTCAAAGCTCGTAGGCGTAAGTTCATCGACGGGGTTCATAGCGCCAGCGGCCGACGCGAGGTGGTTTTTATCCCCTGAAGCTGCGTGACGCCTCTGGCTGCCCTTAGCACCGAGGGAAGAGGTCGAATACGTTTTAAGGAAAGCGTTGTAAACGTGACTCCATCTGGTTTTCATTTCGTTGTAATTGTTTGTCTCGTTTTTGTAATCGTTTCTGTAACTTTCGTATGAGTTTTGTATTGTTTATTTGCAAAGTTTTGTTGTATAGTTCCGTTTTCTCTATTAGTTCCCTACAGATTCGTTAGCTACACAAGTCTATAATCTGTTCCTCCATTATAGTGGAATCTCGTTTGGTGGCTCTTACCCGTGGATTAGTCATAACACTTTGCTGTGCATAACACGTTAAATCTCTCGTCTCTTTTATTTTTAGTACTTACATAATCTACGCCTAGAATTCGCAACTACCACTAGTCAACCCACATATTTGCCTACACACAATATCTTTTTTATTTGAAGACTACCACTTTTTTGGTATGAAATGACTATTATACCCCTCATTAAATAAACTTCCATCCTTAAAAAATTCATTACCCTCCTTTTTTTCACCCTCCCATCCTTCTTCAAAAATTTGATAATAATGGATAAGATTTTGAAAATTTTTGAATTTTTTTTGCTAAATCTAGTTAAGCTCGTGCTAATTTGATATTGTATTATATTTAATCTTGAGTTTATATACTTCTTTTGTTCATAAAATTAAATGTGTGTTGTATATTTGTTAATATCTTCAACATATTTTGTTGTGTTTGAATATACATTTGTTGAGAAATTATGAATGCATTATAATCAGTTATACATTATGGTACGTTATAATACATTATAACACATTATCATGCATTATATTTTATTATATTATACTATAGCCTTTGTTCATTATAACACGTTACGCATTATAGTTTTGAAGATCGATAATACCATAATAAACAATATACAATTGAAATCATGAATAATAGTTTTTCATTAACACCGAATGTAATTTTATCTCTTATATAATAAGTACAATATAATGTTGACATTGTGAATTTGAAATTAAATCATTTATTTCTTCTCAAATATGAAGAGTACAACGTATTAAGCCCCTTAATACTTAATCTCATCTTCCTGCCTGGGCGCTCAGAAGTTTGTCACACTTTTGAATGGTCCGGGCTTATTCAATCCTCGGCCGTGGTTGTTACTAAATCTACATGTCAAATATGTCATGTTTTTAACCCGAATCCTCTACTGGCCGCCATATTTTTCTGTTAATAATGAAATATTAAAATTAATACAATGTGGTATAATGGATAATAATGTGATATAATTTATTATAATGCGTTATAATCGATTATAATGGATTATATCATATTATATTGTGTTACATCAAATCATAACCGGCTACATGTTAATATAGCGTGTTATATCAAGTTCTAATATGTGAGTAATGTTTAGCAAATCAATCTATGACAGTATAAAGTGCAATACTACAAGATTAACATATGAAAAGTCACAACACAAGAACACAAAGCAATAAAAAACATCACAACACAAGTCAAATTAAAAAGATTCAATATTTTGTTAAAAACTTCAAATAACAACCTACATAGAACATAGATTTGTTAAAAATATGACATTAATTTGAAACCTTTTGTTTAAATTAACAAATTTAACCTTTTGTTAAAACATCCTCAAATCTCCAAATAACAAACATACATTTGAAGAAATACCAAAATCTTCTTTGTCTTTGTAGATATTAGGTGAAGAGTTTAACAAATACCAAAATCTCCGAAACAACGAACACACGTTTGCTCGACCATTGCAGCCGACTCTAGTGCAAGCCTCGCTAGTCGTATTTTATGTTGACAATAAAATATTAAAAGTTAATATAACAACAAAATAGCTTGTTATGCTTAGTTATACACAATTATATGAGGATTATATTGTGTTATACTAAGCCTCTTGAGTTATAATGTCCTAAACCGAAGATTATAATACACTATAAGTTATACTAGTGTGTTATATCATGATACACCTAATTATAATGCCACGAAAAGCAAGTCAACACAAGTCAAAACTAAAAAGATTCAAACTTTTATGAAATAAAACACAAATAACAACATCAAAACCTAAATAAACAAAATAACAACATCAAAACCACAAATGCAACGCGTATAAAATACTGATCTGGTAAAAATATAGTTTTAATTCAAAATCTTTTGTTTAAATTAACAAAATTCAATTTTTATTTTTTGTTCAACTAACTCAAAATAACTTACACAAAGAGAACTCATATGTTAAAAATATAATTTTTGGAGTGGTGGCATAAAAAAATTTGAAGAAAAAACATAATTTACCTCACCACTATCTTGATTAGCTAGAAATTTTAGGACTAATTTATATTATTTGAAGTCTTTAGCTTTTGTGGTTAAGAGCATGGAAATTTGAGAGATAAAGTGGTGGTAGGTGGAAAGGAGAGGTTTTAACGAGAGAAGGTGAATTTGTGTAATGAGAAATATCTTGGCTGAAATGGGGAGGGGGCAGTAATGAGATATGGGGATAAGGGGGTAAATTAGTCATTTAACATGTTAAAGTGTGATATTTTGTTAATAAAGGATTTTTAAAATACCATGGGTTTTCTGAAGAGTATTTTACAAGGGAAGCTAGTGCATTTGCCCACGAACTATCAGCGTAGGTTTGTATGTGGTCCACTAAACTATTAGTTTGTTTGAGTCCGGTCCACTAAACTGACTATCATTTCGAGCTTTGGTCTCACAAACTATTTATCATTTACGGTCGTGGTCCACTAAACTATTTTTCGTTTTAGGGATGGTCCCTCACCTGATTTTTTACAGCAAAAAACACATTTCTATACAAAATGACTATTTTGCCCCAACACTAAACTAAAGTATAGGGGTATATTTTATATAATTAAAATAGAACCCGAACACTTTCTTAACTGCTCAACATACGCCCCCCCCTCCCCCCCAAATTTTCCCTTTAAACTTTAACCCGACCACCACCTATGTTCTTTGGCCTGCCTGCCCGCTTCCCCCGTTTTTTTAACAGGGAAAGAAGCCATGGCTATCGCGATTTCACAGTTTAAGAGTGCGGTCTGAAAAAGCAGTGCAGGGGGAGAGCCGAATCTAAGCAAAAAAGCGGAGAAGGGGGAGGTTTCACGGGGGGAGCAGATCGGGGTGGGGCGGTCCCATGTACGGATGGAGAAGGGGAAGGGGGTGGGAGTATGTCAATTTATAGGTGCTAGGGTTGGTCAAAGTTTAGGGGAAAATGTTTGGGGGGAAGGATGGGTGTGATAAAGAAAAAAAGTGTAGGATTATTTTAATTATATAGAATTGTGCAAAAATATGTTTAGGGACCATCCTAAAACAAAAATAGTTTAGGGACCATCCACAATACTTTAGTTTAGTATTCAGGCAAAATAGTCATTTTGCGTAGAAATATGTTTTTTCTTTGTAAAAATATGGTGAGGACATCCCTTAAAGCAAAAAATAGTTTAGGGAATGTGGCGCAGAGGCAATAGATAGTTGAAGCTATCTGAGAAGCATGCGATAGTTCAGGAGGCAAAATCCGAATTAACCTTTTACAAAATTTCTCACAACGGACCTTGGCACTAGTTGAGTTGTACTATTGTCTATCACTACTATGGTATGTCCTTAGGTATAGTGCATTTTAATGTCTCCGTTCATTTGGTTATCAAATTACAACACTGATATATGAATGACTAAATTTATAATAATGTCATTAATTGAGACCAAAAGATAACTCGGTAATACTTCTTGCGATCAAATATAAAATTACCTCTTATTTTCTCATTTAAGGTTTTGAAGTTCAAATCCGTTACTTGTAACTTTAAGGCTCCGTTTAGTTGTGAAGAATTTTTTTCATCTCACATCTACTCAAATCACATGCACTAGAACCTTAATTTGCAACATGAACAACTTCATCATATATATACTTGGACAGTTGGACAGTTAGACATGACTCAGGAATCAAGATCCTCTTTTATATATTTGTGATACAGTCTATATTATACTTTTATTTAATATTTATTTTTTTAATTTTGTGGCACTCCATTTCTTTGTTATTTTTTCATTAACTTTTTACACTAAAAATGAAGTATCATTATCACATGAGTGGAGTGTTAAAGCATAAGCATTTTTAATTACTCTACCTTAACCAATCAAATTTCTAATATTATCTCCTACTAATTCCAATTAAAAATATTTGTCAATTTTGCTTCTAAAGACAAAATGTTATATTTTTTCATCTTTTAATGATCAAAATTATTAACATCTATGGGTATACTCATGTGTGACAGCGTATCACCGTTATGATCGCTTAAGAGGCGGGCGGTGGAGTCATAGTCAAAATCTGAGCTTTCGTATAACACAGATAGTTATATATATCGTAGGTCCCAGAATTGTCGGTATAAAATTCTAAATAACAAATATCATGGGGCAACGGATATACATGCTCTTATGAATTCGTTTAGGATCATGCCGGCTCGATCGCTGAGACCGGCCAGCGGTATTGATCTGATCTGTGATTACTTGAGATCAATCTTGATCATTTAATCAAAACACCATGTTAGTCATATAATGCTTGCTAACTATAAACCATTTTGACCCAGAGACCTTTGGCTATCATGTTTTCTAGGCTTGAAGGAATTGTGATCAACAATTCATGTTGCCTCTCTAGAAAGCGTAAATTGCTGGGATTTGCTTTATTCATCGAGGGATCTGATACATGTATATTATATATATCAACGGCATGTGAAATAAATAATGGGTAACTATATGAATGAATCACGCATTCATGTAGTTTAGTTAACAATCAGATTAAAACACAAAGGAACTTTTGCTTTAATCAATTATTTAACTTATTCCAGAAAGTGAATGAACTAGCTCCCACTGAACTTTGCCACGTTCAGTTCCTTCATTAAGCTCGTGAAAACCAAACTTGGTTGAATCACAGGGGAAGGATCTCAGAGAGATCGTCTTAAATCATACATGGAACCTTTAAGCTTGCATGACTTCTTAAATCAACTAGAAAGTGATATGTAAAAGCGAGAGATAGTGATTACAGTATCCTTTACCCGAAATACTATACAAGCGATGCTTTACATTCACATCGGCCGGTCTCTGACAAAGGAATCATTGATGAAGCTAAGATTATCTAATATAGTCATCTTGGCGACTATGATCAAAATGGGTTTCAACCATTTCTCGAAGGGTTATCGGTAGGTTTCTGGCCATGACTTCGAAATGTGTTAAAACACATGTCTTATTAAATGCATATTATTTTAACAACATTACCAACAAAATAGATTAGTGGTCAAGTTGTATCTTAGTTAAAACTTCCTTTTTGAATTTACTCATCGGCGTACTAGACTCGATCCCTATTATTGAAATTCTTGGCTAATAGCCTTTCGTATGCTTACAATGTCCATAATGCTACTATCGCGTCCGATTCTGGTGAAAGATCAACAAGCGATCCATTCCATGCCAGCTATAGTTGCTATTCTCTTAACGTTACTGGCGTATTCGAATCCAGCGAATACCTTTAGTAAAACTTGATTCAATCACGGGAATCATGCTACGTCGTAGTTGTGGTCTTATGACAGCGTGACGTGTGTGGCATCTGATTGAATCGTAATGCTTATGTAATGAAACGTAGCTCCAAGTAATGTGAGACCACTTACTGAGTGGGATTGGATTTCCCAATGAAGAGTTGCCTTGTCGATAAGAGAATCTGTCTGTTATAGAAATTTAATCTATTTATAGATTCTTTTAATCACCTCGACTTACGTGACATCCCAAACTTAACAAGAAAATGTCATGCAAGCTCACACATATATTTAATGTATTTGATTATAGCATATGTCACATATGTAAACTGAGGCTTCCTTGCGTGTACAGAATCCTAATCGCTCTTTATGCCTTTAAGGTTGTAGGAAGATTTCTTCAACATTTAGTGTATAAAACTTTATTTATGCGATTAAATGCTCCAGTAACCTTTAAAGACTCGAGGTTCTTCATCAGCTCTTGATTCTTATTGATTTTCATCAGAGTATCAAAGTAGCCGAGATATAACTCCATTATACTCGATCTTAAGTTTGCAACTTTAGATTCTAGTAGTATAGAAACTTTCTTTTATATTCTCGCTTGAGATGTGGAGTTCCAATAACAATGTCAAGTATCCATCATCGCTGATCATTACTTAGGAACATTCTTTGGATAACTTGCTTAGACCCACATGTTACAACTTGTGGAATAGCAATAAGAAAGTTTGAAATAAACATGAGCATAGTCAACCAATGAATATGTTTAATCTTGGTTTCTCAACCAAATATATGATTAAGCTCATTCGCGAGGCGGTGCTCATTTAATAAAAACTCATTTATTATACGATGATTCACCCGTCGAGAAAGTAATATAGTATGAGCCACCCCCTCTGATGAATCACCATCGAAGGAATAGAAATAGAGCTTTATGCCAACCCACATTATATTCCACGTCTTATTTCATTTAAATGACCTCGAGTCATTTTATTGGAGTATTGTCGTATTGTCATTTGTATCCTTTGCGTTTAGCTTTAAGAATACTCGGCGATATAACCGAAGGGTTCTATCTTTGGTTTTTGGTATCTCCCTCTGAGACCGCCCGAATGCGTTCAAGAATGCATATTTATTTCCACTATTTGTACTTCATAGTAAGAGACTACATATGTACGTAAATTGCGACACTATAGTGGATGGAAAGAAATGCTCGGCTTCACACTTACGGTTATGTACAAAATGACTTAATATCAACTTTGGATCGGCGAGTTAAATTATGTCTACTACAGTGACATAATACCAACTTATCTTTATCACGAGGCGTTCAAAGTTTGTTTATCAAACACAACTCTTGAGTTGTCTCGCGATTGAATATAAATAAAATAATTTAAAGGTAGATTCTTCTTGACCTTAATATGTGAAATTATTTCATTCTTTTTAGTCACCGATACGTTAAAAGCGCAATCGCACTTGTATCAGCTCAGCTAATGACACATCTAAGGTTATCTTGGTATATGAAATTGAAAGATCTCATCCATTTGTGTTTTTAACTTCACATTAAACACAATTCCTCAATTACGTGTCACTTAACAAATGCGTTTAAGATTAGAATGATGTCTAGATTTCTTCGGATGATATACTACTTATATCGATGATGCCGACTCGAGAACAGTAGTATTCATATGAATTCGCTTTCATTACCCATATCAACTCTGATGTATCATTCAATGAAAGCTCAAATCTTCAATTGCTTGTATGCCAAACATACAAACTTGAATTTAGACTAAGCAGAGACACTCCACTCAGTCTAGTAAGAAGTGGAAGCTTAGTTCATCTTTTTTCAAGGATTATACTCAAGTCTTGTTCTCTTTGATAACTTGTATGTAACAGCACAAACTTAATTTAAGACTAGTGAACCTCCCATAAGTAAAATGAGATTTGACTTAGTTCATCTTTTCAAGATTGTACTCGGAATTAAAATTCGAATTGGTATCCATAAGTATTATTCAATCGTTTGTTGTTCAAGGCTTCCTTTTAAAGAGAGAGGAAGTAGAGTAATGAACCATGAAAGTAGGAATGCGATATGGAAACGTGTAAAGTCAAACATGACATTCTTTTCTACTCTTACAAGTCTCAAAAGAAATGGTTTAGAATCGACCCGTACTTCATGGAGGATTTAAAAGCGTATTGCTCTTATAATGTGAGTAAGCCTATCATTACAGAGGCTCGATAACTTTCTTTGTATCTTGTCTTCCAATATTGTATACTTGGCTCATATCCATAAATTAAATCATGTGAGTCAAAACTAGTGTTCTCGACAACGATAGCCCGGCAGACATTCTGACTTTGACAACAAACTTATTTGAGATATAAGATTTAATAGAATCTCTCTTTCAATTCCCAAATGTTACTTAAAACCTTCTTTCTATGCTTTAAAGTTCGAAATAATGAAGTGAATCATTAACTTCAACTTATAGTTCAGTATTCATTTCCCGACTATCTGAGTGGCGTGAAGACCAGATAACTTTGCTTATTTGGTTTATACCGTAAGCTTTTGTTTCCTCATGATTCATGAACCATGTTCGTCGTGTTAAAGAAACTAAATACCCGTCAGTAATGCAAAATGTAGATACCACATTCAAAAAGACCATTCGATAGTTTTCTCAATCGAGGTTATAAAAGAGATCAAACTATTTATCATTTAAGACTTGTTTGGTGGCTAAGAGACAATATGACATAGTAGTGTACGTAGCATCATCACCTTTGATTGAATCAGAGGTAATTATCCGCTTGATCATATCATTGTGACTTTACCATTCACTTGAACCCAAAGTTCATCTGGCGTATCAACATGATTGAATCGAGGTCTTAAATGTTTGTGGCATTTTAAAGTTTTTATCTTACATTAGCATACAACCCGATTCTGATGGTTGAAGGAGATCGCCGTTATGGCAGCTTTATTTCAACAAGTCGTTCGGTTCTCCTTAACTTATTTTATTTCACATTATAAAGTCATGCATTTAGTTTGCCCGATGAATGGTGAATAAAATAAGGTAAACTTAATATACCAAACATAATAGAAAATATGCAGCAAAAGAAAGCAGTGTAGTTCAAACAATCCAAGCGTATTTACAAAATGAATTGTAAAATATAATACCCGTCTTGAATCTCACAAAATCATACAAGGTATCGAGATCTACTATACTGGGCTGTGACACTTTGCGTACGTTTGAATCAAAATTATAATAGTGGGTTATCCAACCAATTATGTAAGTGATATGCAAGGTACCAAAATCTATTATGCAGTTGACAGCGACAACGCAAACATTTTGAATCCGGCTGTGATAGTAGAGTAACCGCGATTACGAGACTACATAACTCTTGTATTAAACAGCATACCATGGGGATGCTACCCGACTTTGTATCTCCGACAAGCGGTTAAGCATACCAATTAAACCAAATAGTTACTTGGGTGATCATCGAAGCCATGACGTTGATTGGAAATCACTTCAACATGATCCGTTAATCATGTCGGAATGCAACATTGTAACACCCGCCATCACGGTGTGCCCGATTGATGCAATTGATTATGGCTAAAATTGACTTGATACTTTGCTTAAATTTCAATTGAAGTGATATTAATGTTGTTAACTTTGTTAACCATGCATAGATAGCACATATTATTCAAAGCAACTTGTACACAACATGAAAAATAAATAAATAACACACATTTAGGAGATATAAGATATGACCCCCAAGGACCTATTACATCAACGTAACTCGGTGAGCTGCTAACATAAGTCATATTCTGACATTTAACAAATTGAAGTCTTGTATTGTGACACGCTTGAAACCTGAGTTCTCGAGTGCCGTCTTTGTGGAAATGCTATCTTCAATGCCACCACAGCAGTACATACTACTACAACCCCAACTTCTGCGGCACGCAGGCTTGTGGGTAAAAGAATACAACAATAAAAGAAATCACGACTCGGTGGAGTGGATTTGATATTTCGATGCTGGCAGAACCGTAAATAAATAAATTAAGTAGTCGTATCTAAATACTCCTTTCCATTTGCATAACAATATATATGGGCAAAACATTAAAACAAATAAATGCACTTAATGTCATATATATCAAAAATGAAATGAGATTAAATATTTGTTCATAATTGACTAATTAATTACCGTTATTTTACAATTAATTATCAATTAATGTAAAAATTTTGAATTTAAATATATTTCCACATGATTAATGATAATTATTTTATTAATTATCAACCACTCAAATCATAGAATAATTACTCACAAACGATAATTAACTCCAAAATTCAAAATTTAAAAGTTATCGTGAAAATATTTTCAAAATGGAAATCCAATTAATGAAAATAATTATGAAAGGAAAATATAAATCAAATTTAATGCCATTTAAGATATATACTCAATCATCTTAATGAAAAAATTTATGATTTCACATTTAATACCAAAATTAATAATTGTCAATAAATTTTAAAACCAAAAATAATTACATAAAATACATTTAGGGTTTTCTAAAACGGACGACGAACTTCAACGACCAAAACCGCCCGACCTCCGGCCACCCACGACCGACCACTTGTGGCGCCGGCCGGTGCCTGGTCTGCGATCGATGGAAGCAAATCCGCGGTGGCGGGCGATGCAATTTCGGCACGGACGCGCGGGGAGGAGGTCCTTGATTCGGCGACGATTTTGGTAATTCATTTCAGTTTTCAGTTTTTCAAATTAATTGCAACTTTTGTAAAAACGATTTGGAGGCTCTAAAAAATTCAAAAATTCTGGGATTTTTCTTGAACATCAACAATATCATTATTGAACACGTCCAAGTGGTAGTTTATCAAAAACACTTCTAGTTTTTCGATTAAACCCAAAACAATCCAGAAATTCAACAAATTTTTGGAGTACTTAAAAAATTCAAAAATTCTGAAAAAAAACTGGCATGAACCTCAAAGGGTCAAGAACACACAGATTTAATTTCGTAATTTTCTGAAATTTTTAAACCTCCTTTCAGCAAATCGAAGATGATTTCTACCTCAAATTAAAAATGTAAATTAATCAATTTTTAATCCATTTCAATTCGATAATTAAATAAACTTCAAATCATCAAAATCAATACATGAAATGATGATTCCAGCCACGTAAAATATATATAAATTGGTTGATTTTCATATTATATATTCATCAATTGAATATATAAATAATGAAATAATCAAATTAACTAACAAGCTATGTCCCGTACGCGATCAAATTAGATAAAATATATCGAACTTGAGTAGGCTCACGATGCCCTTTGTTAGAATCTAGTATGAATTTCATTTGTCATAAACACCAAATTCCTTACATCCCCGGATCCTCAAAATGATATAAATTAATCTAAAACACATAATTACAATTATGAATAACAGAGCACTTACAGTGATGCCAGCGGAAGTCTATCAACAAATTCTTTCACGAAGCCTCCTTTGAATTCCATCGTTGAGCACTTCAAATGTAGTGCCTCTAGTTGGTTGCACACCAGGAGAGGTTGAATCCTACATTTGTGTTTGCTAGAACATGGGTTGATTTGGATGAAAAATCAAGAGAAGAATTTTCAATTCTTCCCTTGAACATTTCGGCCATGAGAGAAAATGGAGGAGGCAAAGGTTTTGTTTTCATTTCATGAAAACTTATGAAATGAAACCTAATAAGTTTGCTTATATATGTCAAACCTAAAAGCCCAACCGAATAGCTTAATGGCCAAAACCCGTTAGGATTTTAATTAAACCGTTAAGTAAATCAAACACTAACAAGTTGTTAATAGTAACGAACAAGTTACAAACAAAGCTCAGCAACTTCTCCGAATTAATTCAATTGACTAATTAATTAATTCAGGTTCATCAATTTCTATTTTACATTATCAATGTAAAATTCCCAGTGGAGAATATTAGTTGATTCACAATCAACTCTGATTTAGCAAGTAACGTTATTTCATACATGAAATATAATCCAAAATCCTTTGTATGTGTGTGACGCCAGGCTCGGATAATAGTAAGTTGTATAATAATAATAATTGACCGATTACTATTATTATAGCGATTAATGAGTAAGATCTAGCAATCGCTCATAGCCCCTTAAAATTATCATGAGAACCCGAACTAGTAATATACAATTCTGAAGGTGAACACTAAGTTCGGTAATCACATTTAAACCAACCGGTAAATGAATTGATACACACAATTGTCTCGGCCGGCACAATAAAGGGAATCAATTCTCATTGATTTCCAACATTCTAACATTAATAACAATAATAACAAGAAAAAACATAAATGTGATTTGCTTAACTTTGCGAGTCAACTGCGAATTACAGACTTCTTTAGCCATCAAAGACAACCACCATACTTGGGTCGCTATAACAAACATCCGTTGTCCACTCTACAATTTGGATTGTTGGTTCTATTGACCCGGAGGACAACGATCATGCATTTGGAAAATAGCGGCCCCGAGCGGTGCACACGTCGCTACTCACAAATACATGAGGGGTGGTACGTAATAACCCGTTACGAAAAAAAAAAAGTAAATTTTCGGTCGGCGGTGGGACCACGGGGGATATTTTAAATAATCTGACGATAATATTATTTAGTAAAATTTTTAGCAATTACATTTATAATTTAGTAGTTTTGCCATAGACAAACATCTTGCTTTGGAATCGGGTTCGTGGAGATTTAGAAATACGATAAGCGGAGAAGTGCTTGAAACCGAGCGGGACTCGAGTTTTTAAATACGAGTAAATGCTTATCTTCCTTTGTCGTCATTATCAAACAACTTCATCATCATCTTTTTCATGCTATGGCCGAAATATTCACCCCTCCCCCTTAAAATTTCATTTCCATTTCTCTCTTCGGTGCGCTCAAGGCTTCAGAGATCGGTTGGCAGAGAGATATTGTTCTCCCGTCGTCTCTTGAGTTAAAGGTAAGAAATTTCAAATCTTTAGAGATATTTCTTGGGTTTTGGCTTTATAGTTGACTTTTAGTTGACTTTTCCACCAGTGAATTTTGATAAATCTTAGTTGGTTACATGGGTTACGTGACGTATTTGGTGATGGTCCATTGATTTAGAGATCGTTTGAGGGCGTTATGAATTGAGTTGACTTTTAAGGTTTTACATTGACTTTTATGTGGATATTTTTATAAGACTTTAAATTTGTAGGAAGTTATATTAGGACCTTATTATGATTGTTATGATGTTAAATTTGTGATTTAAAATTGATTAAAGGGTGTTATGTTGAAAAAGTAAAAATTTCAAGTTGAGTTATAATTGATATTTCGGAATTATAGATTTATTTAATTATGGACTTGATGATTAGTTAGAATAACTTTATAAAGTCGATTTGTAATGAGAAAGTGATAAGATGGAATTTAGCGAAGTCGATTGGGTTGTGTCCGATGGGATTATAATTCGATAGTTTATCCGTCATGTTAAAATTTGTTTAAGAGATAGTTCCACTAAGAGTTGGTTATATATCTTCTAAACTGGCCGGTATAGTAGTAGGTCTTGATTATACTTTTGAGTGTTGTTTAGGCGTTGATCGTGGAAAGAGCGGTGCAACCAGTTGTTTTTAGCGAAGGTTTTGAAGTAGCTAACTTGAGAGGTAGTACTTATCGCGGGTGTTACTAAAGTAACACTTTTAAATTGTGTGTGAACATGTTATTGTGATATGAATATGTGAGAATGATATAAATGTTATTATGATATTGATTATGTGAGAATGATGTACATGTCATTGTGTTATGATTATGTGAGAATGATATACATGTAATTGTTATATGATTATGTGATTATGATGCGTAGCGTTAAAGATTGCTGGAGGTAAGTGATGGCTTGAACTCCCGACTTATATTTCTGATTTACGTGGTCTTGTCGGCCTTATGATTCACAATGACTTGTCGGCACTTATGATTTACGTAGCCTTGTTGTTGGTGATTGGCTGTGTTTTTGACTTCTACAGGTGTGAGATGTTTTAATTTGTGTGCTTGGATATTGTTTGGGAGTAAGAGTAGGCTGGTTATTGAGAGGTGATGGTTAGAGTTATCTATGACTTGAGGGAGTGACTTGAGTATCGAGGGGGGTGACCACATAGTTGGGATTAGTAGGGATTGAGTGACTACTCGCTTCCTTGCGGGATATGTGACCTATTGGCCTATCTTCTGCAATTATAATTTTGGCCTTATAATTAAATTATAAGAAGCGGTATGACTCTCTTTTGATAAACTTTCTTTGTATGCGTTGTCGGTGTGGCCATACTCACGGTATAGCGTGCGGTTTAGCACCCTCGCCGGTATAAAGCGGTATGACTTTCTCTTTTGTCTAAGCTTTCTTTGTGTGCATTGTCGATGTGGCCACATACCTACGGTATAGGCGTGCGGGTGTGCCTTATACTTAGTGTATAGAGCGGTGTGCCTTATACTTAGTGTACTTGAGGCGGTGTGCCTTGTACTTAGTGTATGAGTGCGTGTGCCTTATACTTTGTGTATAAGTCTTGATTTTGGCCTTATTGATTAGTCCGTTCTGGGTAGGCGGATTGAGTATATGCGCATTCAGAGGATGGTATCTTGGTGGGGATATGAGAGATAGGAGGTTTGATGACTAGAGTTTTGAGTAGTTGTTGAGTCTATTGATTTCTTTTTCGAAATATTGGCCCGCTTCTTTGAACCTTATTATATCTTCATATATTAATAATACACGAGATTTCTAGCGGAATTATGTTGTATGACGCTTTAGGTAGTCTGGATATATGTATTTTATTCATGACTTTGACTATTATATTATTGATTGAATCGTTCCGTATGGTATTAAGTTCACCCTGTGTTTAAGGAATTTCAGCTAAGCTCGCTGACTTTGCTTACTTTCGCGTTAGGCGGCATTTCATTTGTGCCGAGTTGTGAGACTGACGGTTGAGCGAAGGCTGTTTGAGAGTTTTGTTCAGTGGCTAGGTGAGCATCGGGTGGCGAGAGGATCCACCAGCGATGGAATTTTGATGTGTTGTATTTATTTTGATTGTTGTATTTTCCTTTTGAAACTTTAAGCCTTGTCGAAATTTGTTGTCATTTGTATTCGAGGATATAGTACGTATCATCATTTGCTTTGCCGGCATTACTTTATTTTGGGATATGTTTGTGCCATATATATATGGGTTTGTCGTTTCGATGTCGGTGATGGATTATAAATTTTTAAAAAGCTGTTTTGATTTGGGAAACTTAATTGTGATCACATTTTGGATAAGCAATTGTATTTTAAATTGAGTAAATCCATGAGTTTAATTCAGGAAATGTTCGGATTTTATTGACTCTGCTTTCAGGCGGCCGGCGCGAATAGATTACGATGGCTGTGAAGGGCTCCATCGCCCCTCATTTACCGCATGCCACCGATAACCGCGAATTAGCAAACAAAAGCGTCAACACCCAGCCAAACGCGGATGCGCTTTAATTATAGCGCACACTAACCAAAATATAAAAAGATAATTGATATATTGTTCCCAGATATCATTTTTCTCGAACTCCCTCTTTCAAGTTGGAGGGTAATATGAAAACCGTTTGAGGTGGAAGACATGTACCCACTTCAAATATGTACGGCAATCCAAAATCAAACTAGTAGTATACGTATACTACTCTCAATTAGACAAGCAGCTCTTGAACCATACTACTAAACCATAAATCATTGACAAACTAGTAGATTAATTCGTTGACTTTGGCTTTAGCAATCAAAGAGGTTGGGTGCCTCAAAAATGCATAGAAGAAAGAAAAGAAAAATAGTTCCTAACGAACAGGGACAACTTCACAGAATGAAAAATGAGGAGGAGGGCCATTCTTTGAAAAAATAAATATTGGTAGTTCTGATGAACAGGGACATAACTAGGATGAAAAGGGCGGGAGGGGGCAATGTTTTAAAAAAAAAATATTAGGGGGGCAAAATTGGAAAAAAAATTATAAAGAAGAGAATGGAACACTCATAACAAAATAACATTAGAAATTGGTGCCTGAGGCTCGAACCCACGCTTTCATTGGCGCTCCATTCTTTGCATAGGATATATATTATTCGCTTGCAAAATAGTAGAGGGGGCGAGGGCACCCTTCCCCCCATAGTTCCGTCCTGCGGGCGAAAACAAATTAATATAATTACTTCAAGCGTTTTGTTTAAATGAATTATGGAATTTTTTTAAAATGAAAACATCCCAAACAATTTGGAATGGAGAGTATATATTTATATATGTAGATGTTCGATAATGGGTGGCTTTGTTATGGCATAAGCCATCAGTCCAACCCGTAGGAAAATAAAATTTCAAGACCAAGATTTTAAGCTACGTCTGTGATAAAATATAAAGAAGTATTTTGTAATATGAATTTTTCTCCTATTATTACAATATAGGTGATCTATATTTATAGGCAAAATAAACTAAGCGCAATAAAGCGCAAAGGCAATATAATAGGCTCGATATTCGGGCCCAGGACTCGTGTATTAAATATTCTAATAAACTTGATTTAACACGAGGTCTAATACGTGAACCACAACTTTATAAAGTCAACTACTTGAGTCATCCCATATACACATGAAACCATATGCATGTAATCAACAATACAAAAAAGATGGTTCTATAATTGAATTGAGGAGTTCTTAATTAAGTAACAATTTTGGAATCATCAAAATGACTGAGAGAAGTTCTGTGTGAAATGGAAAAGCCTCAAATAATATGGCAACTAAAGTAAAGGAAATTTGGGAGAAGATATGGAAGAAGAAAACAATGGTGGCTCTTGCTTTGGGACAGTTTCTCTCCCTCTTGATCACTTCCACTGATTTCTCATCGTCAGAATTGGCCAACAGAGGGTAAAAACAAGACTCAAAATTTTGACAGTTTACTTTTACCGCCGCGTGGAGTGTGGGTTACAGGGAAGCGCTTCAGCATTGCGCTCCGTATAGTTCTTAATATAAGACATAAATATTTATAATAATGTTCGAATGGAGTGTGGGTTGGAAATGCTTCACCCAGCAGCTCCCGTATAGTTTAGTAATATAGCGATCACCGCGTCCGGCTGAAATGGTTTATTTAGAACTCATATTACCACATTAATGATATTTATTATTAACAAAAAATTAAAAATATAATAACAATACAGTTTAATAATGCGGCCACGATATTCTTCACATTCACTTCTTGATAAGTTTAACATAATTGTTATAATAACTAACTTTTAACATTCTCAAATTGTTAAAAAAATTAAAGAAATATAAATTCACAAATCATAAGAAACAAACACAAAATTATAACATTCCCGAATCTACAATATCAAAATTTAGCAAATAACCCGTTCTTACGATATTGCCGTGATAGTATATAAGTTTCTCGGTGGAGTATTTCGGGGTGAAATTAAAAATTTGAAGTTGAGTAGTCGCAGTCACGACAAATCGGTCGGTTGGTGGTATATTCGATTTGTGGTAGGACCGGAGATAAGTATAAATAATTTTTGGAATAATATCGATATATCGAGATGAGTATGAATGAAGTAGTAATATATATCACGTCGAGGCAACTTACAGTAAATCGGTTCGTTGAGATTTAAATACGGAAGGTGTAAAATTAGCAGAAACAGGCAGACTTAAATATCCCACCTACCACCCACTATCTTAAATCGCAAATCAAAACTTCTTATTCCCCTCCATGGCAATGCTCTCTCCATTTCACATGAAATTTTTCCATTTCTGCAAATCGATTATGCTTCAAATTTAAGAACAAAGTTGTGGATTTTTTCTTCTCCTTATCATCCTCCTGCATCATATCTAGGTAAGAGAAGATCAAAATCTTTTGAGATATTTCTTGAGTTTTTGAAGGAATTGACTTTTATGGATTTTTTTGTTGACTTTAGATCTTGAATTTATTATGGCATAGAAATGTTATACGAGTATCTTATAGGGGGATTAAGCGGTGATTTTGAGTGATTATTGAGGTTAGAAAGTGGTGTAAATTAAGAGTTGAATTTTATTGACTTTTATTAAATTAACTTTAAATTGTAATATGAGGTTAAAGGACTTTAATATAGTTGTTTTGGGTATGGAATTATTGGTTTGGATATGGATAGGTAGAATTTTAGTTGAGAAAGTTTGAGGAAAGTTAAATTGTTATAGCATTTGCCCAAGCGTTTGAATTGGAGAGTTGTATTTAATGGATTAATTAGTGTCAATTGATTGTTGGATTGATTAGAGATATTGTAAAGTGTTATTGTTGGGGTAATAAAGGGGCGATGACAGGAAGTTGGCGATTAGAATGTAGTTATCATTTGGAATATTAAAAGTGTATACGATCTTGGGGATAGGATGATTGCTAAGGGTTGTAAATTTGAAATAGGTGAGGCGTGGTATAACACTTTCGGGGTTTATATAGATGCTAAGAGAGGTTATTCTACAAAATGTGTTATAATGTATAATTTCCTTGAATAGGAGTTGAGCACGGATACACGAGGGCGCACAAATTAAATGGAATTCTTTGCTTTCGGCTCGTGGTGAGTACAAATCTCGCGATGGGGGCTTTAAATATATATTATGTTATATATTTTGCATGTGTTGTCTTGGAACTATTCTAATATGTGTATTGTGTGATTATGATTCATATTATGATAATTAAGATTATGATTGATATTGTATGTGTAAATTACGATTTATGATTCATATGATGGAAATAGTAGAGATTATGAGGCATATTATGAATAATTGAGATTATGATTTATATTATTATGAGATAGTTGTGAATATGATTCATGTTATGAGATTTTTATTATTGGTATGTGTTGTGTGTGTGGTTGTGTGCGGATGTGCTTTGATTGCTTTGTGTGTTATTTAGGGCGGTGGTGACCCAGGCCGGGAGATTTGGTGTGGTGTGCATATTGTCTGGGTGGCCAGTGGTTTGGGAGGTTTGGTATGATATGCACATTGGGGGTGTAGCCTCGGTCGGGAGGATGGAGGTGGAGGCCTCGTGGAATTATGTGGAGGTGGATTCACCGTATGTGTGTATTATATGGTGGATTCCTCGTGTGTGTATTATTTGGAGGTGGATTCCTCGTATGTGTAGTATTATTGCGTGATTGGATTCCTCGTTTGATGACTTTGTGTCTTTGAGACTATTTTCCTTAAATGAATATCTGTTGTTAGCCCGGTTATAAAGTGTTATGTGATATCGTATGAGAGAACTCTATGTGATTTGTGATAGTTATTGATTTGTGTAGTCTAGTTAATGTATAAGCATATGTTATATATATAGGAAGTATGAATATGTGATGGGATCGAAATGCGTAGTATTTTATTCCACTTTCGGCTTAATAAACGACTCCACATTCTCTACATGGGCGGGCGTTTATGCCTAGGTTCTAAGGGTTGATCGGCGGGGTTGTCGAAAAGCTACATTGATAGGCGTTTGCAGTTGAAGATCATAGATGAGAGCGGTGAGGTGGCATAAGGAATTCCTCGTCAGTCATTTCCTGCATTGTTGTCGACTTGTATGTTGTTAGACACATGTATTGTATTTCATTGAGGGGTCTGGTTGCCATGCTTTCCACATGTTGTATTTTTGGATTCTTGTATATCTTTAGGTTAGCCAATAAATTTAAAAGGTGGTTGTATTATGTTTTTCGTTGTTTTTATTGTATATGTTGGTTAGCGATGGACCAAAAGTGTATTTTTATTATTATTATTAATGTCAAATGAAGTCTTTTTTATGTTGTCATCCGTGATCGGTGACTGCAATTGTCTGAGTTGTTGATGACGCCCAGCCTCGAGGCTGACACACGACTGGGGAGGCGGAGTCGTTACAAGTTATAATTTCCAAAGTACAAAAATATAACATATCGATTATTATCTTATACTTTTTGAAATGTGAATGTTTAACATTATTTGCATCCGCTATCTGAGAAACCGCAAGTTAGTTAAAAGAAGAATTGGAACAAGCTTGACCTATGTGCTCGGTTATCCCAACCGACCCTTGGCGTCAATGAGTTGGGTTTAATTTTTGAATCAATGTACCACGTGTTGGGGGCTAATTTACATTGATATTAATATTTTGTAATAATAATTCAAGCATAATTAATATAACATTAAATTTAAAAGATTCATTATGATATATATTAACATACAATGGATCATGATACATATTATTAACAAAAAAAATTAAAATATAATAACAATAAATTTAACATTTTTGACACTGATGTTCTTGGCATTCTACAAACAATAAGTTTAACATAGTTATTTGTAATTACAAACTTTAACATCTAAATCATTAAAAAAATTAAAAATATAAATTCACAAATCTTAAAACAAACATAATAAAATTATAACATACCAAATCACAATATCATAAGTTACTAATTTTCAGCATTACTAAAAATATAACATACCGATTATTATCTTATACTTTTGAAATTTGAATGTTTAACATTTTTTCAATCACCAAACAAAACATATGTTGGACCCAAGGAATTAAGAACAAAGCACGGCCATATTGCTCGATTATCAACCGACAGCCGTCCGTAAGAGTTAGGTTTAATTTTGAATCATGTACCACGTGTTTTGTTGGTGTTTTTAAAGAAATATGAATAATATTCTATGATACTATTTGGATAGAATCCATGATCACTATGGAGTTGTATAAACAATAATTAAGAGGCGAATATGTTTACGAATTCTTGGGGAATAATTATCGGAATAACGGCCAGGCGGAATGTTGTGAGGCCGCTGAGCATCAAAAGCGAAGGAATGCCTCTAAGATTGTCACGCGGCGAGCAAACAAGTCGCCCACTTTGGGGCAGGTTTTACGGACTCCTTTAAAATATTGAACTAAAGAAAGGAGTTGGGCAAAAATTCGAAGGAATTTCTCCACAACCTAGTCGACCAAAATAGAGAAAAGGAGGATAGAGCTTTTTGCCTTTCACAAAAGTGAATACCAAAAGTGAATGAGCAAGTTTCATCTCCAAAAGTGGTCTTTATATAGGCATCAAATGTCCTACTTTTTAGGCTTTTGGCCAAGGAGGATTAAACAAAAAGCTCTACCACACTCCTTAAGTGTGTTTTAATTAGGCCGACATAGGGTGAGAAAGGTTCTAGAGGCATCTTCTTCTTATCTAAATAAAGGCACTTAAAGTGGTAGGTAAAATCGACAATGAGTTACAAAAGAATATTCCGGAAACCTATCCACATATGTTGCTAGCCGAACTAAGGGGTGTATTTTTCAACAATTGAAAATTCGCCCCAATGTTCTTACATAGTTCCATTTTAAACCCGAGAAAGTTATGTAGTGAATTATGACTCGCTTTTTATTTGTATATGTGTGTGTGACCTCTTAGGCTCGCTTTGTTGAATTACGAACATTACTATATAGAAATCGAGAGCCGTATATACAGTTAAACTTAAATGAGTAAATCGGTTGTACAATCTAATTTTCAACGGCCACTATTTCAAATATCTCGTATTTCGACACTTTCTAGAAACTTGTCATTGGAATTACTTGTATCAAAGCGATTCGCCGTCTTGATTTTCCAACGGTGACTAGGTAAGATTATTATTGTCACCAAACTCCTACATGACTCTGATTTCCTGGCTTATCATTACTTTATGTAAATATGTTATTAGGCTTTAAAGAAATCTACAATACTACATAAAAAGGGGGTATTTCTATCATTAGTTTTTGCGCATAATCCCCATTTATAGTTAGTGCTCGGCATCGAGCAGCGAAATTGTTGGACGCCCAAATACGCTCATACGATTTTTTATTCCTTGAAAGTGAGTCCGTTTCACCGATATTTGTAGGTGCGAAGCCTAAACACGTGAAGAACCTGAATTATTCTTGAATCGTTACTGCTTAAATAAATACTTGGAGAACAAGAAAGGAAAGAAAGTTCCTGGGAGAGTCTTTAACCTGCTTGAGGAGTAATTAATTACCTTTTTAGGCGGAGTAATTAATGTGGCTTTATTGAAGAAAAAGTAATTCATATAGTTTATTTGTGAAACCTATAAATGCGCTTTATTTTCTGTGGTATTATTTTCATAATGGTGGATGGAAATCAACCTTGTAGGTTAGAATAAAGAGATTTTATCTTATTTTTAGAATTACGAGAGTTTATTATAATTTTTGTTGATGTTGTGAAAAAAGTCATGAAAGATTCAAGATAGCATATATAGAGACTTATGTACAGGAGTTTTTCGTATTGACATCCAATTGAGGAGAATCGTTGAGTAGAGGTTTCCTTTGAGTCTGGCAACAATATTCATGATATTATTGTTGGATGCATAGCAGTGAATATATCTTTCACGTTGAGAGAGGGAACTGAGGGGTAAAATCCTTGTGCTCGATTTAATTTTAAAATTATTATTATTATTATTATTTTCTTCTGGATGTCCATATCTAAATTGAGTGTTAAATCATCGGTTTAGGTGAGATTGGCGTGCAGGCGAGGATCTGAGTTGATATGGGTTATTTAATGCTTGATTTGGCAGGTTCTAATACTCAAGTCTCATAGATTCATGGATTTTTTTGCTATTGAATTGATTGGTCTTAAATTTACATCCCAATCAAGTGGTAACTCTTAATATTTCCTTGTCGGAAATGGGCTTTCCTTCCCATTTTCTCCTTGCGGTAATTTGCAAAGACAAGAACAGCATCGATAATAGTTTTATAACATTAATTTGTTTTCATATATGCAGCAAAGTTTAACCATTAGAAGGAATCGGCTTCTTGGGATTTACAACTCTTGGGCTTATTATCCTTCTTTGATATGTTGTTTCAAAGAATACAGAGCACCAATTGTATGATGCGACACTGTTGGATCTTCAACTATGTGTGCATATTGGAGGCATAACAAGCTGCTATTAAGTTGGACCTGAGCGTTGTGAATGAGCAATAGTATTATAGTTTCACGGACTTTAGGATACTCATTGACTTGACTTTTTTCCTAGCACCTAGTTCTATGACACTTACAAATGGCAGACATAATTTTATGAAAAGTCAGCTCCGTCCTCAATTTTTAATTGCCAAATCCCGAACAAAGTTTTACGAGGTAAATCTTCTTTCTAGCAACTTTTTTGGGAGCTCATACACCCAGTAAATCTATTCTCTCGATTGGAGGACTTTCTTGTTGCTTAAACGAATCATAGATGCTCTTTCTCAAAAATTTAGTTACCCAATCAATGAAGAATGTATTCTTGTCCATTTTACAAATAACTGCATGATTCCTTCAAAACAAAATAAGTGATTCAAATTATCAATTATTTCATTTATCTTATTTTCTTTCTTTCTGATTCAAAAAAGCATAAACTTTAGGACACTGCATGCTGTGTAAGATTCTTGAATCTTTTATCGCCTCTTCTTTCTCTATTTGCACAAATGTCGGAAACATCGGGGGCATTACCTTTATTGTTCTTTTTTTGCTTCTTTTTTGTTACCGGCCGTTTGAACGCTTCCAGTGGCATCGGGGAATGCTATCCTGTATCTCTTTTCTTCTTCTTCTTAGTTTTGTCCGTCTATATCGTGAAAATAACATGTTTTAAAACCATAAAACCTATATAACAGGTCACACGAAAAATTTGAAACTAACATCGCATTATCACATATGCCATAACACAATATCATAAATAAAGCATATCGCCGATGTCAACTTGAAACTTATATAGACAATGAAATTCAAAGCAATGTTGTCACATTGCTCCATTATCACTTGGCTATGCTTGATAGAATGTGAAGCATCCCCAGTTATCCATTTTGAAATTTGCCTACTTAAATTGTAAAAATTTTGCATTGTTTTGCATTGTTAAACCTTACGCTTACTCGTATGCTGAGAGTTCTTTACTTACATTGAGCTTTCATAACTACAAATTTCTTCATATACGAGGATTCGACATACTTGGATGATTAATTACTTACTACACTAACTAACTAAATTTGAACAGCCAGCCTACATTCACCCCAATTGTCTTCTCATACAAATCATTTAACAGTAAGAGCAACGTATCGATATTTAAACTCCAAATTTACTAATTCTAACCATAAAAAAAACTGGCTTGTTTTTAAAACCATAAAACCTATATAAGAGGTTTTTAATGATTTCAACTTCGCATGTTCAAACAATTTCTACAATAAGCTACTGGAAATCACTAATTAATTCCATAGAATTTTTAATGCATATACTAAATTGTTCAAGAATTTCAACAAAATAAAATAGAATTAATTAAAATGGCAGTCGGAACAAAAACTTATAAAGTACCCAAACGGTATGCATAATTTTAATTCAAAAATTACATAATAACACCACTAATTTACTTCCCTAAGGTTTAATCTTACACTTGTACAAAATAAAAACGAAAATTTAATAAATGCACTTTTAAGCAAGCTTGATTACCCAAACAATTATACAATTTTAATTTAAGGTACATAATAACACCATTAAGGTTTTAATCTTACAACACATACAAAATAAAAAACAAAAAAATTTAATGTTCACTTTCATGAAACAATTACCCAAAAATTATGCATAATCTTACAACACATGTAAAATAAAAACCAAAAATTTAATGATTAAAATTCGAGGCGTGATTTTGAGAGGGTTTATCCATAATTAGATCACGCTAGCTACTTGAAATTATAATGAACACGAGAAGTAATGTAAACTTTTTTGTAGTATACTTGAATTATAGTGAAATCAATAAATTTCAATTTAAAGAAATTGCTAAAAAATTGATTTAAGCGTTTTGGGTAAAATGGATTGGAGAAAATGGTTTTGGTTTTTGAGTGGTTTGGATCGTTTGGATTGGAGTAAATGGTTTTGGGTTGGATCAGGCTAAGTGAAATTTGGATTGAAGGAATTTGGAAGCTTAGTGCTTGAGGTGGATTTGCGAGGCTTATCGCCCTGCGTAATAAATCATATATGCACCAAAATCGGACCATTTTAGAGTTGTGTAGATTATAATTTGTTTATAAGATTAATATTTAATTCTTTGCAACATCAATTTGAGATTAAGGACATTAGAATTTGTTGTTTTGAGGGAAGTATGCCTTCTCTTTAGATAATTACAATTGTCAGGAAGTAATCTCTATTCAAATTTGAACTTTTATATATGTTTCAAA
Organism: Lithospermum erythrorhizon; assembly: GCA_019722365.1. Classification (NCBI taxonomy): domain Eukaryota; kingdom Viridiplantae; phylum Streptophyta; class Magnoliopsida; order Boraginales; family Boraginaceae; genus Lithospermum; species Lithospermum erythrorhizon. Next base: position 226,989 of record JADFUC010001623.1, read on the forward strand.
TAATATAATTATGAAAATATTTTATTTAAGTCAATTTTCATTAAATACATTTCAAAATTTTTATATTACATAATTTGATTTTAAAATATTTTATTTTATTTACAATTCTAGTTAATAGAATTGAATATTTATATTTATTTATATACTTAAGTAATATTTATATTTATAATTATATATTTTAGTATAGAATTATCTTGATTTTTAAGATTATATATTATTTATTAAATGTTTACTTTGCTTGAAAATGTTTGAAGTGTTTCTTACATTTTTATAATTTTTAAATTATATTCGAAGCGAAACATTTAAGCCATGTTATGTTGGAGCAGATTCGAAGATCTTGTAAAGCAAACTGCTGAAATTAAGCATCTACAGAGATCCAGATGTTAAAGTCACTCTTCTTGCTTAAGGAAAGTAATTCCAGAGAGATTTTTTAGTCGGCTAGTTGAAGCTCTTGTCTTGGATTCGCCTCTTTCTTAAGTTGTAATTGTTGAATTGATAGACCATAATCGTTTTGATATACATTAAATAAAAAAAGATTCAGGAGTACTGAAATACGTAGTAATAAACTCTAAAAGGGTCTTCCTTCCTCGAGTTTTGATTCATTAAATTTGCATTCTCACATTACCTAATGGCAAGTGAAAACACAATTCCACATAAATATTGATCTAGATTTTATAGATATTGATTTCTCCTTTGATGATACTGAAAATTTTGTTGGGGACACTGAAATTCCAAATAAAAATGGAGAAAATTTTGATGGTGAAGGTGTAAATCAGAATAATGGAGAAAATTTTTAGTTAGTGAGAGAGGAAAAATGTGAAATGAAAGTGAAATATTTGTTTGTCAAATTTAAAGGGGTATTTTCGATAATTTGATTGGGTACTATATATAAAGTTACTATATTTATCATTACCGATCATAGCAGTATGAGGCTATAAGCATAAAACAAGTACAAAATCCCGAAAAGTCAGAAAACTGAAAAATGTTGCTCATCAAATTCTGAACAAAGTGTGAGAGTCAGAAGCCAAATGGGAACTTCTCACACCTAAGGAAATTCATATATGACTATAGTATTGCATTAATATATAGTTAAAACCACCATTATAATATTTTGCTTTTCAAGAATCTAAGGCTGAAAAAATTATATTGCTAGTTTAGGGACAAGAAAATAAAGAATTATGAATTTAAGGGAATTTTGGACACAGAGGACTATTGTTGGTCTAGTTTTGGGACAATTTCTTTCTCTTTTAATCACTTCAACTGGCTTTTCATCTTCTGAACTAGCTAGAAAAGGTCTGATTTTTTTCCTTCTGTTTTTGGGTGTGTTTGAATTATGATCACTGGAGCAATGCGTAATCGCTCCCCCTAAATTTTTGAAATATAATTTTATTAAGGATTTTTTCAAAAACTATAGTTATTATTTCAAAAATTATGTTGTTCACTACCATAAGAGATGTCGCCCCTTATCTCTGAAAGTGCAGTTCATGCACTCGGTATGATTGTTGTAATGGTTTTGATGTGATTGAGAAAAATGGTTTGTTAATTTTTTGAGTTTTGTTTAAAGATGCTTTCTTTTTTTATTACTAATGTATATGTCATCTTATAGTTTTTGTTTTTGTATATTTTGTGTATCAGGTATTAATGCACCAACTTCTCAGTCATTTCTGAATTATGTGCTATTGGCATTAGTTTATGGGAGCATTTTGCTATACAGAAGGAAACCATTAAAGGTTAGCTTTTCATGTTCATCTTTATTACTTTTAGTGGTATATGTTTAGCTTTATTGTTATGTTGCCATTTGGTAATTTATGTTATTGGTTAGGATTGGATAAATTCTCAAACTTGTAGCACCAAACATCAATATTAAATTGCTTAGGATCGTCTATTGCAAATCGTGTGACAATACCCTTCCTACACTGATCAAAATAATATGCGATAAGTATACAAATTGAATTGTTACTACGATTTTATATTCTCGGGCTTTTGGATATAATGAAATAAATGCGCCAATGGCTCAGCCCCCACCTTCACCTACGCTTTTTAATCTTTTGTTAAGTAGTACGTAATTAACTGCGGAGTTAAGTAACTTGGTCGGTCGAGGCAGCGCTCCACTGACTACGGTAGAGAGTAAGGTTGTGTGTCTTATCCATTCACTTACAGATTACAACCTTACCACATAGGCGGGGTAGCGGGAGGCCTCTTGATAGGTAGGTCACGTTGGTGATGAAGTTGACGCAATGTTTTTGTTGATGATTCTCATACACCATCTTTAGGTTTGTTTTAATACTCTTCCTTCTTGTTTTCTGGAACAGGCAAAATGGTATTACTATGTCCTCCTTGGGTTGATTGATGTAGAGGCAAACTTTCTTGGTATCTCCACTCTACATTCTCTTTAAAAGTTATGGCGCTCTATATATAATTATTAGATCACAACTCCAGAATTTATATTCTTGATACATTCTCTTTGTAAGGCTTCTCAGTTGACATGATTCAGGTTGAAAATAAATCCTCATGAAGATCAAGATTAATAATCTATTTAATTTTAACTTTCCTTGGCCGGAAATGACATTTCACTACCTCATTTAGAGGTTTCAAGGGTGACTTGCTTCGACTTGATACTTTGGGGGAGTAGATTGATAACATGCCGATAGTTGATTTGGGCTGGTGCAGCTTAGCTAAACAAAATTAACTCTCCCCCTTTATCAAGTCTTCTGTGAATTCTGCCTTTTAAGTTGTTCTCCTTTCATGTGAAAACCAATTTTAACCTCTGCGTAATTTTATGACATGTGCTCATCACCACATGGTTGTTCAAATTGCACATGTATCCTTATTTACAGTTCTCCTGGGAAGTAGCAACAAAATATTACTGTTTTTGAAACTGATTATATGTTTATATGCAGTGGTGAAGGCATATCAGTACACGTCTATAACAAGTGTAATGCTGCTGGATTGTTGGACTATTCCCTGTGTAATTGTACTCACATGGCTTTTCTTGAAGACAAAATATGCACTAAGGAAATTGACAGGCGTTGTCATTTGTGTTGCTGGTCTTGTATTGGTCATATTTTCAGATGCTCATGCCAAGATCGGTCTAGTAAGTCAACGCTTTGTGGACTTTGTTGTAAGTTTAGTGTCTCTGATGAAATCTACTTTCCATTCTTTACAAGGCAGTAAAAAGGGGAAAGAACAAAGAAGTATATAGTGAACCTTTTTTAATCCTTTCTTCTTGAACAGACTACAAATTTTTTCTCTCTAAATAAAATAATTGTTTTAATCCTTAGAGTGAAGCTACTTGTCCAATTTAGTTTTAACATGATCAGATCTGGTGTTGGAGAAGCTCATTTGCATCCCTTAGTCATGTTTTTTTGTAAGTGCAATGTGTTGGGTACAATTCAAGTGCTTCAAGGTTATCTTTGGAAGGTTGAATTAAAATTTAATAGACACTATAATTGAGTTGATTTGGTGTATAAGCTCATGTAGTTTGAGCATCTTAACTCGGTCTGTGTGGTGCCCTGTGTCCTTCTGTAATCTGTTGTGTATATCTTGGTCCATCAATTTGAAAGAATTATAAGCCAACATTCTATTTCTTTTATAATTAGGTGGAAGCAATCCTATCAAAGGGGATCTATTAGTAATTGCAGGGGCAACACTATATGGTGTCACTAATGTCAGTGAGGTAAGTAGGTTTACAATTTTGCACCATTCAATGCATCACACTACATTAGATCATACATTAGTATTCCTCCAGCTTATTAACCATCATATCTTATCCCCCCTCCCCAAACAAACTTTATAGTTTCTCCTCGTTTCCAATTATATGACACTGTCGGTAATCTCAATGTTTTGTCATGTTTACTTAGTTATTTGCCTTTTCTTTTTCACCGCACAGTTTATCCCTTTTGCCTAGATCAATTCAACAAAACAACAAAAACAATGGGAGGAATCGCACCTACAAATAAAATGTAGGCTATTAAGAATGAGACTAAGTCTCTATTGCTTCCTATAGGGCATCTAAATTGAGCTCATTAGATTCTCTAAAAACTTTTCACGACTAATCTCAATAATTTTCCTAACTTGTCAGTGTCACAGATGAAGAATGAAATAGACTTACCAAGGGTTGTCGGTTGTCCCTGGATATTTGATAATCCTGGAAATCGGAACTGAAATATAGTATGTCGCATATAAGAGTGACCCTAAGAAAGATACTAGTTATTTTTATCTTGTAACAATATTCTGCCAACGAAAGCTATTTGTAACTTCCTTGCACCGTGCTGTCCCACCCTTAGCATCCACTTAAATAGACTTAACTACTGATTCATAGGTATTGCTTCATCCACCGTACTGTACATGAATCGCATTCATGTTTATATCGTTGTATCCTTAATTCCCGCATCATATGCAGGAATATTTTGTCAAAACTGCAGATAGGACTGAGCTGATGGCTTTGCTGGGTTTTTTCGGAGCTATAGTCAGTGCTTGCCAGATGTATCCTTTTGCTATATTTTTCAGATGTCAACTCGTGTGGTATCGAATTTGTAATTGTTGAGGTGTATCATTCTCTTCTAATCTTCTCAATTCACTCAATGGCATATATCGTGGTATATGGTTTTGGGCTGATGTTCATTTGTAAAGTTTTTGGATATTGATCTTTTGTTTTTTCCTTTACATATTCTTTAACCATGTGCATAGCGCTATAATTGAGCGCACTGAACTCAAGTCTATCCACTGGTCAGCCAGAGCAGTATGTCTCTCTCCCTGCCTCTCTTTCATTCTCTCATACATATTATGAATTATCTGAACAATCTTTATAAGATATAAGAAAGAAGAGATACTTTATTGATATCAAATAAAGACATAAGGCCACAGCTAAGGAAAGTAATGGCCCAAAAGATCTTCTCCTGAAACTTTTCTTATTGTATTTGGATCTGTGGACTAGGATTTAGTAATGGATTTTGTCTTTAATGAGCTTAAATAAATGTATTTGAATTGATTCTCATTCTTTGAATGAAAATATTCATTTCTCTAATAAATGGAACTGAAGTTCACTTGCATCCTAAATTTCCAAACAACTTTGGTTGATTTGAGTTAATATTTGAACTATTCATATATTGAAATCCGACTATACAGTTAGGACATTAGTAGTTTTGTATACACGTAGCATTGCGTAAGTGAATCTCTAACACAAGCCTCATGTGCAAGTAAGTACACACATCATAATGAGATCCTTAGAAATTTCCTGACTTGAATACTAATTTCCTCTAAATTTTATTCGAGTTTCCTGGGGGTTAAAGGTTTCTTGTAGTGATACATAAATCTAGTAACATCTGATACTAAGCTTTGTATCACAAGAAAGAACTTTCCAAGACTTTGAGCTACTGAATTATCAGTTGTTAAAAACTTTCAAATTGAAATGAAAACCAGGCATATTGTACTCTCTTGTATTGTCTCACAGGTTCCTGGGGTTAGATTCTTGTTGTAATGTCTCTTGTTCTTTTTTGTTTGCAGGCGTTTCCTTTTGTTGGATTTTCCTTGGCAATGTTTCTATTCTACTCATTCGTTCCGGAAGTCTTATTATTAAAAAGTATAGGTAGGTAGAAGTTGATATCGTGTCCACGCCATCTATCAGAAATTAAATTATATTGTATATGTCAGAAATTTGACTGTTAATTGGAGTAAAAAGAAATTTCTAATATTTGATCGATTAAATTATTTGAGGACAATTGAATGATAAATGGTTAGTTTAGTTGAAAATAGTTCAGAATCTTGAGCAGTTTCCATCCTTTGAGATTGATAAATCACATCAATTACTTTTGTAATTCTCTACTGAGAAACTGATGTAGCAGCCATCGTTGTTTTTGTTGGGTTTGCGAAGATCAGTGGATATACTGATATTAAATAGCAGCACATCCCCAAGTTATTAGACATTATGTCTTTTTGCATACCATGAAAAGGTTAGTGAGAATCTATATATATATACAAAGTGAGGATATGAATGAAGTTCAATGCATAAAGTAAGTTAAGGGTAACTTGATATAATTGTTTTCAGTTATTCTTTCATAACATATGAAATCAAATGCTTGAATAGATATCAGCAACCATAATTAGGGGCTCATGAATCTTCACATGTAAATAAATGGCTCTCAAACTGTTTCCATAGCTTAATTGTCATGCGGCTGAGGGCTTAAAGCTTGTTTTTCTCAGCTTCTTCCTCTCTTTTTACTAAAATTATCCACATCAAATCTTTTTGTATTTCTCCCAGTTTCTCAAAAGGCTGTAACAGTGTGCCCAGATAAGTGAACTGCATTATTTTTATAACAGCTCCGCCAGAACTCTGTTGAATTGCTTCTCGATGAATTGAGGGATTACTACGTTAGTCTTGCATAATTACAGCTTCTGTGGTTTCACTTAACAAAAAAATTTACAAAACTCAAATTTGATGCGCGACTCAGTTTATGAGGCTGTTGTCATGGTGATGTTCTCACAAACTTCTTGGATCCATATTTGCAGCTGTTTATACAGAATAACTCAACTATTGTTCTTCAAATATATAATTTATTTCTACTTTTCTTCAAATTTCAAATTATAACTGTATTACAACTGGTGTATGTATAACCTTTCTTCAGGGGTGATAAAAAAGTGGATCCAAGCGTTGATGAAGTTGCCGATGAAAGTACAAAGCAAAGAAGCAAGAGACTTGATGAGGAGGCTGGATCGAGTAATCAAGGACGTTAAAACGTTGAAAAATGCACACACGTTGAAGATAGCAGTAGGTAGAAGTTGAAAAACGTTGAACATGGAATATTTTTATGCCTTTTTGCTTGCATTTTTATTCTAATCTCTAGACCAAGTCAGAAAATATCCGCTGTTTTGAACTGAGTTCATTAAGCTGAACTCGTCCAAAGGTCTCTGCATTAAGTAGAAGTAGGATAAGAATAGTCTCCTCTCTTTTTAATGTTTATATTATGTAACATTCTCTGACCAATTCGAAAAGTGATTGAAGAAAGAGGTTTATGTTGGTTCCAATTGTTGATTATTGAATGATTTGATACATGGTAATGGAATGGCCTGTTCAATAAAAATATGATGAAAAATGTATATGTTAGTTTTGACTAGAGTGAAAAATGGTATATTCTTTTTTTTGATATATAAATGTGAACTTAGAACATGGTCCTCACTAATTGAGCTTAACATTTTACTTGGTATTTATGTCCCCAAATCTATCTCAACTTTATTAAGACTAGTAACAAAAAAGAGATGTTCCATTGATGATCAAGAAGATAAAAATCCCTGAGTTGAACCAGATTTCCAAAACAAGAAAAATGAGGGATCCTGATTCACCCCCTCCTGCAGCTGGAAATGACGATGCTGATTGTGAACTTTTTTGGGAGTTGAAGAAGCGGGGATGGCCTGATATTGAAAGCTATGCGTGCCTGTTTGCAAGTTCAGGTTGCTCTTCTTCTCCTCCATCTTTCCTTGACCATCAAAGATTCGATCCTTTATCGAACTTGGACATGTCAGCCTGGCAGCATTTACTGTTCGTTTTAATGTTGTTGATAAACACAAATTCTAATTTTAGGGGGAAGTCATCGTTAAAGAATGGATGTTCTCAAGGCCTGATCAAAGAACAGAAATTTGATATTGATAAATGCGGATCATATGGATCTTTAGTCGACCTGGAAGAGGAAAATTCTGATCTCCAACCTGACTTTCCTAGTATGTCTTATAAGAGAAGTACCATTTTCTCGAATATTCAAGCACTGAATTCAAGAATATCAGGAGATGTAGAGGATACAGCCAAGTTTCCATTCGATGTAGATGTTGATATGAAGGAGTTCCATTCCATAGATGATGCTGATGAACCTCTTTTTTGGACATCTGCTCTGAAATCGGCCTGGATTTCCGATCCTGGATCGAATTTCTTTCCGATGTCACCTCCTAAGAAAGGTATTGAGATGATTGGGGAAAAGACAGCAGATCTTTTGAAAGTGGAAGAGGTAAATTTGGATGAAGTAAACACTGATGAGCCATTGGTTTGGAACTCTGATCATAAGTTTGATTGGAGTCCAGAAGTTGCCTGGAACGTTTTCAACATGTCACCCTCCAAAAGAAAAAGAGGGGAAGTTTTAGAAAATCAGAATAAATTGGAATATTTCAAGGTGGACAAAAATAGTTCCAAAATGATGGTTGATCTTGAAGATTTAAAACCAGATGAATTATTTGTTTGGCCATCAGATCAGAAACTTGATTGGAATTCTGAAGAAGTGTTTAATTTGTTCACCATGTCACCTCTGAAAAGGAGACAAACCCGAGATGCTGGTATGGGGGACGAGCCGTTGTTTTGGCCATCTGACAGTGCATTTGATTGGGAGCATGAAGCTGCCAGAAATTTCTTTGCTATGTCTCCTCGACGGGGTAAGAAGATATCATTTGAGTCCTCAACTACAAGGGAAGTGGAAGTGAAGGCATCGCAAAAAAGAAACCGAAGAATAGGTGGAGTCAGAGAGTCTCCAAGGGTGGTGGAATTGAGAAATGGAAGTGCAGGCTCCAAAGGTGTAACCAGAACAAAATCCATGCCTGCAAATATGAGGAAATGTTCTCCATTTGCTAACAAAGAGGGTATACCTTGATGCTAAATTGTTTATGATGCTTATTTGATTGCTATGTGATCTACTCAAGTCTGATTTATTTTAAGAGTCATAAAATAAATGTTGTTTGAAATGTTCAAGCGTGTCTATACTTGCTCTTCTCCAATGGTATTGCCTTAAATGGTTTTCCTACTTTGAAACATAGAATAAAATAAGATAAGAAAGAAAACAAGATAGAATATGAGCAATGTGCCAACGTAGAAGATCATATAAAGTCTTCTCCCTTGTTGTATTTCAGTATTTGGGTAGAGATGCATAATATTGTTAGTTATTTCTTGTACTAACATTCTCATTCTCTGTTGGAGGTATTCTGTAAAAGGATATTTCTAATTCAAAGGGGTTTATTATATTTTAGAAAACAATATACGGACTATATTGGTAAGTATGTAAGTTATTAAGGTTAAGCCGGCTTAAGGTTTACAATAGTATTACATGAGATTATTAAAAAGGTTAAGCGATTTAAAGGCTTACAAGATTAGTATAAGTAGTGTTTTACGAGGACATAAAAGCCATTCCATAAATCAACAAAAAACAAAAAATTACCAAAACACACTCACCAATAGGGCTATACCATCCCACCATATTATATGCCTTCTCCAAAAATCCTACCAAAAATGGGTACAAGAATGCCAAAACTCAAAAACCCCTCTCACTCAAATAAATTCTTGAAGAATGCATTGTGTTAAAAGAAATTTGACATCATAAAAACCTATTCGATCAAACATAACATAAGGAAATTCGAGAAAATGATGAAGAATACAAAAACAATTGGAGGTAATTTTTTTTCTTCAATTTTACTAATATTATTTAAGTGTGATTTCTAAAGCGTTTCGATGCAAATACAATGTTCAAGCTCCAGATTTTTACAACAATTGTGCAGATTTTTCAAAAAATCATGTTCAATTATGAAAAGATATGCAAATTTTTATTTCATGGTTGATTAATTATGAAAATTTGGGTTTATGTATGCTTCATTGTTGATTAATTATGTCTTGAATATATGAAAATTTGAATTTATACATGTTCAATGATGTTGATTTCGGCGTTTGATGACCCAATTGAGTGTAATTTAATGATTTAAGTGATGATTGAAGTTTGACCCGGAAACATGCCCAATGGATAAAGGTAAGCGTTCCAACTTGAACTCAATAAAATAGCTTTGTATTGCAGCAATTTGAAGCGTCTGGTCACATGTTCCGCTATACTTAAAGGTGCCAATATAATTATGTGGATTTTATTAGTGATTTGCATGTATAACATCTAAATAATAATATTATGTTGCATTGAATGCGACTTTTTATAAACTATTGCATTCTAAATATAGTGGTATGTTTCGATTACCTTTGTGATACAGCAATATCAATACTTTTAGTATAGTGATATACATTTTTGCTATAGAAATATTATTTTAATTGGAATACAATATTGTATCCTCTTATGTAGAAAAAATGGCATGCTTGACATCTAGTCTATATCTTGAGAATTTGACAATATAATTGGTCACGATTGTATTAGTGATTGTCTATATAATATATAAATGGTATTATGTTGCATTTAAATCGCTTTTTATAAAAATTACATTCCAAATATAGTGTTGTATTTCTTCAGTATCACATTTGAATTATGTAATATCAATCTGGCCCATATAGTTGTATCCATCTTACTATCTAAAATACCACAATTTAGTATTATATGGTATTGTATTCTATTATCTGAAAAAATCACATAGCAACATCTAAATTAATTGTTATTGCTATTTCACAGTACCAAGCATGTTGCTCATTGCAAGATGTAAATAGAGAGAATAAGAAGAATGCCTGACCATCCTTAATAAGAAGAAGGATGGATGATTTGATGAGAATGTGAGAGCTACATATACGGACATTAGGTGAACATAACCATGATAAATAATTGGCAAAAAAAAATAAAGCTACAATTAATAGCAAAAAAAATTGAAACAAATTTCAAGAGAAAAAATAAATACAAGCAGCAAAAAGCGAAAAAAAAAATATCAAACTAAGCGAAAAAAAATATCAAACTAAGGAGAATATCTGAAAGATTCATAGCTCCAATATCAAAATATGTAAATAATAGAATAATTAATATCCTTTTTTGAATTAATAAAACTAAGGAGAATATTTTGTTTAAATTAAATGGCTTTAAAAAAAAAAGGCTAAAAAGTGCAGAATTAATTGTGTATCTTTCTGATTCATGGCACATGTGGAGATATTTTTCCTCAAAAATATTAAAAACCCAATCCAAAAATACACTCTATTCAATTTTGACTATTAAATCAAATTTAATGATCTAAAATTTAATAATAGGATGAGAAAAGAAAATACTCCCCATCTTTTGTACCCTTACTTCCACTATTGTTATGCTTAAGCTACAATACTAGTAGCAACTATTTAGTCCTTCTGGGAAATATTTCGAAATAATGAAAGAACAATTATTTCCCTCATGAAGGGTCAAGTCATAGTCTTCATATAGTTATGCATGTGCAGCCCATCTTCCATAATTATTGGCTATTTGGATTGGACTCACACACTAGAAAAATATGTAACAACCCATGTGCTTCGTTCATATTTTCTGCAGAACACACGATTTTGCATACTACTGATAAAATGAATTTCTATATCTTAGAGTCCACATTAACAATATCTTAGAGTATCATTAAATTGCTTATAATTTGAAAAATCCTCCATTTACAAAACCCATCCTGCATCCCCCCCCCTCTTTCATTCCCTAATTTTGTTTACATCTCCATTGCCTTATCAATCCAAAAAACTCACGATCAAGACCCCTGAATAAATCCCAAATAACTGTCCAGTTTCTTAATTGCCCTCAAAATATAATAAAGCCCAATATAATTTTCCAGTTTCTTATTAATTGTCCAATTTTTCATTTCGTTTTTTTGTGAATCTCTACTCTAATTCTTCTCTAGTTTCATCTTCATTTGTTATTTTAATTTATGTTTGTGTTGTTTGTGATATTCTGTTGGGGGAAATTGATAAACATTTAATTATGGAAGGTTCAAATCAGTAGTCAACTCATGAAAATTTGAACGTTGATCAAAACCGAAAACCGAACCGAAATCGATCAGAACCGATAGAATTGGAATCGGTCAGAATGGTTGAAGGAATCGGGTAGATCGATTTGGTTCTGGTTTCGACGCAAAAGCGGATCGAACCGAACGTTGAATCTATCGGAATCGGTCAGAATGGTTGAAGGAACCGGACAGGTCGATTTGGTTCTGGTCATCAATTGCATGTGTCAGCTCGAGTGACAACATACATGGAATATGGAGATAAGTGTGAACAATGAGTGACATTAAATAAATTGAAAGCGGTTTAATCATTATGATGAGAATTATTATTTGTAGAAAGAATTGTAAAGATTAAATAGGAACTTCTGAAGGATTATGCCATAATTAATTCTTGTAGTAGGACAAAATCTGAAAACTTATACTCCTTAGAATTCAAAGTGTGCTCGTTTTGTCGAGGTAAAGTTTTGACCATTAATTACTAATTATTCATTATTCTAATAAATATAAAATTTATATAGTTAGATTCGTCTTTAAAAATTGTTTCATAATATAATTTTCTTATAATTTTTGAATTTATATACTCCGTATAGTTTAAGAATAATTAATGGTTAAAATTAAATTTCGATTTCCGAAAACAATAATTATTTTAAATTGGAGGTAATATAAATTGTTAACTGCCAATATTCGGCCACGAGAGGCTTAATCAACTTACCGCAAGATGCGAAATCATCAATTATTAAGCTAAATTACACTATCTTGGTTCCATAATATGTGATTGTGTAGCAAAAAGTTATTTTTTTTCATAATAGTTGATTGTTTCGCAATTCAGTGTATTTTTGAACTCATTTTTTCATGTTTTACCCTAATAATTGCTTTTGATTTAGAGATTTTTTTTTTGAGATAATTATATATAATGAGGGTGTTTGGCTAAGCTTATTTTTTGTCAAAATCAACTTATAAGTTGATTTGATAAAAATAAAGTGTTTGGCTAGCATTTATAAGTGTAACTTATAAGTTTATTTTTAAAAAGTAGTAATTCCAACTTTTTTTCCAATTTTTTTTGCTCGAACTTATAAGTTGGTTTTGACCAAATGAAGTACTTTATTGCAATCAATATTTAAGCTTTTATATATTTGTTTACGGCTTCATCAGCAATTAAGTAAAGATACAAGTTATACCCATTTTTTAAGCATTTTACTCTTTATTGAAAAAAAATATACGGAGTAATTTTTAGTCATAAAATATACTCCCTCCATTTTTTTTATTTGTCGTTTTAATAATTTGCACATAAATTAGGGAAAAGAAAAAGTAATAAGAAAGTATATTGAAAATGTAGAATGACAATCATTTAAAACTATAACATTGGTAGGTTGATAATTTCATAAGAAAAAATAGTCAAAAAGTACATTGGAAATGTAGGACTACAATTTTCTGTACTAGAATGATAAATATTTTGAAACAAAAAATTTAGGCTAAAACGACAAATAAAAAATATAGAGGGAGTAATTTTTAGTTATAATTAATTTTTTATTCTTTCAAATATTAGATTAATAATTTATGTATATCATAAAGATTAAAAAAAGTGATATTTATTAGGCAAAGAACTATCAACATACATAGAAGTGCCATTGTCAATATTTTAGTATCAACTATAAGTATTATTATCCCATGTAAGAATAAAAATTTCATTATAAACTTCGTTAGTCAAACAAGTCAAAAGCTTCAATTAAACATTTGGGAAATTTCTGCCGTTCAGTCAATTTTTCGAAATTAAAATTTAGAGTATTAAAAATGGAGCTTTATTCCCAAAATTAAGCGGAATATAATTGATATATGATATATACACTTCAACTAATCAAAGAGAATCTTTATTCAAATAGTTGTTGGAATCAATTTTTACGGAAACAAGATTTTTGTAACTTATTGAGGAAAAGTAGTACAGTTGATTTTTTTAGGAATTTCAATGGAAGATTGATTGTAAAATAAATTATTGATGTATACCGATCAATAATAAACACATTTGTTCCAGAAATGAGATCAAACAAATAGAAAGTAATCAAAAGTCGGTGGACTGGAGTGAATCATGACTATATAAGCTATTAAAATGGCCAAGGCATTATGAATGAAGTCTGCTCGAACCGGGGAGATAGACTTCGGGCAGAAAGCTATCCGTTCAGGGAGAAAAAGTAGCTCGAGCCAAAGGCGACAAGAGGCCCGTATCGGGGAGGGGAAGCGGGTAAGAGGTTCTCCCGTTCAGGATGGATAACCCCATCCCAGTGATGAAGGTTTCCATGATTCTTGAAGGGCCGCTCTCTTTCTCAACGTCCAATGCCGGTTCCCAATATAGCTACATGCGCTCTTCTCTTCACGAGAAGGGCTTCTAACCATGAACGGCTAAAGGGGATTTCAGTCACATCACTCTCAAATCTCTGGCCCGGCAAGAGCACTTCTTTTATCACACTTTGACACCTTGACTTGACTACTTCGGGAAGCACTTCTTTATTAGCGATCTTTTCTTTCAATTTCTTATTTTAGTATATTCAACTCATATGTGTTTCCTCATCCGTAGAGTACATTAGAGATATGCGAAATGGCTATAAAACGAGTTTCTGCTTATTCATATTAACGGCTACTCTGGGGAATCAACACATGCGGTGCTAACGATTTGTGCCCTCTTCGTAGCTCGGAATGTTTCGATTTATGCTCCTACCTATTATACGGATATACCAAGAAAGATGTGCGGTCGTTGGGGTTTCTACCCCAATCACTTCAAATATAAGAAGCCGAGTGGGCGGATTAGTTCGGGTGAGGAGAAAAAAAAAGGAATTGAACTTAAAATTTTTACGGAGATATCCATTTTTAAGGCCAGACAGAATAAGATATCCGACATAGCGGCGTTTGATACCACCTAGGGAGGAAAAACAAATTCAAAAAGAATCACAAAAAGTTGAAAAATTGGATCTATGTCCAACGGATCACGCCTAGTAAAAAATATTTTGTTTTTTAGTTCGACTGTGGTTACACTTTCCCCGGATATGAAACACGTACCAGAATTTTAATACTTTAATTAGAAATTTGGAACCATTCTGAAGAAAAAATTTCGAAACGAAAGAAATTTTCCATAATTTGGACATGATTTTTCTTTGTAAGATACAGATGTTCAGGAATGGTTCACCGTTCACTCATAGTCATGATTTTTCTTTGTAATTAAGTATCGAGTTAGTTTTTGAACATAATTAGATTGGTTTGTTTTGAAACAAGTACTAGTATTTGTTTTCTAAAATACCAAATATTTTTGTCATTAACATTCATAGTATATAGTTGAGTAATTAATTGAGATGTAATGTATCATTGAACAAATTTGGAATTAAATATTCGATACTTATAAAATAATAATTCAAATATAAATTGTAGTTACAATTTTACTTAATTTGTCAACCAACACAAATTAGTACTTATTGAAGTAGGGTAATGTTCATGGCAATTAATAAAGAGATCGGCTACGGTTTATTAATGATACGGTTCATAATTTTCATTAATCTTTATATATACTCAATTTTAATATAAAAATGGATCACGTTACTAAAATGTACAATTCTAAGATGGTACAATTTAAATAATTCAAAAAATAGTGTACCAAAATTATAGTATGCACCTAATTAGTATGTGTACCAAAATTCGTTGAACAAATTGATACAGATTACCTAAAAGATAAAAATAAGTTTATATAATTGACATTATTGAATTTTTTTTTAACAAATGGTAGTATTATCTAAAATGTACCAAAAGAATTAAAAAATATATGTTATAAAATGGTAAAATTTACATTTTTATCTTTAATGAAATATTAATGAACAAAAAATGTAATGAATCGTAACTTTCCACATTAAAAATACTTTATATTATGTTTATTTCATATAGGAGTATTACATTATGTTTATTTCAAATGTCAAATGTATAATAATGTGTAATTTGGTCAATTTAAAAGATGACCTTGAAATAATACACCTATTTTCTGGTCAACTTAAAAATCAATGTGCCAGAAATCTAGAAATAGAAAAAAACCCAATCAAATTTCAAGAACAATAGTCATTAATAACACATCAGTCAGTAGCTGTCCATTATATTCCCTTTAAAACCTGACCCCCCTCTTAACAATTCACCATAATTTCCCTCACATTTCAGAAGAAAAATACTCCGTATAAATTTTCTACTGCTAACAAAAGAGTCAAAAATATGGAAAACTCTTCATCTTTACAATTATTTTCTGAAAAATATTCTACATTTTCAGAAAACAACATTAACCCATCATCACAAACAACCTTAATCTTCAGAAATGATAAAAATTTGATGTGCCAAAAAACTGAAAATGAGAAGAAGCAGAAGAAAAAGAATAAGAAGAAGAAGCAGGTGTTTCTTGAAAGATATGTAGAGGCAAATGAAGAAGATGAGTTAAACAGAACAAAAAGCTTGACCGATGATGATCTTGAAGAGCTAAAAGGGTGTTTGGATTTGGGTTTTGGATTTAATTATGATGAGATTCCTGAGCTGTGTAACACTTTGCCTGCTCTTGAGCTCTGTTATTCAATGAGCCAAAAGTATCATGATGAACAACATAAAGTAAATGATTCTTTATCTGATGATACTGCTTCAACTGCCTTACCTAGTTCAATTCCTAACTGGAAAATCTCTAGTCCTGGTAAGGGAATAATATGATGTACAAATTTCTCATTTTTCAATGTTTGAATATATTTTTATGTGCTGGTAAAGAATTTTACTATTAACGTGATAATTTTGATTCAAATAATAGTTGTGTCTGTTAATGCGAAAATTGATATTTGACTATTGAAAATCAAACTAATCGTTATTTTTCAGATGGAAGTAGTACTGGAGTACGTATGATACAAGTTTCAATTACTGAAATGTTTCATTATATTTTTATGTGCTGGTAAATTTGATCATGAGTCAATTTATAATGAATTTTACTATCAACACGACAATTTCGATTCAAATCATAGTTATAGTTATGTATGTTAGTTAAGTCTACAAGAATTGTTTATTTCGACTATTGAAAATCAAACTAAACATATTTTTCGGATAGTAGATTATGAATACAAGTTTCAATATTGTAACATTCTATGGTTTTGGGCTTTTTGCTATTGTATAATGATTCTTTTGTAATGGGAGACCTGCAATCATTATTCTGGCTGTCAGGCAATCGTAGAATCCTCGACTGACGTTAATAGTATTGCTCGGCCTCGGACAGAATAGTATTGATGATGATTCTTGAAATTGTTGAATTGAATGTTGTAGGTGATGATCCTGAAGATGTTAAAGCAAGGCTCAAATACTGGGCACAAGCTGTGGCATGTACGGTTAAATTATGCAGCTAGAAGAAAAAATGGTAATGCAATCATATCAGCTGAGGGAAGTCAATATTCATAGTCATCTTATTGGCATGAAAATTTCATATTATAAGCTTTTACCAAACATGGTGTAAGTAATTTTGTATCATCTTCTAGAGGATAATTCCCTTCATTATTCATTATTTTAACTGGAGATGGATTTCCAGATCTATCAATGATAGGTGAGAGCATGTTCGAATATGGTGATGTGGGTCATTAAAGTATGAGATGAACTATACTAAAATGAATGTGATGGCCAAAACTCTCAAGGCAAGTGTTGGAAACATTTCTTGAATGGATTGTCATACAATATAATTTCAATTATGTACTGTTTTTTAAATGAGGTAAAGGATCATCTCCTGTAATTGACGATTGTAGTTTGCTATAACTGTGAATCCAGGATTTTGTCTGGGCAAATCCAGGACTTTGAGAAAGGAAAACTAATCTTAGGAGGGGCAAACTAAAAACATTTTGGGGTAGTAATTCTAAAGGATGTTTTTTAAAAACATTTTGCAAGACCTTGTCGTGGCTACCCCAGTGGTGGGATTATTTTTATCATTGGTTCTAGCTAATCTCATAACATTCAAAAACGATAAGAGCCAACAAGTACATTGTTCAAGTAGCACATTAAGAATCAGTGTATACCCGGATTATTGCTAAATTTATGAAGAATTGAAAACAACGGTTGAATGGAGTTTGTCTTTTCCATTCCTTGCAAAACAATGTAAGAATAAGCCGATTAGTCTTTCGATTCCTTGCAAATCATTGTAAGAATAAACATAGGAACCGCCGCCAAGTAATAGCCGAAATATGATTCAAGTCATTTAACCAAACATGGAAAGAAGATAATAGGAAGCAAAAAGAAAACTTCTAACCACGGAGTTCATCAAGCAGTCAACTGCATATTCAACATACCGAATCGAACCGAATTTTAATTGATTTTATTGAAAAAAATATTAGACCAAACCGAAATGGCTTAAGGAAAAATCAAAATCTATTGAAAAATTAGTCGGTTTCGATTTTAATATAAACCGAATCTAAACCCACCAATTTTAACCAACTATATGTATTATGTTTAAAATATTTATATTTATGATATTTGTTCAGTCTTTCATTTAATCTTTTTATATTTATAAAATTATTATTACATGTAGATAGTCAAAATTTATTAATTAATTTTAATTAAAGTCGATTTATTATAATCGATGAAATTAATTATAAAAATCGATCGAACAAGTTACACGTGACAATTAGGCTTCAACTCGAATCCAATAAAAAATTTAACACATGTAAAATAATAAGGATTCCAAATTGGGTCTCTAGAATTAATCGAAGTCAAAATTAGGGTTCATACATTAATTAACCCTAAATTTTAAACTCGAACGAGGTTCTCGATAAAATAAAATTTTAATTAAACGTCAATTAAAATCGCGTCAGTAATCCCTAATTTTATTACTATAAAATCGGCCATTTTGGCCTTAAAATGGAAGTCTTTAAGCCACGGGGCTCAAAATGAAATCTAAAAGCGAACGGGCTTAAACTAAGACTTCGTGAAGTTCGAATTAATATGAAAATGCATTTAACCTAGAAAAGGATCCGTAACCTTCTTCCTACATCAAAATAGACGCCCATATGAATTGAGGCAAAGTAATTCCATAAAAATTCAACGTCTAGACCTCGCCTCAAAATTCAACGGTTAAGATCGATCCACTGAAATGGATCAACCAATCAGATCGAATATTGGAAGCCCGAAGCCTATAAATACCGCCCTATAAATCCAAAAATTTGCATCACATTCACAACAAAAAATACAACAAAGAGCTCCTGAGAGAATTTAGCATAAAACAACTCTCGAATATATTTCTTTATAGAAAACCTCAAGATTATTGCTTTTTCAGTGAAACCACCACAAAATCGGCGCCTTCAAAACCACCAAAATACCGAAAACTTCAACCTAAAAGCCTAAATAGACGCCAAATTCTAGGAACGAGCTATTAACACAAAATCTTCAACTCCAAACCACAAAATAGGTTCCTAATATTAAGAGTTGGGTTGAACATCGCACAAACCCGCACGCCTTCGTGGATTAACACTCAAAATCGATGAGAATCTGCTCAATTCGTGCCCTGCGAATCAAAACACTATAGATTAAGCCACAAAGGGCCCTGTAGTAAATCATAGGCGTGATATAAGCCGCATAGCCCCCTGCCTCTGTCTGGCTACAACATGCAGTAAGCTACTAAGGCACCCTCTGGATGCTTATAAGCATATCCATGAGGATAAGACTTAAAAATCGTGAATGCTCCTAAGAACTTCAACTCGCCTAGCTGCATCGATCAAGCCGTTAAGGCACCCAAGCTAGACACATAGCCAACCAAGCCTTAAGCCCCACGACTCAAGTCCCAAGACCAAGATCAAGTCCATACACCCACATCGGAGCAGTTCGCTATGCACCCCGGCTCGACTATATCCAAGTCAAAGACCAAGTCCAAGACTAAGTCTCCTATTCAATTTAGGATCACATGTGTCCAGATGCCTATCCAGCCTCATATCCATATCGGTGCACAAGTCCAAGTCCAAATTTCAGATCATAACGGTCCAAGCACAACCAAATTCTCATTCCAGCGCTTAAATCTAGTCTTCTAGTCCAAGACTATACCCAAATCCAAGTATAGCATCTCAAGAAGTCAAGAAGAGGATTCATCGCTATCCACTGTGGTTCTACATCCAGCCCACCTCATAAGGGAGTTTTACATCGCTTCCACTAGCTCATATGTGCTAGCACGATGACACGAGCCAACCCCGTAGAACAAAAGGTTTCTCTCACAAAAATGATCGAAGACTCGGGCCAAACAAGTATAATGCCGACGACTCACTATCCCACTTAGCTGGGAAGACGATCGATCACGAGCATCGAACAAAGGCAATTTAAGCTAGCCTAAGGGAGCCGAGAGCCCCACATAGGCTACTTACCCATCCAAAAACTACACCGAAGACACTGTGACATCTCCACAACAAGCCTCGAGCATGCCTCAAAGGCAGCCAACAAAGGCTACAAATGCACCAGCTTGTCTGTTTACTCTGAACAATCCCTCAACAGAATCGAGGGAGTTCATCAGCAATCAAAGATTAATCGACGAGGTCATACCTCCTCGCATTCTATATCAAGCCCTACACCTCCCGCATAGATCAGCTGAAAATGCCTCATAGCTATCAGCCTCCCAAATTCCAACAATTTGATGGAGTTGGAAACCCCAAACAACACATAGCTCACATTGTTGAGACGTGTAAGAACGCTGGCACAAATGGAGATCACATGGTCAAACAGTTCGTTCGATCACTCAAAGGAAATGTATTTGAGTGGTACACCAAACTAGAACCAGCCACTATCAACAGCTAGCAATATCCGAATGCGAATTCCTAAATTTTGTTTCTTCAAAGACCGACGTATCGTCGAAGATGATAGAACCCGACCAACGCTAAACAAGAAAAATGAGCCATAAACAGATGAAGAAGTCTCGCCTTTTAAATGCAAAAGATAAGTCGTTAAGCCACGCCTTATCAACAGGTGCATTCAAGGCATGCACCGACCTCGCAATACATCCCGCAGTGGGTATACCGCCCAGATACTCGAGCAACTATGAACCCATGTTCATGATATGGAATTAACCATAACTACAAACAAGGGAGAAGGATCGACGCCTCTGGGGCTTGTAGCGCCTGCAGCTAAAGGCGACAATAAAAACCAAGAGACACCCCTGTGGTCGAGAAGAATCTAATCACATGCTGTGACTACCAAGCTTCCTTCAAGACTAAAGAATGTAGGAGGTCTCAACCTCGAGAGAAGAAGCTGCCTCTCAATCGAAAAGAAATGCAGGCCAAGGAATACCCATTCTTTGACTCTCGACATTCTGCATTCACAGAACTGGCAGGGCCAAGCTCTCATAGATTTGCTCCGAGCCTGCTGCCCCGAGGAAGCAAATAAGCACATAAAGGATTACCGCAAGTACCTCTGTGAGAGTACCGGGTCATCCTATATTAAAGTTTTTCATATTCAAGGAGTATGTGATGAATTTAGTCTGATTGTGGGGCAATCTTGTCGGGGAAAGAAAGTTTCATCCAACCACACCATTCCTCTCCTCATTGCCATCCGACCTATTTAAGTCAAGGCACCGATGACTTTTGGGCAAGTAAGCTAGACCTCGGAAACATTTGGCCGTAAGAAGTTAACGCTTGAACACGTAATAACAATGCAGGAACTCGCTAGGAAATCGAACAAGCTAAACATCAACCAAGGCTTCAGGCTAACACAATTTCTTAAACCAGATTTGCTCCTCACCCGATGCTTAGGACTTTGTAGATAACCGATTCCAGATACAATGGTTAGAACCGACATCGTTTAGAAGCACTTCTAAGCAATGTTCAAATAACCTAGAGAAGCAAGAGTTTTCACTTTAAAAATATTTTGGCTTTGTGAGCGGATGATTTCGCTTTTGTGTCTCCTAACCCGACGGGTCGTTTCAAGTTATATAAGCGAAGCAGGCGGTGATCGGGCCACCCATTTACTCTACTACGACAGCTACTTAACTCCTCGCAGAGTTGAAATAACCCGTTCCTTACCAATATTATGTTGATAGTATATAAGTTTCTGAGTATTTCAAGTAGAAATTAAAATTTCGAAGTCGAGAGCGAGAATTCAACAAATCGGGTCGGGTTGGTGGTATATTTCAGTTTGTGGTGGGACCCGGAGATAGTATAAATAATTTTGGAATATCGATATATCGAGATTTAGTATGAGATGAGTAGTAATATATGCCTCGAATAACACAATGGAAATCGGTTTCATGGATATTTAAGCGGAAGTGTGTAATTAACCGAACCGAACGGAACTTAAATTCTTCCCCTAAATATCCCACCTACCACCACACTATCTCCATCCTCATCCAAAACCATCTTCTCCCTCCTGGCCGAATGCTCTCTCCACCCCCCCTCCCCTTGAAAATTTTCTTCCCATTTCTCTCATCGATTGTCGCTTAAACTCAAGAACAAAGTTGTGGATTTGCTTCTCCTCATCATCCTCATCACATCTAGGTAAGAAAGATCAAATCTTTTGAGATATTTCGAGTTTTAAGAGTTGACTTTTGCGGATTTTGTTGACTTTAGATCTTGAATTTATTATATAGAATGTTATCTAAGTATCGATGGGATTAAATGTGATTTTCGAAGTGATTATCAATAGAAAGTGGTAAGTCAAGTGTTGACTTTTTATTGACTTTTCTTAAATTAACTTTTAAATTGTACATGAAAGCTGTAGGACTTTAATATATTGTTTTGGGTATAGAATTATTGGTTTGATATGGATAGGTAGAGATTAAGGAGAAAGTCTGGGGGAAAGTTCGTGATAGCATTTAGTGTTCGAATTGGAGGTTGTATTTAATGATTAAATAATCACACCGATTGTTTGACGATTAGAACGCGCTAAAGTATTATTGGGGTAATACATGACCGAATATTGAGATTTTACGGTTGGTATTGTAATGTGCTTATGTCGAATATTAAAAGTGTATACCAATCTTTGTGATGCGATGATTGTTAAGGGTTGTAAATTTGAATCGCGAGACGCGTATAACACTCGGGTTTATATAGATGCTAAAGAGAAGTTATTCTACAAAATGTGTTATAATGTATAATTTCTGAATAAAGAGTCGAGCCTGGATCTAGCACGAGGACCGCTGTAGTCATTATTATCGCTAGCTCGGTGAGCATACAAATCTCACGACGGGGACCTTTCATATATATTATGTTATATATTTGCATGCTAAGTATCTTAGATTATTCTGATATGTATTGTGTGATTAAGTGATACTATGTGTAAACTTTGATTTATGATTCATAACATGAAATAATTGCTGAGATTTTGGGTTATATTACGAGATAATTGAGATTATGATTCATATCACGCGATATTAGTGCATTAAGTGATTTATATCATGGGATGGGGCTTGTGAATATGATTCATGTTATGAGATTTCCTGTGGCTGCGCTATTGGGCAAGGCGGGCTGCGTGTCGACGTGTTTGATCGCTTTTCAGGCGTTACTTCATGAAATGCGGTGACCCCCGACCGGGAGGCTCAAAGCGCGCGTGCATATCATGGTGGGTCAGCCTGCTGACGGGAGGCTCGTGATATGCACATCGTAGGTGTAGCCTCGGCCGGGAGGATGGAGGCGAGGCCTCATCTGATTATGTGGAGGTGGGATTCTTCATACGCTGTATTATTATTTGGAGGTGGATTCTTCATGTGCGTATTATTTGAGCGGAATCATGTATTGCAGGCTATTTGAGGCGGATTCCCTATGCGTGTATTAATTGAGGCGGATTCTCATTTGATGCCTGCTGAAACTGTTTCCTTTGAATGATGCGCTTATTTATGACGATAAGCTCATGCGTATAAGGTTATGTAACATCGTATAAGAGGATTATATGCGAAGCCGCGGGATCGTTATTCATCAGGTATCTCGTTGATGTATAAGCATATATTATTTATATAAGTATGAATATGTATAGCGTGGGGGACCAAATTCGTGGTATTTCAGACTCACTCGCCTTAATACCGACTCCCTTCTGGCTACGGCCATGGCGCCTGGTGCTCTAAGAGGTCGATCATGAGGTTTGCTGAGAAAGCCAGACTGATAGCCAGATTGGAAGATCAGATTTATAGGCGCGGTGGCATATGAATCTCATCACCATTTCCCCTTTTTGTTGTCTCCATTTGCATATCGTTAGACTCGTATTGTATTTCATCGAGGTCTGTCATACTTTCCTATGTTGTATTTTGGACTCTTGGGTATTCTAAAGTTGTATCACTAAGATGAATTTGTATTAGGTTGTTCGTTGTTTTATTGTATATGTTGTTAGTTCACCACGATGGACAAAAGTGTATTTTTATTATTATTAATGTCAAATGAAGTCTTTTTATGTTGTTATCCATCGACGCTACCTCGTGTACAAAGTTGTTGATGACCTTAACTCGTGGCGGCCGACCAAAGTGGGCTCGTTACAATTTTGGTATCGTAGCTTAGGTTTCAGCTTTTCTGTGGTGTCCTCGTGCGGTTATGTGCCCAGTGTAAGATGATCACGTGGTTGTTGATATTCGAGTCTTCTTTATGAGTCTCAATTTCTCTTCTTTCAAGACTGTGGATCTGCTGAGATGCTACCTGGAAGATTTTCGCCAAACCACGTGCGCACCGTAGGAAAAGGTCAGATGGTATTTGTTGTTACAAGCTGACATAGGGTTCGAGGCGGTTAGTAAATTTGATGAATACACACTTGATGATGTTTATCTGGATAACGGTTCCCATTGAAGTTAAGTAGATTTTATTTTTCACTCTGGATAACAGTAGTTATAGAGGATGTGAACTCACAAGGTAAGTTTTCAAACGGTATTATCAAGATATTGACAGCTTTTGTTGGAATTTTATTGGGTAGAGATACCAAAAGATGTCGGAAATGAATCTATAATGTTGATTTGGAATTGTTAGCGTGTCGATGTTTTATGTAAATATAAGAGCGTTATGGTAACTGGGTGATTGTGGTATAAGATTGTTAATCCATAGATGCGTGAAGTTAAATCGTGCGCCCGAAATAATCGGGTGGTGCCAGTTGTTGCTGATAATTATGATAGTTGGACCTGTTAGGCAGAGGGAATTAATTTAGTCGACGATCGTGATGGACCACCTACAAGCATTTAAGAAGTTAACGAATCTATGTCCCATGTGGGGTATGAATACGAGAGGCAAGAGAAGATGTAAGTGTCGAATAGGTTGATATTGAAAATTCTATTTCGACGGATACTTAAGGAATTGAGGATAAGCTAAATGGGAAAAATTTGTCAGAAAAACTATTGTTACCATTATTGACGCGCGAGGTTATCGATCATCTAGATGTATTGGAATATGTTATACATCCGAAATATTGGAAAAAATTGGTACTGTGGAATTAAGACCGAGTACTTCTATTAGTGGATAATGGTTGGATTTAATGTAATCGAACAGATCGGGGACAAAGATGAATATTTTAGTTGATTGTCATTTTGAAGTTCTAAGTTGCTTTGGCTAGAATTGTTGCTTGGAGAATAAAGGGAAAAAAATGAAAATTTTGGGACTCGGAGAAAGAAAAGATGTTTAGTAGTACTCTATTAATAAAACTTTGAGACTGGATATATAGTGTTGAATAATTTTATGAAATAAGGATCTTAGCGGAATGGTGATATATTATTTAAAGTTGATGATAAATAGGGGAATTTTGGGAATTACAGAACATGATTGAGATTAGGTTGAAACGAGATTTTTGGTGGTTGTTAATGTATGATGAAGTTGTGTATAATCGCATCATGATGAAACGTGAAGCACGGAATAGAATCATGGGAACGTATGATACGTGGGAGTATATGCTATCGGGTGTACACGTGGAGTTGTAATGTAATAATCAAGGGAGAAAGTATGAAATTAAGATATAAATTTGATAATAATAGTTGGAACATCAAAGATTTAATTAAGGTGCAATTTGGTTGTTCGAAAGTAGTCAAGGAATGCATACGAAAGCACGATGTATTTCTTCAAGACTTGAGTATATTGTATGTAATTATATATAATCTAAGAATGTTGATTTGGGGAAAATTTGAATTTTGGTTAGATGAGTCGTAGTAGAGTTATAAGAGGCGAATCTCATAAATTATGGTTAAGAGAAGTCAATAGATTGCGTTAAGGTTAAAGGTTAAATGAATAAAGTGCATTTATTCGTTCTTCATCGGAATGTGAGACTACGAATTAAGGCGCATAAAGTGGGGAGTAAATGTTGGATATTATATCGCTTTCCAAGACAGTGATAATCGGTGTTTCGATTCAAAGGTTGAGGATAAATTTTTCAAGGACGAAGCCGAGGTTATAAGCGAATTCTCGTAAATTATAAGATTTGAAATACCGACTACCGGAGAAAGTTGGACTAACAACGAAGGAAATTGTAAAATTAGTAACTGAATATCAATGTGAATCTTTGGTATCTCTACTTATAAGAGAAATATGATGGTTAATGTATCGGGTCATAAATGAAAATTGTTGTTTAAAGGATACATGAGGGAAACTAATGATGCAGGATGCTAATGTTAGTTCTAAGATCAATTAATGGACTACCTGAGTGTGTATTTGGCAGACAAATTCATGGGACAATGAGTATTAATCATGTGGTAGAATATACGTAAGCTGCACACATAATTCAGAGCATAGTTTTGGAGAATGAGCTCATCATGGGGGTATACCGTGGAGACTTGGTAGTTTTTGAGGTGTACGCGGCTCGAGAATAATTGGTATCACGAGAGAAGAGAGAGTTCGGCTTAATTCCATAACTCTGAGGATACCGAAAAAAAAAAAAATTTATACTTATGATTTCCGATGATGGATTTGGAAATCCTAATACAATAATAATTGAATTGTTACAAGTAGATCTACAAGTTTTCTCTCGTAGTGATTGAATCATTATGTGAAGTGTGGTACAAAAGTTTACGTGGAGCAATTATAAGACTCTCAGGGATTTTGTAATGGTCACGTAGACGTGAGTCAAGATGTTAAACGCTGCTTGTGGGTGTTAATACAAAGCGAGGTCGATGTCAATTGTATCACAACATGGAATTCATGAATTCAAGGGACAAATAGGGAATGTTATGTGTTGATTCTGCATAAAGGCCTTTATCGGAAAGTAGTGACTATTGTATGAGGATATAAGATGTATCAAGGTAAAGACCCGAAAGTTAACAGAGATGATAATTTAAGTAAGAGGCAAGTTACGGTAATACTAACTTCCTGCCAGTTGTTAGGATGGCACCATCGGAAGCTATTCAATAGGGCGCTGAAGTTCTAATATTGCTTGAATGCAGACGGAGGAGGAAAATGACTCTGAATGAGCTTAATAAGAACTCGAGGGAAGAATGAACTTGATATGACTACAACAGTAGAATAAGTTTCGATATGTTAAATTAATGAAGCGAATACGATAATATAGCTATGAATGTGAATTAGGATTCATAAAGTACATACGCGAGAAGGAGGACTAAAGGAAGGTATAAGTCACACTGCTAATGTCTAACAATTTTGGGTAGAGCACGTTAACGATATTTAAGTAGTAGGAAAGTTCGTAATGAAGTGTGATGCATGAACAGGTAGGTGAAATTTTCAATTAGACTAGAAAATAAGACACTGGAGCGAGACATTAAAAGGGGATATCGATAGCTATCGAGCTAAGAATAGTTGCCTCGATAAAGGGTTATCAAGCGTGGTGTGAATGATCGGTTAACATTGTAGTATGGATGATATATATATATGCATGTTAAGTTGGAATTATCATGGGAAATCGGATGTTGATAAATCATAAGAAGACTAGAAATATACGATGTTAATAAACAGCCTAGTGGTATATGTTATGGTGAAATCAGATAATGATAGCTTTATGGTTAAGATATTATATATGACATGATGTTGATATAAATAAATGATAGGTGCAAGGAAAAAACACGATGTTGATCTATACGATAATGAAATCATGATGGTATGCGAATGGTAAATGAACGTATATGAAGTTGTATGGTAATGTATCGATGAGTGGCTTATGTGACGCTATATATAAAAGCATACTTGGGTAGATTATATGAAGGTTTGTTAAGGTGGATATAACTATATTTGCGAAGTTGGTGTTTTAAGAGGTATATATGTGGGAGCATTACGAAATGGTGGAGTTATCGGTCATGTATTATATGTTAGTTGTATGATGGGGAACCTTGGATGTATTTACTGTATACGGATACCAAGATAATCGCACAAATAATTTGACGAGCGGGTTTTGATAAGAGAATTTCATTTGCACATTAATGAATCCGGGTAGTCAATAACGCAGGTGATATGCATTTATTACCTAATTATGAGCGGATACGGCCGGAGTATCGGGTGATACGGATATTGATTTTGAGGGTATTATTGGTGGTTGGTTTATGATATTGATAACATGATAAAATATGAGTTGATAGTGTTGTACATGATATGCAGAGGACGATATCGTGAGGTTGGCCAGATGACGTGCGATGATTATGATATGATTAGATTGTATAATATCCAGCTGTAGTAAGTAATATTCAGGGTATGTCGCGAATGTATTTACGAGGTAGTACGCGATCTCTGAAGTCAATGACTATGTCGAGAATGTGATCAGTGACAAAGATGTCATGTTATTCTAAGAATAAAGCACCACATATCGAAGGCTTAGTTGGGACGATAAGAAAAATCGGAAATTTTAAGTAAATTTCGAGGACCTAAATTTTATAGTGGGTAGAATGAAATAACCTGCCTACCAATATTACGTTGATAGTATATGTTTCGGTGAGTATTTCAAAGTAAATTAAAATTCTCAAGTCGAAAGTAGCTGAGAATTCAAACAAATCGGGTCGGTTGGTGGTATATTTCGTTTGTGGTGGGACCTCGAGATAGTATAAATAATTTTGGAATAACATCTATATCGAGATGAGTATGAGATGAGTAGTAATATATGCCTCGGGGAATAACACAATGGAAATCGGTTTCGTTGATATTTAAGTGCGGAAGGTGTAGAATTAACCGAAACCGAACGGAACTTAAATTTCTTCCCCTCTAAATATCCCACCTACCACCACTATCTCCATCCTCATCCAAAACCATCTTTCTCCCCCTCCTTGGCCGAAATGCTCTCTCCATTCCCCCCTTTGAAATTTTTTTCCATTTCTCTCATCGATTGTCGCCTAAAATCAAGAACAAAAGTCAGGATTTTCTTTCTCCTCATCATCCTCATCATCTAGGTAAGAAAGATCAAATCTTTTGAGATATTTCTGAGTTTTGAAGAGTTGACTTTTTATGGATTTTTGCTGACTTCTTGCATCTTGAATTTATTATGGCATGTAAATGTTATCTAAGTATCGCATGTGGATTAATGTGATTTTGAAGTGATTATCAAGTTAGAAAGTGGGCGGTTGAGGGTTGACTTTATTGACTTTTCTAAATTAACTTTAAATTGTAATATGAGGTTAGAGGACTTTAATATAGTTGTTTTGGGTATAGAATTATTGGTTCGATATGGATAGTAGAGATTGGCTGAAAGTTTTGGGGAAAGCTCGTGATAGCATTTAGTGTTTGAATTGGAGGTTGTATTTCATGGATTAAATAATTGTCAATCGATTGTTGGATTGATTAGAATGTGCTTAAAGTGTTATTGTCAGTAATAAGGCGAGATGACCCATTGAGATTTTACGAAGTTGGCGATTAGAATGTAGTTACGTTGGAATATTAAAAGTGTATACCAATCTTGGGGATGTGGATGATTGTTAAGGGTTGTAAACTTGAATCGCGAGACGCGGTATAACACTGGGTTTATATAGATGCTAAGAGAGTGTTATTCTACAAAATGTGTTATAATGTATACTTCCTTGAATGAGTTGAGCCCGATCTAGCAATTCTAGACCGCCAGTCATTATTACACGTTTTGGGCTCGAGGTGAGTACAAATCTCAATGTATGGGGACCTTTCATATATATTATGTTATATATTTTGCATGTGTTATCTTAGGATTATTCCGAGGGCTGTGGATTATGATTGATACTATGTAAACTTTGATTTATGATTCATATGATGAAATAATTGAGATTTTGAGTTATATTATGAGATAATTGAGATTATGATTCATATCATGACATATTAGTGATTATGATTTATATCATGGGATAGTTGTGAATATGATTCATGTTATGAGATTTTGTGTGGTCAGGTGTTGTAAAGTGGTCACAGGCCGATGTGTTTGATTGTTTGTGTGTTATCATGAGCCGCGGTGACCCCGACCGGGAGGTTTGGTGTGGTGTGCATATTGTGTGGGTTGCCCCGTGGATTCGGGAGGTTTGGTGTGATATGCACATTGAGGGGTGTAGCCTCGGTCGGGAGGATGGAGGTGGAGGCCTCATCTGACATGGAGGTGATTTCATATGTGTATTATTTGGAGGCGGATTCTTCATGTGTGTATTATTTTGGTGGAATCTCTCATGTATGTGTGTGTATTATTTGTGATTCCTTATGTGTGTATTATTTGGAGGTGGATTCTCATTTGATGCCTTTGTGTGTCAAACTGCTTCCTTGAACGAATATGCGTTATTTATGACGATAAGCCTATGTGTATAAGGTTAAGTGTGTAACATCGTATAAGAGGATTATATGCGAGTTGTGACCTTATTCATTGTGTGACCCGTTGATGTATAAGTTATTATTTATATAAGTATGAATATGTATATGTAATCAAATCATATTTTGTATTCACTCAAATTAATAGTCAATTTTCCTACGGGCGGGCTGCTATGCCTAGGGTTCTAAGAGGTTGATCGCGGAGGTCAGTTGAAGCTTGCATTGATAGGTCGCGTATCAAGATCGTAGATGAGGCGGTGGTGGTATTATGAATTCTCATCGCCATTTTCTCTTTTTGTTGTCGTATTTGTATATTGTTAGACTTGGGTATTGTATTTTAATAGGGGTCTCAGTTGTCATTTTCCTTATGTTGTATTTTGGATTCTTTGTGGTATCTTTGAGTTGTATAATTAAGGTGAATTTGTATTATGTTGTTTCATTGTTTTATTGTATGTTGTTAACTACCACGATGGACAAAAGTATTTTTATTATTATTAAATACTAAAATGAAGTCTTTTTATGTTGTCATCCATCACCGGTGACTCGTGTACGGTGTTTGCTTATTGACCTAACCTCGTATGCCGACTGGG
Source organism: Lithospermum erythrorhizon (assembly GCA_019722365.1). NCBI lineage: Eukaryota > Viridiplantae > Streptophyta > Magnoliopsida > Boraginales > Boraginaceae > Lithospermum > Lithospermum erythrorhizon. Next base: position 257,914 of record JADFUC010001623.1, read on the forward strand.
GCGGGTCGTTGCAGTTAATAGTCAGAATGTGCTCTCCCCGAATGCACTTCATGAATGTTGTGCCTCTTCATCTCCAAAACGGTAGAAGAGGAAAGGTCTGCAAACTTTGGGGCTAAAAGATAGCACATTTAAATGAGTCTTCGAGCTCAATTAAGACCTCCCAAGACCCCAAGGCCCCAAGGCCCCGCTCCCGGATTATTATTATAGTTATATTATCGTAAACCTAACTACACGAGCTATACTGGGAACGGCTTGCACATGCACTACAGAGGGGCAACAACATTCTCATGACTTCACTTTACACTTCACTAAAGAGAACCACTATATAAAGTGAATCACAATTCACTACATGTCCAATGTGGTATTAAAAGTCCCACAAATTGCATTCATTTTCCAACAATCCCCCACATGAATGTAATTTTAAAACAATTGATATAGGTTGGTGATAACTACAACGACCAAATTCAGATAGATGCAGCCTGGCACTTGAACCTTTCCCTTGTGATTGCATGTTCTATGTAGACCAAAGCCTGGTAGGCCTGCGACCCTTGAACCATTCTTTTTACTGGTAAACAACGACATACTACACACAGGTATCAATCAATACTTGCCTCGGTTCTCATGGGTGTGTCCGGGGTCAGCCATGGACACCTCGCTCGTTCTTTGAGATTCCTCAAGAAATGCCCTCTCATTCTAAAGCGGCCTCTACTTTAGCTCACATAGGTGACTTCTCCAACTTTTAACGTAACCCGTGATACGTTTTTACTAGATCTAGTAATCTTTTCCAAGAGAGTCATTAAGAGCAAAGCTCATCCTGTTCCTACGGGTATCACTGTTCTCATCCGAGGAATGGGTGAAGGGTGAAACCCCCCACAGTGATTTAACTATGATTACAATTAGGTTGTCCCGTTGAACCTAGTTCTTGGGATCTCCAGTCAGCTAGGTTGGGTTTTCCTTCATAACCATATATCTAACGGGCTTCAAATTTCCATTCCTATCGATGATTTCAACTAGTTCTTTATTTAACCCTTGGTTACCGGATCCGCTAACGCTATCCTTTCACCCATGTAGTCAACAAAAGGATAACTCCAATCGAGATTAATTGCCTAATGGTTATGTCAACGACGATATGTCGTGACTACCATTATACATATGGCTTTGTGCCCGTCCGACGTCGAATGACCGTCACAATGTATGCAAATTGGCGGTAATCGGGTCTTCCCACTCAGATGTCCTCAAGAACAAAGAACCATTCAACCTCTTCTCCACATTTGTCCAATGCTATGAACTCGCATTCCATACCGACCTAGCACAATCGCTTAGTTTTGAGGACTTCCAAGACACAGCTACACTCCCCAAAGTGAAAATATATCCACTTGTAGACTTAGAATCCTTGAGACCGAGCATTCAACCGGTACTTCATCTTCAAGAACAGCTGGATATCTTGTATAATGCAACCCATAGTTTCGAGTGTATCTCAAGTATCTGAGTACGCGCACTATCGCTTTCCAATGTTCATGACTAGGATTACTAGTATACCTGGCTAACTTGTCAATGCAAGCAATATCAGACTTCAGCAACTCATTAAAGTACATGAGGCTACCTATTATTTGAGCATACTCTAGTTAAGTACACGATTTCTCCTTTTATTCGTGTTAGATGATGACTTATATCCATAGGAGTCTTTAAAATTTCTTCATCACCTTTACTAAATTTGTTTAGTATCGCACAACATAGCGTGGTTTGCCCAAACTAGTCCCTCAAGGATTTCATAATCTTAACCCTAAAATGATATCGGGCTGTCCCATGTCTTTCATGTCAAATTTTTCATTCAACATGTCTTTTGTTGATCGGGGATTATTTTTGTGATTGTTCTCTTACAATGAGCATGTCATCAACGTAGAGACATAGTGAAGATATCCATCTCTTTTGTGTCTCTACAGACACACTTATCACATTCATTTATCTTGAAGCCGTTTGACAACATGGTTTTGTCAAATTTGTCATGCCATTGCTTTGGTGCTTGCTTTAGCCCGTACAAGGACTTTACAAGTCTACACACCTTATCCTCTTTTCCCGGAACTACAAAACCGTCCGGTTGTTCCATATAGATTTCTTCATCTAGATCGCCGTTTAGAAACGCCGTCTTTACATCCATTTGGTGTACTTCCAGATTGCGTAAGGCAGCAATTGCCAGTATCACACGTATGGATGTAATTCGAGTAACCGGTGAGTAAGTATCAAAATAGTCTAGTCCCTCTTTCTGTCTATTACCACAAATGACTAGCCTACCTTTGTACTTATCTATAGTTCCATCGGTCTTCATCTTCCTTTTAAAAATCCACTTTGACTTAAAAGGCTTGCATCCTGGTGGAAGATCTACCAATTCCCAAGTGTGATTTTGAAGAATTGAATCAATCTCACTTTGAATTGCTTCTTTCCATAAAGGTCCTTCAGTTGAAGACACTGCCTCATGGTAAGTTCGAGGTTCACTTTGTACCATATAAGTCACAAAATCTGAACCGAACGATTTTTCAACTCTTGCCCTTTTACTCCGTCGAGGTTCAACCTCATTTTCCTCACTTGGACTATCTTCTGCTAGCTCTCTCTTATTTTCATCAATTTCACTCATGTTATCAATATTATGATCTTATTTAGTGGAATGTACATGAGTACTCTTTGAAGAATCCCTTGCCTCTTCTTCTTAGTTTCAAAGGAAAATATTCTCAAAAAATGTTGCATTCCTAGACTCAAGTATAGTATTTTGTGGACTCTTGGATTTTCCGATTTATGTATTAGAACCTATATGCATCGTCATAGTATATCCAATGAAGATTGAATCTACTGTCTTTGGTCCTATACTCACTTGCTTCGGTAGTGGAACCATGACCTTAGCAAGACAACCCCAAGCCCTCAAATGATAATATGCTCACAGGAACCCTAAATAATCGGGATAGGGCTGCCCTTCATCCTCATGTTTACGAGGTAATTTTTATTTAACAAGCGGCACTAGCCGATGTAATTGCTTCCCCCCACATTCACCACCTCTATCACTTCGTATCACCTTGATTTTCTTGTCAAGTTGATTTTCGACTTCGTCTTTGTAAAGTGCAAACTTTAGTATTGCCTCATCTTTGCTTTTCAAAAGGTACACATAACAATATTTTGTGCTGTCATCGACAAATGTTATAAAATAACAATTTCCACCTCTAGATGGTGTTGAACTCATGTCACACACATCACTATGGATTAGATCTAGAGGTTTAGTATTTCTCACAATAGACTTGAAAGGTAGTCTCGTTTGCTTAGCTTCAACACAGGTCTCACATTTGAATTTAGCATCAAATTGAAATTTAGGGAACGCTTTTCTCGTGATTTAACAAGTTTCCGTAAAGAATTAAAATTTACATGTCCTAATCTAGCATGCCAAATATTTTGAGACTCAATCAACAAGGTATAGTAGCTTATTCATTTTTGAAACAGTCATTACATTCAGTTTAAAGAGACCATCAAGGACATAGCCTTTGCCTACAAACATTCCTCGCTTTAGCGCAGAGCTGAGCTTATCCGCTTTCTATAACCATATTTAAACCCATGTTTGCTAAGCAACGATCCAGAGATGAGATTCTTGCGGACTTCTAGCACATACAACACATGATTCAGTCACTTCCTTCCTGATGTCATCTTGAGCACAATGGTACCTTCACCTTTCAATTGTAGAAGTCGAAGAATTCCCCATATACATCTTTTTCTCTCAAAGGGTGTTGGGTCAAGTTTGTGAAAACCCTTCACGAACATACGCGGGCTCAGTAGCACCGCATCAATCCAACACCATTCCTTTGGTTTGAACCCACAAGGTTCACTTCAAACCATAGCGCATGTGTAGATGTCGGACATCCTGACCGTCACTTTATTAACCATGTTAGCTTCATAAGTGAGCTTTCTTCTTTCTTAGGGAATCGACACTGTGCGACTTCATGACCCTTCTTCTCACAATTGAAACATTTCAAATTTCTTCTTGAAGTTGATCCCTCAGCCTTTGGTTTATAGTCTTCTGCTTGCCTTTTGAAAGATCTCGGGATCCCGAGCCATGCTCCACCTATTATTGCCTCTTCTTTCTCCCAAAAAAGGCTTTGAATCATTCTTTTCTGCTTTCATTTCCTTCCTATTGTCTTCCTCAATCCGAAGACGTAAGACTACCTCTTTCACGGTCATTTCCTTTCGCTTATGTTTGAGGTAGTTTTTGAAGTCTTTCCAACTAGGGGGTAGTTTTTCAATGATAGCAGCCACTTGAAAGCTTTCACTCACAACCATTCCTTCGGCATGAATTCCATGAAATATTACTTCAAGTTACTGACTCGTCGCTTCATCGACATCAACATCTTGAAATCAAGAAATTTCCTACCAACGAACTTCTTGACTCCAAAGATTCGAAGTTCTCAGATTTATACTTCAAAGTATCCCACACTTTTGGTCAGGTCAAGAGTGCGATATACTGAAACAATCCATCGCTTCAATCCATTTAGGATATGGCTCGACATAAATAGTCGAAAGGGTTTTCATGCTCGACTCGCAATAACAACTTGAGGATTTGATTCCCCCACTTCAAGCACAGAGCTCGTGAGAAACCTTGACAAACTCGTGAGTTGTCGCAGAACATCATCTGCTCCTCTCCACCTTTTTGAAAGTTCTCGCCTCGGCAGCCATTGAGTTCGGCTTAGCCTCGACAGGCATAATCATAGTCAAATCGCCGCGGAGGCAAAATGTGTCCATTACTCCCACTTGAGTAGTCGGTTGCAATCTGCATTGGGCAAACTTCCACCCGAATGTATCCTAACGATCAAAAATATTTCCATCACCCGTGAGGTAACGAACCATGTCCGTAGACGTAACAACAACAAGAGAGTATCACTACAAAGAACGCTCGGTACAAACGCTTGAACATCAACGTAAGCGGGTCTCAACATTTGTGTGGAAGCCATCTCAAAGTTCTCGCTAAGGTTCTCGCGGGTCAAATCTGGTTTAAGCAAGAAGAAGTTAACGTTGAACACAAGAATAATGTAGAACTTTCTCTAGGAAATCGAACAGTTTAAACATCAACCAAGGCTTATGCCAACACACCCTCTTAAACTGCATTTGCTCCTCACCCGTACGTAAGCTAGACTTTTAGAGAGCAACCGATTTCCGTGGATACAATGGTTAGAACCGAGACGCTTTAGAAGCACTCTAAGCAATGTTCAAATGAATCGGTAAGCAAGAGTTTTCACCGTAATTTTTTTTTCGCGAGTGGATGATTTCGCTTGTGTCTCCTAACCATGGGGCTGTTCGTTATATAAGTGAGTGTGTGGGTGGTGATCGGCCACCCATTTACTCTTACTACTTATTAGCTACTTAACTCCTCAAGCAGTGAGGCTAATACCGTAATGCCTCCCGAACGCACTTCATGAATCGCCAGGCCTCTTCATCTCCAAAACGGTAGAAGAGAAAAGGTCTGCAAACCTTTGGGGTGCAAAAGATAATATCTGATATTCGAGTGTCTTCGAGCTCAATTAAGACCTCCCAAGAACCCCAAGGCCCCAAGGCCCCTCTCCCGGATTATTATTATAGTTATATTATCAAACCGAACTAATGAGCTATACTAGAACGGCTTCGCGACATACACAGCAATACGTAACTGAACGAAGCATACCGAG
>JADFUC010001777.1:0-125883 GCA_019722365.1 Lithospermum erythrorhizon
TCAGTACTTCGTTCAGTTACGTATTGCTGTATCTGGGGTTGTTAATGATCTTAACCTCGAGGCGGCCGACTTGGGGTGGGTCGTTAATTTTGGTATCGAACTTAGGTTAGAATTAACATGGTGTCTGTGTGGTTATGTGCTTAGGTTGATAGTTGTTAGAGAGTTGTCCTTTATTGAGTTTTCTTGTGGGGTCTGATTTCTTCTTTCTTGTTATTTCGTAGGCATTGGGATTACCACCACGTAGGAATGCAGGTGGTTGGAGTCTTTGCCGGAGGTGCGGCAAGGGGTGCGGCGAGAGGAGGCTGCGAGAGAGGTCTTAGGAGGTGGTAGAGTCTTTGGGATTCTTTGAGAATGTGGATAGTAATGTAGGCGGTATTGAGCCTAGTGTCGGACCCCACGGGATTAAGGATAAATGTTGGTGAGATCGAGCAGTAGTTCTGGCTGTGGGCGGGGAGGTGGAGTCTGAGTAAGCTATTTGGCCCAGCTTTACGGCCGGGACCAGCAAAGTTTCTTAGAGAGTGATTCTCTATTCGGGGCATTAGAAGTTCATTCGAGACTTGGAGAGTATATTTGAGCCTATGGGAGTTCTTGGGGAGGCGAGACCCGGGCCACGCGGCTGTCACGGTGCAGTGGAGCTCGGAGGCGGAGTGGGAGGCCTGTACACGAGATCTTTGATTGCGGTGGGCGGACACGTGTTGTGGGATCGATTCGTGGAATTATTCGAGGGAGCTTTTGTGCTCGGTGCATATGTCGGCTCTAGAAAATTGATCCGGCTTCAGCGAGGGGGCAAGTATAAATGACTTCTGAGAAAAGATTCGATGTCTACACCGTCACTTCCGGAGTGAATCCTCTCTGCGAGGGAAGAGGATCGAGAGGTTCAGGGACGGAATGATATGGGAGATTCGCACCAGGTTATCACTCAAAAATTATACAACTTTCCATGAGCTAGTAAATGATGCCTTACAGGTAGAGATGGATTTGGCTGAGTGTCCAGTAGGTGGGGAGAAAAGAGGAAGATATGATGCTTCCAAGATGGCTGGTCAGTCGAGTTCTGGGTTTCGAGGGGCGTCCGTGTCAGCGGCGTGGCGTTCTGACGAGTCGGTTTAGTGCTCACATTTGCCAATTCTCGGTCAGTACTACTGTTTCTATGCCCAGGTCTTTTAATCGGTCTGGGGAACTTCAGAGAGGGTATCAGAGGAGGCAGAGTGACTATGGGTGTTTCCGTTGTGGTAAACCGGGTCATAGAGCTGCGGAATGCCGAGACAGGGTGGTGGTTTGTTATCGGTGTCGCCAGGAAGGGCACATTGCTGTTGATTGTCCCCAGAGGCAGAGTGTTAGTGGGAGTCTTTAGCATTTACTCGATGCAGCCGAAGCGAGAGGAGGCTATCACGGAAGTCGTGGGGGTCGATTCAGTGGTAGAGGAGGCTTTGGGCGTGGAGTTGTGAGTAGTCGAGGTGGCAGGTTCTTGGGACTCGTCGGGGTAGTCTTTGGAACTAGCCGTGGGCAGATATTTGCAGTTACCCGGCTGAGGCTGAGATTCCCAGGGGTGGTCCACGGGTACTTTAAATTTATGTGGGTTGGAAGCTAAAGTCTTGTTGATTCCGGGCTACTCGTTCCTTTATATCTCACGAAATTCTCAGTATTCCTAAAACTCGAAATTCTTGCTATTCCTTCTAATTCTAACTCAGGGTGGGAATGCATTAAGATTGATAAGGTACTTAGAAATTGTCCCTTAAGTATTGGAAATCGATATGCAGGGAGATAGATTTATTACCTTTTGAGATGAATGATTTTGATCTTGTTCTAGGAATGGATTGGTTGGGGAAACATCATGCAGTGATAGATTGTCATCTTAAGAAGATTGAAATATCTAGTCCTGGTAAATCTAAGATCTTAACACCACAAATGATGAAAAATCCTTTCCTCTTTGTCTCATTTACGCCTTGGTTGCCCTTAAGATGTTGAAGTGGATGTATTGGTTTATCTTTGCCCATGTTGTCGACACGAAGTAAAGAAGGTTGATTTGAAAGAGGTGCATGTTGTGAGAGAGTATGTTGATGTATTTCTGAGAATTAGGGACTTCCTCTGTGCGAGAGGTGGGTTTTCTATAGAATTGATTCTGATGCCTCCGATTTCTATGGCACCTTATATAGAATGGCTCTGCGAGGAGTTGAAGGAGTTGAAAACGCAATTGCGAGGAATTGTTGGATAAAGTTCATTCGACCAAGTAGTTAGCGCCCAGAACTCGGTGTTATTTGTCAAGAAGAAGGATGGATCTTTGAGGTTGTGTATCGATTATAGACAGCTGAACAAAGTAACCATTAAGAATCGATATCCGTTGCCTAGGATTGATGACCTGTTTGATCAATTGAAGGATGCCCGGGTATTTTCTAAGATTGACTTGAGGTCAGGCTACCATCAATTGAGGATTAAGGAGGATGATGTATCAAAGTCAGCTTTTAGAACAAGATATGGGCACTACGAGTTTTTGGTGATGCCATTTGGGTTGACGAATGCCCCTGCCGCATTTATGGATCTTATGAATCGGGTGTTCCGCACTTACTTAGATAAATTTGTGGTGGTGTTCATTGACGACATTTTGATATATTCTGGTAGTGAGGGAGAGCATGAAGAACACTTGAGGATTGTGCTAGAGACTTTGAGGAAAAATGAATTGTATGCTAAATTTTCCAAGTGTGAATTTTGGTTGAGAAAAGTGCAGTTTCTGGGCCATGTGATTTCAGGAGAGGGTATAAGTGTTGATCCTCAAAAGGTTGGCTGTGATGAATTAGGAGCGACCAGCTGAGTGTTCTTGAAATCACGGAGTTTTACGGGTCTAGCGGGATACTACTCGGAGATTTATACAAGACTTCTCAATTATTGCCACGCCCGGCCGGGTTGACTAGAAAAGGTTCCATTTGTTTGGAATGAGGATTGTGAGCGGTGCTTGATGAGTTGAAGAAATTGACTACCGCGCGGTATTGACTCTTAAAGATCGGAATGAGGATGGCTATGGGTGTATGAGTGATGCGTCACATCGAGGAGGTTGGGATGTGTGTCTGACATGAGTAAGGTGGTAGCGTATGCATCATGACGGTGAGAAATCATGAGAAAAACTATCGACCTGCGATTTGGAGCTAAATTTGCTATTGTGTTCGCACTTAAGATTTGGAGGCATTATTTGTATGGGGTGACTTGCAAAATTTTCTTGATCCGCAAAGTTTGAAATACCTCCCAAGAGATTTGAATGCGAGGCGAAGGTGGATGGAGTTTGCTCGGCGATTATGATGTTTCTATTAGGTATCATCAGGGAAATAGAATGTAGTAGGCGTGCCTTGAGTCGAAAGGGGAAGATTAAAGAGCCATTAAATGAAATGAAGCAACTTGGTGTTAATTTCGGAGTGGGAGTCGATGGTGGTTTGTTGGCACAAATAAGGGTTCGACCGGTTCTTGTTGATCGAATACTGGAGGGACAGCAAAAAGATGAGAAAGTACAAAAGATAATAGGGAAGTGAAGAGCGAGAGCGAGATCGAGACTTTGGTGAGAGAGGATGGAGCTGCTGATGCATAATTAGATTATTAGTTCACTTATTCTCGGGAGTTGAAAAAAGGAGATTTTTGGATAGAGGCTTCATGTCTCCATACGGTATACATCTGGTGGTACAAGATGTATAGAGACTTAAACTTGATGTATTGGTAGCTGACCATGAAGAAGTGCTGAATTTGTATCAAAATGTCGGTGACTTGTCGGCCAGTGAGGATAGAACACACCGACATCCGGGGCTATTGCGACCCCTTCACATTCAGTGGACTTGGAATATTCGATGGACTTTGTTTTTCGGACTTAGGGGCGTTGAGAAGAATGATGGCATTTGGGTCATAGTGGATAGACTATAATCGACTCATTTAGCACGATTAAGTGGAGCTCACGGTCTGGCAGTTAGGCGAGGTTGTATGTGGATCGAGTTGTGCGGTGCATGGGTGCCGGTATCCATTGTATCGGTCGAGATGCTGGGTCGCTCAGGATTTTGGAAGAGGATTTCCAAGAGCGTGGGGGCGAGGTCGATTTAGTACGTCATTTAAATCCACGGTCGGATAGGCGGTCGAGGAGACAATTCAAGCGTTGGAGAGTATTTGAACTTTGTGTGTTGAATTTTTAGGAAATTGGGATGATGAATTGCTGAAATGGGTTGCATATAATAATAGTTTCAGCGCCCGGTATTGGGATGGCGCCATTTGAAGCATTATGCGAGGGGAAATGTAGGACTCAGTTCTTGGAATGAAGTGGGGATAGAAAAGTGTATGGTTCGAGAGTTGGTGGAAAGATCGGTAGAGAGAATAAAATTGTCTGGTAACTTTTGAAATTGAGCAAGATAGGCAAAAGATGTATGCGGTCGTGGAGTCGGGTGGATTTAAACTTTGAAATTGGTGATAAAGTATTCTTGAGAATATCCCCATGGAAAGGTGTGTTGAGATTCGGGAAGAGAGGAAAGTTGAGTCCAAGATATATCGGTCCGTATGAGATTTTGGGCAGAGTTGGTCCGGTAGCCTATCGTTTGGCGTTGCCTCCAGCATTGGACAGAATTCATAATGTTTTCCATGTGTCATGTTTGAGGAAGTATATTCCAGACGAATCCCATATCTTAGAGTCATGACGATTGGAGCTGGAGGATCTTACGTATGAAGAGGAAACGATGAAAATTGCTTGATCGTAAGGGAAAAAGTGTTAGCGGAATAAAGTTGTGGGCACAGTGAAGGTGTTGTGGCGGAAATCAACGAGTGGAGGAAGGCTGCGTGGGGCAGAGGAGGATGTCGAAACCTGTATCCACATCTTTTCGAAGCAGAAGGTTAGTTCTTAAACTTTGTCTTATAATATGTAAATACTATTTACATGAGGTTGAGTGAGTGTGTTGGGTGCAGGCGCGGGGGTGTTGCGTAAATTTCGAGGACGAAATTTTATTAGGTGGGTAGGCTGTGATAACCGGATTTAAGGTATTAATATTATGAAATAGTATACTAGTTGCTCGGTGGAGTATTTCGAGGAGAATCGGAAATTTTCGAAGTTGAATCGTTGGAGATATGACGAATCGATCGGTTGATAGTGCGATTTGGTATTTAAGATTTTAAAGTTGTAATCGAGTGGTATAATATTATTTGGGGATTTGAAGTTAGATTTATATTAGAGTTGTGTTGTTGAATCGAGGGCAGAAATTGGTAGAAAAGCAGAGCAGCCAGTAGTCTTGAAGATATTTTGAGTCTGCGGACCCCACGAGACTTTTAATCATCCTTATCGCTTCAAGATTATCAAACACAACTTCGTCCCTCTTTCTCCCTCTCTTGGCGAATTTTCTCCACCGTTTTCCACTTGATTTTGTTCTTCAATTTTCTTCCCAATTTGGCGAGCTTTGGCCCTAAAATTTTACGGAGAAATTCCCAGAGACATTCTCTACACGTTTGAGGTAGAAAGTTCAAATATTTTGGAGTATTTCTTGAGTTTTTGAAGAGTTGACTTTTATGAATTTTGGTTGACTTTTAGATCTTGAATTTATTATGGTATAGAAATGTTATCTGAGTATCGGTGGGGGATTTAGCGATGATTTTGAGTAGTTATTGGGGTTAGAAAGTGGTGTAAGTGTTATGTTGACTTTTATTGACTTTTCTTAAATTGACATTAAATGGTAATATGAGGTTAAAGGACTTTAATATAGTTGTTTTGGGTATAGAATTATTGGTTTGGATATGGATAGGTAGAATTTTAGTTGAGAAAGTTTGGGAAAGTTCGTATAGCTTTTCGTGATTGAATTGGAGTTGTATTTAATGGATTAATTAGTTGTCAATTGATTCTTGGGTTGTTTAGGAGAATGTGTTTAGGAGGTTATTGTTGGAGTAATTAGGTGATGGCGAATGCGAGATTTTGCGAAGTTGGCGATTTGAATATATAGTTATGTAGAATGTTATAGCTGATATCAATCTTGGGAATAGAATCCTTGCTAAGAGTTATAAATTCGAATCGTGAGACGTGGTATAACACTTGGGGTACACATATATGTTAAGAGAGGACTCTATGGAATGTATTATAATATCTAATTTCTTTGAATAGGAATTGAGCCGGGATCTAGCACGAAGACTGCCTAGTGCTATTGTTACTACTTTTGGACTTGAGGTGAGTACAAATCTCACGATGGGAACCTTTTATGTATAATATGTTGTATATACTACATATGATATTTTGAGATTATTCGGATATGTGTATTGTGTGACCATGACTGATATTATGTGGAAATTGAGATTTATGAGTTATACTTTGAAATAATTGAGATTATAATTGATATTATGTGTACATTTTGATTCTGATTCATATGATGAAGTAATGGAGATTTTAAGTTATATTATGAGATAATTGAGACTATAATTCATATAATGAGATATTAGTGATTATGACTTATATCATGAGATAGTTGTGAACATGATTTATATTATGAGATTGTGTGTTATATATGTGGGTACGTGTCTTTGTGTGTGGTACGTGTCTTTGATGTCTTTGATTGATTTATGTTACTTGCGGAGCGGTGGTGACCCCGACCGGGAGGTTTGGCGTGGTGTGCATATCGTGTGGGTTGCCCCGTGGATTCGGGAGGTTTGGTGTGATATGCACATTGAGGGGTGTAGCCTCGGTCGGGAGGATGGAGGTGGAGCTCGTGATTATTTGGAGATTGGATTCCTCATGTGTATTATTTGGAGGTGGATTCCTCGTATGTGTATTATTTGGAGGTGGATTCCTCATTTGATGACTTTGTGTGTTAGGACTGTTTCCGTTAGATGAATATGTGTTATTCGGGGTTGTAGGCTGCATGTATTATCTACGTGACTTTTGAATGATTATTAAATCATGTAACTTGGTTAATAATTGTATATATATATATCGACTTTGAAAATATGGGGACCAAATGCGTGATATTTGTATTCACTCGGCTTAATAGGCGACTCCGCATTCTACGTGGTGAGGCGTTTATGCCTAGGTTTCTAGGAGGGATCGCGAGGTGGCCGAGGATCTGTTCTTGCTGAGCTGCGTGAAGATCTTAGGTGAGGCGGTGGTGGCATAGGAAGTCCTAAATCGGTCATTTCTTTTGTCCAAAAAATTTATATATTTAGGGCGGTGGGTTGTATTATATTGGCGAGTCTGTTGTCATACTTTCCTTATGATGTATTTTGGATATGTGCATTTGTCCGTTATTTTTGTTGGATGTATTGTTGGAGCCACGATGGAAATAAGACTTTATTTTGATAATGTCGGCCGGGTTAGCATGTTGTTATTGTATCCGTCGTTTGGTGACTCACGGTATACGGGTTGTTAATGATCTTAACCTCGGGGCGGTAGAGCAGGGTGGAGTCGTTATTTATCATGTTTGATTTGAGTTAGGGTTTGGTTAAGGGGTACGCTAGAATTATCTCACATGTATACTTTTACGTATGCTCGCATCTCCCTCTCGTATGTCACGAATGAGATGGTATTTCATGATGCATGGATTGGTGATATGCTCTTGGTTCCTTAGCTTGAGCTTAATCGCGCGGTGTTGTCGCGTAATAGATGTCTTTGGATTCTTAATGTTAGGTACCTCTCCAAGTTCACTCACGAACTTCTTGATCAGCCAGCTTCGCTGCGACTTCGATCTTTGGAATGTACTCAACTTCTCTTGTCGAATCGACCACGGTGCCTTGCCCGCTCTTTGCACCAACATCTTGCTCCATCATTCGAGGCCCGAGAATATAGCCAGACTAGAGATCTAGAATCATTTTTGTCGGTTTGGAAAATGGCATTGGTGTAGCCTTGACTAACAACTTATCTTCCCTCAGGTATAGAGGCAATACATCCTTAGTTAGCTTCTCAGTACTTAAGGATAGCCTTCTTTGTTGTCAATGTCGTCTCACGGACATGATTGGTAGCGTCTTGTTACAGCGTAAGCTACACTCAGGCGTAAGCAACGATGCGTCGTGTACACAACATAGGCGTACATGATAGATCATGACCGAGGCATATGCAACTTTACTAATGTGCTCTATCTGAGTTTGTGTCATCTTATGATGAAGCGGGCTAATGAGCTTGAGGATGCGGCTCAACTTGGACTTATAGAGGAAAAAAAGAGGCTGCTGCTACCATCAAGATAATGATTTACAAGGACAAGGTGGTTGCCTTTACAACAAGAAAGTTTTTAGATTAAGATCGAAAGATTTTTTGTAGGAGACCTGGTCCTTAGACATGACAGGGCGTCCGTCCATGGGAAACCTAGAGGCTGGAATCGCCATAAAAGGACCGTTCTAGATAAAGAGGATTGTGGGACCAGTCACGTATGAGATGGAAACCCTAGAAGGGCGCAGTGCCGCGGTCATGGAACGCATGTCATCTAAGGAAATACTACGTGTAAGCTCACCTCTTGTATCTTCCCTTTGCTATTTTTTCGAATAAAAGATTGATTTCAGTCAAGAAGTTGTCTTAAAGATTCGGATAAGTTCTATGTGGGTAGAGTGTCAATTGCGCCCGGCTGCCTAGTACAGACCGATGGATAAGCCAATTGATGTAAATCTATCTAAATGTTTGAGTACATCCTACGCGGCCGATTAGAGGCAAAATCGCTGCGTTGGACGTGAGGAGGTTAAAATAAGGGAGATGTGCGTAATACGATTACCCCACGGCAAGGTCCACATCCCGCGCCCGAGGAGGCGAGAAGAGGCAGGCGCGGAGGAATAGAGCCGAGGGATACAAAACTCTTTATGGTAGGACCCTTAGCCATAAGTGGCGGAGATCCTCCTCGGCCCAGGTCGATGGTGAGCTCCCGGTCGGCGTGGAGGTGTAAGTACGGCCATTACATAAAATAGAACTATTGAAGACGGAGACAAGTTCAAAGAAGCAGGAAAGTGGAAAATATACTAATAAACCCCCAAAAAGGGAGGGAGGTACAAGATTGCAAGTCATTTAGAGTCGCCCAACGGCTTAGAAGGGGAAGGGAGCAGAAAAGGGGGAATAGCCTCTAGTTCGCCCCAGATCTCCTTTGTAGACTTCCAGCCAAGGAGAATTAAGTTCGGGACTGATCCACGGAAGTTGAGCCACCGAGAAGTGCATGAGGATGGCTTTATGACGTTCGGCTAAATGGCAAGCCAACAAAGATGTTGGGACTAGAGAGGCGACCACTATCTTAGATGACCTCTCACTTTATGTCTCGCCGTTGGGCCGCCCGGAAAGAAGCAACGACCCTACTCTTTCGCTTCCATACGTGTTTACGTGGACCAGCGGACTCAGCTCTGGCGAGCCGAGGACAATTTTGCTTCCCACCCCTTCTGATTCCCTTGAGATGGTACACGCGGGAATTCTCCCAGCACTTGAGGCGGCCTCTTGCTGTGAGCTTGGGCGGTGGCCACACGCAAAAGAAAGACAAAAGGGAGTCGGGCATCGTCCGAAGGAAAGTGGACAATTAGGCGGGAAAAGAAGAACACGGATCCGAGGAGGCGGGAGAATTCACATGATGTGGGACCGATCGTACCGCCGTGTTCTGATCCCGAACTCTACGGCCCGAATAAAGGGATTTGTGAGCCTCCCGCTCTGCGAGCTTTGGAATCTCAGCACTATAAATACATAGGGACGGAAGGGAGCCTGCAGGCGGGTCGGCCAGCCGTGAGAAGAAGGACCCCATCTTTGGCTCCACTTCTTGGAAAGACCGTTGAGTATGCTTGACGATTCGGCACCATCAAGGGAGTAATTAAGGCTATTATTACACGGCCCCTTAATAGACCTCATAATCATTTGCTCGAATTGAATGAGCCATCGGGCTCGACCAACCCTTGAAATAACTATAAAGGTAAACCTTGAGGGGGCCAAATCAAGTAAGTTCATTTTGATACCCAAAACACTCTTTCTTTACGAAACTAAACTCTTTCGATTCTTGACTTGATCGTCAGTGTTCAAGTAGAACAACCGGTCCTTGTTGTTTTGTAGGGTACACACTTGGAAGCGGGCGTATGGCTCGACATGGAGGATTTGTGATCGGCCGCTCACAGAAACCGGACGGATCATCACCTTGTTATTTTACGTTTTTATTTTATTAAATTTTGAATCGAAATCGAATAAATCACGTGTAGCTTTCGCATGATCGATTATTATTTAATTAATTCAACCAATCAAAATAAATTTAATTTAATTAAAATAATTAATAAATTTCGACGGTCTACAACGCCCTGATAATTAATATAGAAATATGATATTAGTAAGTAACGTACACCAACATGTTAGAGTAGAAATCCGCTAGATACTTACAAACGTAACGAATAACAATTGTCTCCGTACGTACGTCCGTACCTCCACCAACAACCCCAAATTTTCATTAAATTGGTGAGCCCCTTAAAAAAACGTCCAATAATTTAGTCCCTCGATAAAACATTTCAAGATCACCTAGGAGCCTATGGAGAATTTAGAACAACATTACAGCAACATTGAAAGAGATATTGTTTACATACAAACGGTCAGTTCTAGTACGTAACATTTTAGAACAACTAGGCATATAAATTGCAAAAGAGATACTCCGTATTATCTATGGAACTCAAAGAGATATTATCTACAAAAAATACTACGACTTATATATATAATATAATATATACACTAAAATAATGTCAAATTTGTCAATTGAAATAAATTAATTAAGTTTCTAATGTATGCGTAGAAGTTCTTGCACGCAAAGATGTTGAAACTACAACCTGAACTAATTATAAGAGATCAGTGGAAGAACTAGTGGGGGAATGAGAGAATAATCGTCCCTCTTAATTTTTCTAAAAAATTAATTTTATTAAATATTTTTTTTAAAACTATAACCATGATTAGCCATATTTTCTGGTGTAAGATTATGTGTTGTTGGGGCTATAGGGCGAACCATCTCCGGACTCGTCACCACTGTAGTTAAGCGAGTTGATATATGTCGCTTAGGTATAGGCCGCGTTGTTTTTATCCTTAGTCCTTGATCCGCGATTTGGCGAATGAATTATCCTCGTGAGTCGCCATTAGACCTGAAAGTGTGGTCGAGAATGCGACCCACGAGGCAGCTCCGATGCCTAAGTTAGTAGCGATTCAAGAGATAGGATAAATACTGGAAAAGAAATTTGATTACCTCAAATGATGAAGCTGATCTTGGTATTTATAGGCATAGTACAAGGTTTGTATTGGGCTTGTATTGGAGTATTGTATGGGCGACATGTTTCCCTCGACAATTGTAGAAAGTACATGATAATATCGATCCAGCTCGCTAATGGGCTGGATGTGATGGAAAAATATGCATATTTCGAATAAAACCTTTAAACAAATAGGATACCAAGATCAACTTAATTGTCATAAAATCAGATCTAAATAATATATAACAATATATTAATACGAGAGTACTTGATGTAGCGGAATAAAATCGCAGCCAGTTACTTTCCTGAAAACATCTTTGAATTTTAATCTGATAACCAGTAGTAGTGCCTACAGTTGATCCAGCGAAGGGTTGAATCCTATACTTGAGTTTGCTAGAATGCTTGGATAATTGGACGATAAAAATCAAAGTGACACTTTTTCAAGTTTCACACTTGAATTTACACGGCTAAGCTAATGGGGAGGCAGAAAAACCTTTTGATGATTAGGTTTGATTGTTTTAATAATAACCTAATCATTCCCTTTAAATAGAATCTTATTATTTAACCTAAAAGCTCAACCGAATAGTTAATGAGCCGGCTCGTTTAATTAAACTAACTCGTTAAGTAAAATACTACTAACGAGTTATTAACAAACTCAACTAACTATTTAATTAATTAAACTATCAAGTTAATTAATTCGAGTTCATCCAATTAATATTTTACATTATCAATGTAAAATCGATTGAACTTTTATTGATTACGATCAATTTCTCAATTTACCAAATATAGTTTTATTTCAAACATGAAATATAATTCAACGTCCTTTGTATGTGTGTGACCTTCTATGCTTTCGAATAATAGCGATCGTATAATAATATAATTGACCATTATTATTATACTTGATTATGCATAAGGATCACAACAGGCGCATAATCTCGATTATTATGTTGAGAACCCGACTAGTAATTACAATTCTTATTATTGAGCAATTTAGTTTTAGTAATGTCGTTAAGCCCAAGCTAGTAAATGAATTGGTACAACAATTGTAGCAACGGACATAATTCTTGAAACTGTATTCATTAAAATCTAACACTACCGGCGCCTTGGGCGATTACTTTACAACTCATTTTATCACGGATCTTTAGTCACGAGTAAACATAAGAAGTGTGTCGCCAAGCTTGTGACTTTCTTTACTCGCTGAATTATTTCGGTACTATGGCTTTCCATAAAGCAATCCGTCTCGAAACTCATTGAGAGGCACGAGATCTATAATGTATATTAAGGATGGATAAATTCCTTATAATATATCAACACCTACTTATATACTTACTATGTCACCTAACATATGCCGTTATGATGCCCGGCTTAAGGTAGGCGTTGTATACTCAAAACACAAACTCATATATAACATAGATAGTTAAATCACCTTGAGTCTAAGTTGCTAAACTTAACTATTCTAAGCAAATATCATAGGACATAGATATACGTATCTTCTATGATTTTGCGGTGGTCAAATCAAGCTCCTCGGTGTATGCAAGCCAGCGGACATAAGATTGATTAAGCTTACAAACTCCATGATCCAAGAAAATCGATCATCAGTGTCCAATATTAGTCGTCAAATGCCCTGAAAATGCTTGAGCTATCGACATCGACCCGAGAATGGCTATCTTATGTTTCTAAACTTGAAGAGTTCTCTTGTCGGCTTAACTCGAGTTTTCTACAGAAACTCTGATTAGCCTAGAAAATTTCATTTTCACTCAAACGAGGATACAACGGGTTATATGTAAATTAATATATATAAACGGATAAACATAACAAACAAATGTATTGATATATAAAAACCGTAATATTGATTATTTGTTCACATAACGAAAGATACATGGCTCAGCCTAAACCTAACACCCGGCTGCGACATTTGTCTAAATCAATGTTACATTTGCATGCTCATCATGCTACTGCTGAGGTAGTGGTTTGGTAAAAGAATTCGGCAATATTATCCTCGTTTCTCACTTTTGCATACTTTGATATCGCCTCACATTAAGCATGTCTAATCGGGAGTGATACGTTAGGGTAAGTGCTTAGATTTGTGTGATGTGCTCGGGGTTCATGGCTTGTGATAGCACCCCGGTATTGTCAATAACCATTCCACTTGGCCGCCCGATACTGAGCCTGACTCGAGCTCGATCCACGAAGATTTCTTAATCCCAACGAAGCTTAACTGCCGTCGATCTTTATGATGTGCTCGAATACATAGTAGAATCGGCTCTGATACTACATTTGGAACTTCTCGAATCTTGCTCATACGTTAAGACAAAACATATCCGGACTAGGAGCGGTAGTCATCTTTGTCGGTTGAAAACTTAGCATCGGTGTGCCGGTAACGATAGCTCTTACGTCTCGCGTATACGAGAATACACATATTTAGTTCTTCTTAGATACTTTAAGATGTCCTTAGCTTGCAATCCGGTGTGGCTCTACTTTGGATTAGCTTAGTATCGGTGGTAGCACTTGGTGCATATGACACATCAAGTCGTGTGCACATCATGGCGACCACATGATGGTTGACAACCAAAGCGTAGGTATGTCCGCCATGCTTGTTCATCTCGGCATAGTGGTGGGACACTTTGTGACTTGCGAGTTGAACTCCGTATCTCGTAAGAATTATCGCTTCTTGGAATCATTCATTTTAAACGCTGCGATACCTTATTGATATAAGTGTCCTCTCAAGTATGATCAGCAGGTTATTTCGATCTCGATGAATTTTGATTCCGATAATATATTGTGTTTCACCTAAGTGCCGTGAGAAATATTTACCACAACCCAATCCTTGGCGAGTTTAGTAACTATGCATTGTTTCCAATGATTAGTATGTCATCGACATACATAACTCCGACTCACCTTCTTGTATACACAAGATTCTTCTTTGTTTCTGGTGAATCCAAAATCTTTGATTGATTCATCAAAATGGAGATTCCAACTGCGGGATACTTGCTTGAGACCATAAATGGACCTCTGTAGCTTATAAACCTTCTTAGGTCTTTTGGGACATATAAAGCCTGGAGGTTGTACCATGTACACATCTTCCTCAAGATTTCCATTCGAAAAACCGGTCTTTACATCCATTTGTCATATCTCATAGTCATGGAATGCAGCGATGAAAGATTATCGGATGGACTTAAGCATAGCCAGCGAGGTGATAGGTTTCATCATAGTCAATGCCATGAACTTGCTTGAAACCTTTCGCCCACGAAGCCTTATTGAAAACATCGATGTTTCCATCTTTGTCGTGTTTTCTTTAAATACCCGTTTACCTTTCGATGGGGCGAACCCCATTGGGTAAAGCTAACAGGACGAGCCTTATTTTTTTGTACATCGAGATCCGTCTCGGACTTATTGGTATCGACCATTTATTAACATCTTTGTTACTTATTGCCTCCTCGTGGCAAGAGTAGGCTTGTCCTTTCGATCATGAAAGATTCACCAAACTAGCAGTGCGATTCTTGACTGAGTGAATATCTTAAAGGTTGGTTCTTCCACAACTACGTGGATCAAAAATTTCTTGATGTCGTTAATCTGTCCTACACACTATGTGTATTGGCCGGTCGCCGTCATCTTGAGTTTCCCTCAAGGTGAACATCAACTAGTATAACGACCCGCCCAAGTCGTGCGCCCCTGAGGTTAGAATGGAGTCCCAAATCCGGCCACGAGTCACAATCGATGGATGACTCGATTTTGAAGAAACTTGTCTTGAAACAACTCGACAAAATAATATACAACTAACGACAAGCAGCTTTTTAGAAAAAGGATCCATCGTGGTGTTCTAACCACATATTAACAACTTGACATCTGACATAACTCAGTATCGATACAATAACTACAACAACAAGTATCTCAAAATAGCCTTTCGGACAACAACCACAATCAACAAAATAAAAGGCGTGAGGATCAAAAAGCGCCACCGCCGCTACTTGAAAGCTGCCCGGCACAAACACCTGCAGAAGAAACCCGTCGAAAGAACAACACCACCTATAAACCTAGCAATAAAATTACGCCCGTAAGCGAATAGAAGTGTAAAATTGCGAAGCTTAGTGAATATATATCTCAGAATGAAATCAACTTCCAATCACATGATAGTGTATCAAAGTAATTAATATTTCATACGATAGATAAGTGGTATATGATATTATTCAAGCTTAGAGATGCTTAATATAAAGTTACAAGTAGTTTTAAATTTATCATTTTCATATGGTCATAAATTATTACTAGCAGAATTATCCAAAATGATGGCAATCAACAACAACATACGTATATCTCGAAAAAGCGTAACAACCGCGCCTTGATCGCCTTACTCACATCCTTGCGACCACGGCGACACATGACCTGTATTAGGCAAGCTGTGGCCAGCCATTTCAGCTTGATAGTATCAAGTATTTCGACAACTCGACAATAGTATCAACTCGACAACTCGACAATAGTATCAACTCAGCAATATGATATCAACTCAACAACTCACAACTCGACAACCACAACTCGATATAACTCCGGGTTTCTACAGCAATGTAATATAATCAACCTCGACACAGGAGAAACTTATGCCGGTCGACATAAAATTTATCACACCCGAATCGTAGCAGTGCGAAGCAATCACTTAGAATGCGTTACTAGATACGAGGAAACTCGCCCAAATCGTACTAGGAGCGAAGCAAGATACCCGGATAAACAACTCAAGCGACAACGCGTATTTCATATACGACTCAACTGACTCCTCAGCTTACGGGCGACATAAGACCCTGAAACACAAGCAGCGACTTCGACCATGACGCTAATCAACATATAATTCAACACAAAATCACATATATAC
Source organism: Lithospermum erythrorhizon (assembly GCA_019722365.1). Taxonomy (NCBI): domain Eukaryota; kingdom Viridiplantae; phylum Streptophyta; class Magnoliopsida; order Boraginales; family Boraginaceae; genus Lithospermum; species Lithospermum erythrorhizon. The sequence goes on from JADFUC010001777.1 coordinate 16,013, forward strand.
ACATACACATACACGTATCCGTAATCAAATAGTTAATGTGAGTAGAGATAGATACTCGGCGGCTAGCCTAAATAAAATCTCTCGCGCAATCCGCAGCGGACGCTCCCTTGACCGACACCTAAAAACATTCAAAATTATAATTACTACTTATAGCGCAACTAGTAATATAGATTACACCTATATATATAATCGTATTGATAGTCCCGAAACCCGACAAAAAGTTCCCTGTCGCTATTCGACTTAAGTTAGCAACCTTTCCCCATTAATGATCGAGTTCGATTACTAGTTTCAAAGGTCACTAGCGTTCGATATAACGACTAATCATCACATTTACGGCCATCTTTGTCCGCGAATCAATTCGCTGTTCAACCTGAAACTTGTAATATCCGAACATTCTCTAATCACCTAAAAATAACAACTTACACCTCGAAAACAATCCTAAATAAGATCCACGAATACACTTCTATCATTTAAACCCACGTTTTAGAAAAAAGTCAACAAAAGTCAACTATAATCCTCGACATTTTCAACCCTATAAATCGATAATTATGTCAGCTCTTATCACGATAATCCTAAGCTCAATGCTTAATTCTATAGCATAATAAACTTAGCTCAAAGTCAACTCAAATTCCCAAAAAGTCAACATCCTTGAACTCAAGAAATACTCCAAAAGGTCGAACTTTGCTTTTACCTCGACACGTGAGGTGACTGGGGAAACTCTCCGAGTACGTGACAGCTTCGCCAAATGAGGAAGAAAATGGAAGAAATTTTGAGGGAAGCATGGAGGAGTTCGGCCCTTTGAAAGAAGAAGAAAGAAGATGATTTGGATGAGGATAAGGCTAATGGATAAGTATAAGAAAGTCCCGTGGGGTCCGCACAAAAATATCTCAAGAATTGCTCACTTTCTCGTTCGGTTTTCGGTTTAGTTTCTCGTCTCGGTTTAACAACACCACTCTAACATAAATTTAACTTCTAACCCCACATAATATTACAATAATACTACCATGCGGAGCAGGTTATTATTGTAATATTATTAGAAACACTAAATAAATCACAATTGAAGAGAGTTTTCTCTCTTGATTTCATTGGACATTTATTAAGTGTGAGTGGTGTGCTTTGTAGTGCATATCCCGAGAAATTAGCGGTAAGATCGAGATAGGCTCGTCAAGATTGAACCGTGTCAGCGAGGTTTGACTTCTCCTTTTTAGACATCTCACCGTTGCTTGGCCAGTTGTGAAACAATACACACTCTCTAAGATAATTATTGAACTCGTGACTCAAATATTCTCTCACTTTGCTCGGTGAAAAATCTTGGTCTTGTTCAATTGATTTTATAGAATTTCAAGGATTCGTGTTGTGTCTCGTCGGATACATAATCATATCTGCATATTTGTCGGTAAATGTAATGAAGTAATTATAACCATCTCTTTGTATATGTGTTCATTGGCCCATACGTCGGTGTGTATGATTCCTAATAAAATCAACGCCCTTTCGGTGAATCCGATTGAAGGTGATTTGGTCATTGCCGATAGGCAAGATTCACACTTATCATATGATTCATAATGAAACCTTCAAGTATTCCACGAGTGAAGTTTCTTGATCTGATTCTTGTTTATATGACCCTGTCTGCGATATGTAGGTGTGTAGGTTTTTAAGTCTTTTGAGAACATTTCTTTTAGATTAATGTTATATTCTTTCACATAGATGTGTCACAAAACATATGAGCCATTTTGGATTAGATCATTTACCATGTTATACCATTCTAGAGATCCCTAAATGCATTGGGATCAATCGGAATGGATCCTAAATGCATTGGGATCAATCGAAAATGAAAAACCTTCATTATTCAAAATGGAAATGGAAATAATATTTATGCTTATAGCGAACCGCACTAAAAATTGTTTAAATTTAAAAGCTTGACCCGTAGGCAAATTCAAACTAATGGATCCTCTTGCCGAGAGGGGCAGCGCCGTCAGCGTTGTTCGCACACTTAGATCCATCAACTCCTCTTTCGAGTCTTCTCTTTAGTTCTACTGCGTTACAACAAATATCGTAACGCGTGATGTGAAGCACCACAGTAGAATTAGAACTTGTATATTAATATGCATATTAAAGTTCATCTTATACGATTGATCATCTTAAAGTAGAATTAGAATTTGTATATTAAACTTATGCATTAAGTGATCATCTTATGCAGTTCGTTTAGAGATAACTCAAACTTATGCATATTAAAGTTCATGACAAATTTATCTGGAGAGATTTCAGGATAAGGTCTATAGCCAGTTCTTCAATCTTGGTGCCAGGCGTTAAGTCGGGTTGACCAAACCTATCATTTAATGACATGTGGGCTTGCGGCACAATCCGTTCCCGACTTGCGATCAGTAGGAAACCTGAGACGGTGTCATATCTCTCATTGCTTTGCTTCTTTTAGAATAACTCGTCGAGTTCTTAGGTATCTTATGCATTCACATTTTCATATTGAATTTGGGCAGGTTCCATATTAGCTAGCATAAGACATTTAACATCTGACATCCAGACATTAGCTTTCTAGTTTTTATTTCCCTATTAGTAGCGGTGTCATTTGGTTTGGATAGAGCCTTAGTATTCAACACATATTACATTCTCTCTGGCGAGAACAATCCTCAAGTTCGAGACCGGTCATCAAGTTTAGTTGTTAATTTTGCACTTTTCAAATTAATAAATCAGGCAGTTTTAGGTGTGTTAGGGCAGCCATTTCAATTCTACAAGAATAAGTATGTAAAAGACAATAGTTTAGTAATCTATCATGTTAAACACTTACAAAATAAATTGTAAAGTAATACCAATACTCAAAATCTCACAAAATGTATTAGTATGCAAGATCTACTATGCTAGGATTTCAAAGCGACAGCATTGCATATATTTGAAAAACTAACACATCGATGGAGTTAGCCCAACCAACTATGTAAAACACGGTATAACTCTTACGTATTTAAGCATTAATGCATAGGATGCTACTAGCAATTGTATCACTGAGCCCACAACGTTAGTGGAACTCACCGGTTAAGCAACCAATTTAACAAATTTGTTACTTGGAATGGTCATCTGAAAGACCACAAAGTTAGTGGAAATCGCACAAGCGATCCATTGTCGTACATCACGTATGTAGTACCGCAGCGCGGTGTGCCGGTGGTCGTGATAAGTTATAACTTTAAAATTGGCTTGAGCCGTTGCTTAAATTTTAGTAGTGAGACTAATATCATTTGATATTTATTTAACATGTTATACATCACATACTCAAATAATATGCACATCGTGAAAATAAAACAAATAATACGCATTAAGAAGATATATGATATGATCCTAAAAAATATAGACCTATTACAACACTTTTCAAAGTCTTATATTCTTCAACTTTTGGAAACTTCCAAGTTTGTCAAGTGTTGTCTTGGTGAAACGCCATCTTCAATGCCTCAGCGGTAGTACATTTGTTACTAACCCAACTAAGACAACCGTAGGCATGTGGGTGAAAAAATAAATAAATCGACTCTGCGGAGTCGTTTACAACAAATAAGCAGTTCGCGCACCCTATTTAAATAAAATAAAAAACTAGGTCATATCAATATATCCCTTTCCATTCCCATTACAATGTATATAAGGCAAAATAAATCACATAAACTATGCATTTATTAAATATACATTCAATATGGAAAAGGAAAAAATCATGCAATAAATGAATGTCCATGCAAAAATATATAATCAAAATTAATTAATACATATATATATATGAAAATCTGTCCAATAATTATTACAATAATTATTTTATGCATATATAATAATATAAATACTTGCAAGTAATTATATTTATTATATATTCAATAACTAGATAATTATTATGTTTATCCTTTTAATAAATAAATAACTAAAAGGTTAATTATTAAAAGGAATAATTGAATTAAATAAAATCATTTTAAATTGGATAATTACAATTACCATAATTTAATATATGATATTTATTCATAAGAACCTGAAATTAAAATTACCATAATTTTTGAAAAACCTAAAACTAGTTTTTTAAAATGGATTGGGCTTTTTCAAAAACCTAAAACTGAACACACTCGCCCTTTAGCTTCTAGGGGGAGGCGATAAACTTTCTAACGCCACGGAACTACCCGAAGGTGGCGGGACGCTTGAAAATGCACATGCGAGGGAGGCGTGTTCGTTTTTGGTAATTAATTTCTAGTTTTACCTTTTAATTCAATCTTTTTCAAAAAAAATATTTTGAGGGCTTTAAACTACTCAAAAAATTCTGATTTTCACAGCAAACAATTTCATAATATTCTTAAGAAATCCAAATTTTGAATGAGGTGTTCTATGTAACATACAGTTTCTGAAAAAATTATTAGATTCGAAAACTTTTGAGTTTAAGCCTTTTAAATACAATTAACTTTAAATTAACTAATTAAAATAATTGTAAACCCTTTTAAAAATCAGCAAACAATTATATTAATCATCAAAAGATCAAAATATGTAATTTTGATGTACTTGAATATATAAACACATTTTATAAAAATAACATGGTATACAATTCATACTATATATTTATACATAAATATATAAACATAAATTTTTATATAAATTCATAAAACATGATTTAAAATAATACTAGATCGATTTTATACAAATTAAACTTGCTCATGATGCGTGGAAAATGTACATATTTCGAATAAAACTTTAAACAAATAGCGTACGAAGATCGATTTAATTGTCATAAAAATAAGATCTAAATAATATATAATATATTAATACGAGTACTTACGGTGCTGACGAGAATAAATCACCAACGATTGCTTTCCGAAGCCTCATTGAATTTCAATCTGGCATTTCAAGCTGGTAGTGTCTAGTTGATCATGCAGGGAGGGTTGAATCTTATACTTGAGTTTGCTATAACGCTTAGATAATCGGACGATAAAAATAAAAGAGAAACTTTTTCAAGTTTCACACTTGAATTTACACGGCTAGGCTAATGGGGAGGCGTGAAAAAACCTTTTGATGATTAGGTTTGATTATTTTTATAATAACTGTCATCCTTTTAAATAGAATCATATTTAACCTAAAGTCCAACCAAATAGTTAATGGCGGCTCGTTTAATTAAACTAACTTCATTTAAGTAAATACTAGCGAGTTATTAAAACTCAACTAACTATTTAGTGAATAAACTATGAAGTTAATTAATTGAGTTCATCAATTAATAATTTATATTATCGTGTAAAATTCACGATTGAGACTTTTATTGATTACAATCAATTTCTCGATTTACCAAATATAGTTTAATTTCATACATGAAATATAATTCAACATCCTTTGTATGTTGTGATAACTCTAGGCTCGAATAGCGGCGGCCGTATAATATAATTGACCGTTATTATTATTATAATGCATGGGATTTAGCGATGCGGCATAATCCCCATTGATATCATGAGAACCCGACTAGTAATTACAATTACTATTATTGAACAATTAGTTTTAGTAATCTTATTTAACTAAACTAGTATTAAATGAATTATTCACAGCAAATTATCATGACGGACAGCAGGATGGCCCGTATCATTTATTTAACCCGTATTAGTACTTACGCATTTCTTGTGTAACCTACATTCTTGATTTCTTAAGAATGGATGAACAAAAAATAAGTCCTGAGTTTTTAAATAGGTTAAATCCTTCTTTATATGATCATCGTGTTTATGGTAGCAAATGCCCTTATTTGAAGGTTGCGAGTCTTGAGCGTCAGGGTCGTCAGCGCCCATTCCTCACAGTTGCGTCTTCAGATTCTACAAACTCGTCATCCGCGAGTTCTCCTACTCATCATTCGCCAGTTTTGGACAAAGATGTCTCGAAAATTGTGATTGTAACAAGTGTTGACGTCACAACGCTTTAGGACTCTATAAAGGCATTGCCCGTGCCCACTTTTGGCACTTTCATTTCTAGATGTTTAGCAAAGTAACCTCCGAAATCCCTCTTTTCTCCTAAATATTCCCAAACTCTGTTTTTTATGAATTCGGTTGTTGAAATCCTCGTTTCTCTTTCGAGAATGCGTTGTTTTCTGTTCAATTATTGTCTTCTTTGCTTTTATCTTTCTACAATCTTCGTATTTTTGATAGTTGAATATGAATCATTTTCTTTTGGATTTTATGGATTTTCGGAGTTTTGGGTAGTAGATTTTCTTTAGCGTTATATTTTGCATTGATTCAACAAATAAGGTAGTAGAATTGGATTCTCACATTTATCTCGGACAGTGGTGGTTTCCGCGAAAGCAAGAGAGGATATCGCCGAGGAATTGAATGTCATTTCCCTCACGAACATGTCGTTTCACTCGAGGACCAAATTCCACCTCACGCGTTGAGATCACAGGAAAAACTCTGAAGGGTGATTCGCTTGTGAGAACCGGAAGGAGGCGTAATGGTTGAGCCATTACCCAGCCTATGATGGGAGGCACCTTGGTCTTCCCTACACCATTCCACCCAACCTAGAGGTGAAGAGCAAAATTCACGGAATTAACAGGAGTTCCCACTTTCATGCAATAAAGCCTCTACTTTCGAGGAAGGTCGTGGCTCAATACAAAGATTTGAAAGATCCCTCGCTATCTTTTCCCAATCCGCCAATCACATCACCGGTCGTCTCTTATTTTATCCCTGATCACTTTTGTATGCATTTTAACTATCTTTTTAACCATGCTCATTCCATAACTCGTAGGTTGTAAATGGGGCTTTTTATGCTTCGCCCGAGCGTCAGATCATCGCTCGCGTAAACAAAAATGCCCTTCATCAAGTTGATCTTTTAAATAAGAGAATGGCAACGAAGAACTCGCTCACCAAGGATAAGGATGAGGAGTTATCTGCCAAATAGATAGAACTTGATGGGCTCTCCAAGATGGTGGAGGAGCGAAACAAAAGGGTTGAGGTTGTGCTCATGGAGCTTGAAAGGGAAAAGGTTGTAGTTGCAGAGACGAAGAAGGCTTGGGGCGGTTGAAAAGCGGTCTGCCCGAGGCTCGTAGGAGGAGCTTGACAAGCTTATGCCGATGAGATCATGAAGGCCACGAGGCTGGAGCGAGCAAGAAGTGGAAATGGCCACAGGTATGCGACATGGAAGCAAGAGTGGAGTGCATTTGCTATGCCAAGGAGGTTCTCATGGCTTTCATGAACAGCCTTGATGCCCAGCCAAAATACGCCCTTGAATGTGCCTCCTACCTAAACCTCTTTGTCAATGCTTGTAAGGACAAAATATAAGGCTGAGTAGGCACAATGAAGAGAGCGATAACCACCTTGGCCAGTTCAGATCAATATCTTTGGATGTTCCACGAGTTCCCACTGATGAGCTTGTTGGTGAAGAAGGTGGTGAAGAGGATGTTGAACTCCCTAGCGATGGTCGCCTAGCGATGGTCGCTCTTCCCGACCTAGTTTTTAGTTTTAGGTAACGCTTTTTTGTAATGGTTTTTTTTTACTGAACAATTTTCATTAATGAATTATTAGTTACTTTTTCTATCTTTTGTTTTATGCAGTTTTATTTTATCATATTAAGTAAATACATTTATATACCACAACCCCACTTGTGGTAGTTGAACTACCATCGAAGGGACTATCCTGTTTCTTGACTTCGAGTAAAACCGAGTCAAACACTTGTGAGCAAGTTTATCTATGAGGGGTAGGATTCGCCTTGTGATAGTTGAGTTGTTCTTGTTGGGTTTTCATCTTATATTTCCAACAGTTCTCTCATTCGCTGATCATTCTCCTCTTCGTTGAACCTTATTTGACGGTATGTGGGTAACCCAGCCTCCATAGGAAGCACTGCTTTGTAGCCATATACAAGGTTGAAGGGAGTTTCTCCTATTTCATGTGAAGGGGTTGTTACACGTGAGCGTATAGAACAAGCGGGAGTTCGTCGATCCATTACCTCGCTTCTTTGGTTAGTTTGCTACATATTCTTTTTAATGCCTTTGAAAAGTATGTGATTCATCACTTCAACTTGGTTATTGCACTATGGATAATCGAAAGGTGAAAACAATTGGTCTATGTTGTATTTCATGAGAATTTGTATTTCTTGGCTCTGTGGGATCCAATTTATCAAACACCGGTATGTGGTATCCAATCGATAACATGTTTCCATAGGTAGGGCCAAATGTTATCGGTTTCATTCTTTTAAGGGCGCATCTTGCCCATTTGCTAAAATAATCCAAATGCCTTGGCTACGTACTCGGCTCCGCGGCTTTGTGATTACCCGCAGAATTGATACCCCACATAGCAGCAGTCTTGGATTCAATATGGCGTCATTGAGGTGGTAGGTTGATGTTATACCGATCCCATCCTTTGACACACATAATATTTTTTAGCAAAGTTCATGACATCCTGGACTAAGGTAGGCCAGAAAAACCCAATGCGTATGATCTTGACCGCGAGTGACCGTCCACCTATGTGGCTTCCATACCATCCTTGGTGTACCTCTGCTAATATTTTTGGGATGTCTTCCTGGAAAACACAGCTGAGTAGAGGACCATCCCATGACTTTTTGTAGAGCTCATCATCATACATGTAAAATCTGAAACTGCGACTCTTTATCTTTCGAGCTTTAGTGACACTTTCTAGGAGTTGGCCATTAACCAAGTATTGAGCTATAGGAATCCACCAATCCTCGAGCTCTTCCAACACAGGCAAGGTAACCGTTTCTTCATAAGTTTGAACCTTGCGAAGATCCACATAGACCCCTCGTGGTAACTAATCATAATAATTTGTTGTGAGTCGTGAGAGATGGTCTGCTTCTTCATTTTGGACGCGAGGTATGTGTTCAAATATGATGTGCTTAAATTCCTTAGCTAGTTGGATTGTCTTCGCATGGTATTAAACCAGTGGCTCATGCTTCACTCCACAAACTCCTTTAACTTGGTCCATGATCAATTTGGAGTCACCCCTCATCTATATGTGGTTGATTCCCAAACATTTGACTATGGTAAATCCAGCGCTCATGGTTTCATACTCGGACTTATTGTTAGTAGTGAGAAAATTGAATCGCAATGCATACTCCATTGTAACTCCCTCAGGGCCTTGAATCTTAATCCCAACGCCTGATCCATTCTCATTTCTAGCTACATCCACAAACAATATCCACTGTAGCTGTTTAATCCTCGGTTCGAAGTCGCCAAGTCCGGCCACAACTGGGAGGCTCGAAGGCGATTCAATGATAAAATCCGCCAGGCTTCAGGCCTCGACAGCCGTCTGCTGACATGTGAGATGTCAAACTCACTCAACTCTATAGCCCACATTGTCAATCTTCCAAATAACTGTGGACTTGTAATAACTCTTTTCAAGGGCTGATTTGTTACCACTTGAATCGATTTGCACTAAAGTATATATCTTCAAATTTCAAGGGTTGGATTTACTCAACGCGGTTTAAATTATCTATAATCGATTAACCGCAAATTTATCTATAATTGACATTAACAGCTTCATCTACCTCAGTTCGATAAAGAATTCATGAACCCCAAGTATTCTTTTATCTCTTCAAATGCTTTATTGCAATCATCATCCCAATAGAATTTGGTGCTTGAAGCTCACCAAAGATTCTTAAAGAAGCGTCGATTTGCCTCGGGCCAGATTTGGAATGAACTCGCCGAGGTCGCAAGGCACCAAAGAAGTTTCGATGTCTTTGAGTACTCATGGGGTGGGGCCTGAGCATCGGTATCACTGATCTATTAGGGTTCGCCTGTTCTCAGATTCACCGACTTCATATAACCAAGAAACTTCCCTTAGGTAAAACTAAATGAATACTTGTCTGGATTGATTCTAAGTTGGCTTACTTTTAGTCGGTCAAAATATTTAAATTCTGTAGTTTTAATCGAACCTTTATTTTTACCAACATGTAATCAACATATATTTCCATGTTTCGCCCAATCTATAAATAAAATGGAGAGTTAACCATTCTCCGGTAGGTCAGCCTCACGCTCTTCGCCGTGCGGCATTACCTTCCAACAATACAGTCCATACTCTGTAATGAAAGCAATCTTTTCTTCATCCTCTTGATACATCTTAATTTGATGATATCCTTGTGAAGCATCTATGAAATCAAAGACTTCGTGGACTGACTACCATCCACGACCTCGGTACGGTAGCGGTAAGTCTGATTTGCCTTATTAAGACTGCTTGAAATCGTGGAACATCCTCCAGTTCGCTTGGCTTTTAAACTAACACTACGCCGCGAATCAATTTCGAACCGGAGCTCACGATTGCATCTACTTTCAACAACAACTCAACCTCTCGCCATCCGCTTGCTTTTTATCGTTGAACATACGCTTCTTTTGTTTTATGGTATTGCATATGTAGTCGCATACGCAATTTCAGGCAACGCGAATTAACGCGGTCTCAGACCGCATATCTTTGGTCCTCTAGCAAATATATCCTTGTATTCTTTAATCAACCGAACTAAACTAACCCCGTGACTTTCATCACTTTTCTGGGCTTCGCCTCCTCCGCCAATTATCACTTTTCTCGGGCTTCATTCCTTGACATTACCGTGACGCATTTTTTCAACCGCGCTTCTTTGCTTTTTATGTTCTTCTCGCGGAGGAATTGAAGTTTGATAGCATATCATTGCCTTCTTCTGATTACCACATATCTTTCATATACCCACTGCGGTTGGAAACTTCAGCTTGAGGTGCAATGGGGAGACAATAGCTCTTAAGGCTATCAATATAAATCGCCCAATCAACCTATCAGAGGATTTAGTCTAGATATCCACCACCGTAAATTGCCCCTGACACGATTTTCGTTGCCCAACCCCACAATAAAGTCCAAAGTTTCCATCCCTACTACATACACCTAATTCCTATTAAACCCTCAGAAGCGAAGTATAAAACAAGTCATAGTACGTCATGCGAGGCAAGCCCAGTTTGTCATACGTAGACAAGTATAAAATATCGCCCCTAATCCACCCGTATCCACCTCAACATCCTATCCATATGAAGTTCGTGATCACCGGGCTATGACCACCGGATCATCATGAGGCACCTCAATGCCTTGCAACTCAGCCTCTAAAAAGGAGATAAGCTCAACATATACATGGGCGGATGATGTAAAGGAATATACTTCTCTTCGAGCATAATTCTTCCTTGAGTTCTTTGACCACCGCCTCCCCGCGCGACCGAGATTATATCAATGCGACCTGCCAGTTGGGATGATGGGTTGCGCCTAGTTTTGTTTTTTTCACCGAGTGGACTTGCACCGCTCCCACATGAATAATTCATATTTCTCTTTGTGGACTTCGAGGGCGTCCTTGCGGCCTGCCCTTTGTATCCCCAAACTCCTTCAAGTATCCTCTCTTGATCAACTTGCAAGAACAAATTGAATTCCTAGATAAGATAATAAACCGAAACACTCGGTGATTAGATGATAAAGATCAAGAACACCTTTTGTATTCATGAATTTTTATATTCACAACGAATCCTTCAATTCGGTATTGGGTTTATGAATCAATTCACATTTAAACTAGCCTATAGTTATCTCTATACTCAAGGAAGTTGTTACAAGAGATAACTCATTTATTCAAATACATAACAAACTCTATCATCACGATGTACCAAACTCACATCCAGCCTCAAAAATCCTTCTTACGATGATTTAGTCATGTATACATGCAAGGTCCGTTACCCTCTCTCAAGTTGAACGGTGGAGAAACAACATTCAACTTGATTTGGAAGAGACGGGAGAAAGCCGAGTGTTAGGTAGAAAGCCAGTGCGAAGAGATCCACATTTTGGATCAACTAGAAACATATTGTACCGCCAAGAGCACTAATTAGTAACCTTTTCCCATACAAAGCACACATCAATTTCAACATGTTTAATCCGCGAATGAAGCACAGGATTAACTGAGAGAAAAGTAGCGCCTAAATTGTCACAAAGATGAGAAGTGCGATGGTGAATATGTCATTCTTTAAAACTTTTGTATCCAACATAATCTGGCTTGTACAAAGAGGAAGACTTCTATATTCAGCCTCTGTACTTGATCTTCGCTGGACAACTCATTTTCACTAACAACCACACAAGAGATGCATCTGACGCGGAATCACCGCGTGAAAGATTGAGTGGTAGGCACCCACCCCAATCGAGTCCTATAGCGCCAAAAGATCATAAGTCGAAGAAGGTTGAAGAAGAAGACTCATCATTAGAACCTTGAGGATAGCGGGCGACCTTCAACCGCTTGCCAATTTTCAAGAGTGGGAGCATGCATAGCTTGACATGCCTTGTTGACCGCATATGCTACGCGTCAGACGAAGACGGTGATGTCAAGAGCACCAACAATACTTCTGAACTTAGTGACATCCGAAATGGACTGCCAAGTGTAGAAGAAGAGCTGATTAAACACCGATTGTTAATTGGTTTTGCACCATCCATGTTCGTCTTTGTAAACTGCATATGTTGATTGACCCAGATGCCACCGTAATAGAAGTAACCCAACACCCTTAAAAAATGATGAATATTTCCAAGATCTTTCAATGCAAATTCGTGTTTTGCTAACAACCCGCCGATATCGAACTGGGACCTCACCCCTAATCAATATATCATCAACATACACAAGAATAAACATAAAGTACTTATTGTGAATCCGATAAACGTAAGAATCTGGTGAAGAGCTCATAAAGCCTGAAAGCCAATAATCGGAAGAAGATTACGAAACCAAACACGAGGAGTCATTTCAAACTATAGATAGCCTTTTATTCAATTTACAAACATATCACATTTAACATCATCTTTAAAACCAAGGGGTTGCTTCATGAACCCGTCACCAATAAACCATGTAAAAAGGCATTATTAACATCAATTTGTCGAGTAGACCAATTTTTAGACACCGCGAATAAGAGCAACTCACGGTGTGTAATGAACAACTGGACGAATGTTTCGAATAATCGATGTCGCATCAATACAACCTGGGTTGGCAACCAAGTCATGGGCTTACACTTTTGAAAAGAACCATCTCGCATCTTCTTAACCCGAACACCACTTACAATCGTAATATGTCGCTCAGAGTATGGAGAAACCAGAGTCCAAGTATCATTTTATAAGTGCCAAACGCCTCCGCCAGATAGCCTTCCCAACGAGGTCCTCTGGGCCTATGAATGGCGGTTCAATGGTCCAACGGAGTTAATGTAGACAGACAAAGACAAACTCGAGGATAAACACCTAAGGTCAAGGGTGATACAAACAAAACCAGGGAAGAAGATGGTCGATCAATTGAGAATGACCGACGAAAGGAGAAGATATCTTCATTAAAGACAAGACGCCGAGAAACATAAACAATGTGACCATGTATATGAAGACATTTGTAACTCGTGTCGAATCAGAACCAACGTTACAGAGGAAAGACCAAACCCAGTTACGATTATTGCATGAACGTAGTAAGGAAAAAAAAATTAAACTATAAACTTTAAGAAAATTGTAATCAGAACACGTTAACCTTTGCAAACCGTAAATCATACCCAGACGGTAGGCAGCCCCATCTCAATAAATCAGTTAGCATTGATGCATTAGCTAAGAGGTAAGACCAGTTTCCTACTATTTGTCTATGTCTACCTCTGTTTGTCATTTTATGGTATGAGGCAAGAAAGTTGATGAATAATGCTAGGGATGTTTGAAATTTCTGTATTTCCCAATTCCAATCACTTTGAAGGACTTGATTTTTCTATCAAATGAGTTTCAACTAGAACTTTAAATTGGTTAAAAATGTACACAACCTCAGATTTTGCTTTCATAGGATAAAACCATATATTTTTAGTGAAATGATCAATAAAATGTACATAAAATAAATTATCTTTATTAGAAGCAACAGGAGATTTTCCCATACATCATCGTAAGACCAGATCCAAAGGACCTGAGATGCATATGTGGACCCTGATGTAATCTGTGACTCTTGCCCATTTGACACGATGTACAAACTCTAGTACTAGAAGACTTAGAAATAGGTAGACTCAAACTACTAACTACATGTTTAACTGTGGCATTGGCTGGATGACCAAGTCGTTGATGCCAAACATCTAAAGATGATCATTCACCAACTAAAGCGGAACCATGCTTTTTATTGAAACTGGAAATTGAGATACCGGGACTGAATTTGTAGAGACCATGATCAATAGTGTCTTTGAGTAGAATCCTTCCTTGTTGGTCCTTCAAAAAACAATGAAAAGGATGAAATTCAAGAAATACATTATTTTGGCTTGTGAGTTGAGATACACTTAATAAATTTTTAGTAATATTAGGAACATGTAAAACATTGGTCAAGTTCAAAGGTTTGGACGTAATAGTAGGAAGAAGAGAAGTACCAGTGTGCTGGATAGGAAGAGACTCACCATTGCCTACGGTTATGTGATCATTACCTTCATAGGGTGTAGCCAAAGAAACATTATTGAAATCAGAAGTGAGATGATTTGAAGCTCCAGAATTCACATACCAAGCAGGATCATTCATTGAAGTTGGTGTTGCAATAAGAGCAGATTTGCCAGATCCATCATTGACACTAAATTGCTGATTAAATCTCTGATAACATTTGTTTGCAGTGTGACCAGGTTTGTATCAAATTTGACAAGACGCCCTGGGTTTTGAGTAGTGTCTTGGAGCACCATCAGGATAATGTTTTCCCTTGTAAGAAGAACCTCCCCTGGATGATGAAGAATAAGATTATTCAAACCTTTGTGGAGTATTCTGAGATGCAGAGAAGGACTTTGAAGCCACATCTGCTAGACATTGCAGATTGAAACTTGTAGAAGTCTTGCTTCATGATTCAGAAGCTAAAGTGTTTGACTCCATAGACATTAGAACCTCTGGCATATACAGAGGTAATGAGGGATTCATAGTCATCATCTAGACCAGATAGAATATAGGATACTAGTTCAGTATCAGTAATAGGAATGAGTGAAATGGCCAAATTATCAGCTATTGTCTGCATTTCTTTTAACATAAGTAGCCATAGTAAGCGAATTTTTTTTTGGAGTCTCTAGTTGCATCTTCAAAAAAGAAGATCGAGCCTGAGTTTGAGCATAATGCATTTGTTTAAGTGATTCCCAAACTTGAAATGAAGTGGCACAATTTATGACCCTTTGCAAAAATTATGAGGGACAATAGCCAACTCAAGAGTAATTGATGTTGTCTAATCCACAAGAGATATTGTGGATTGATAGCATAGCTAGCAGTACTGTCAGTAGTAGTATTAGGTGGTGTAGGATTAGTAGTTTCCACCTGATTAACAGTTCCATTAGCAGCAGGAGTGGTAGTTGGCGTAGTAGCAATAGGAGTGGTCGTGGTAGTACAACATCAGCCAACACATATTCAGATGGACAAATGGATGTGCCTTCCATGAAACCAACAAGATTAAGTCCACGAAGTGTAGGCAGCACTTGAGACTTCCAGATAACATAATTTTCAACATCCAACTTAACATTCACGACATGATTGAAGCTAGTTAAGCCTGGATTGCTAGCAAGAAGAGCATCGGAAACAGACATTGAGGAAGATGAAGCCATTTGAAAAAAAAAATTGATGTCACAATAAGTGGCCTCAAGTATAAATGTATGTAAATTAGATAAATGTAATTACGAAAAATGAAACATGTATATAAATAACACTAAATTTAACGGTATCCCTAACGATGTGTTAGGACTAATCCACGGGCAGAGCCACCCGAAAAATTTCACTATAATGGGAAGAAACAGACAATATTTTGAATCGGGGGGCTACTAGTTTAATGCTACTAAGAGTCTTACAAAACTTCAAATTATTTCAGACAGAAATAAACCTACATACTATCGTAGATATACATAAAAGTGAAGAGGGAACAAAACACATGAAGTCGACGACAAGGGTATTCATCAAGTCACTTTCAACAAATCTTCACCTCGACTCAATCCTCCGCCAGACGCCGATAAACGTAAAACTTCCCGTAATGCACCAGATTGCATCTCGGCACCGGGATGTACTCGATAGCGAATGTATGCGCAGGATGCACCGACGTGGTTTCGCCGTGACGCCGCTTTCAAATTAATGGCAACTAATAAATTGACCACAGTTCGCATAACGCTAAAACTCGGCTTCCGCGGAACCCGCTCAGAAACATATCACCTGCTTATCTCGCTAGCACTCCACTTGTTTACCTTAATTCTCTTTTCACCTCTCAAAATGATATCGCATTATCACGCGCTTTGTCCTATCAGCTTTACGAACCCGATCTTGGTTAAACATATATTGCACTCAAACTGCCATAATATATCACCGCCTCGACGCGATGTAGCCTCCCGTATCACTAAATAGTCCTTCCCCGCTGACATCCTCCTTAGAGTTTTAGTGTCATATACTCAGCTTCGCAGAGATTAAAGTCACTGCGGATCGCAACAGTAGCCCTCCAACTCACAAATGTAACTACCAAGAGTAAAAACATAACCAACCATAGATCTTCTACTGCCTTACATCTCCAAAGATAGCCTTAATCGAGTATCCGTAAATTAAATACCGACTATTACCACCATAACAAAGACCAATATCGTAGGTACTCGAGATAACAAAACTCTCTCTTCACAAATACCGCCAATGTTCTTTTTTTTTTTCCAGGTCGCCTACGAACCCATCGACAACATCTAATAAAGATGCTGCAAGATCGCGCCTAGCCATGTACTATTGCATATCAAACTTCCAACCGCATTTGGGTATAAGTACGCTGCTCCATGTAAACTTTCTCGCTAGACGATTGAGCGCAAATGCAAATGTGACAAACGAGCATTTAGAACTCGGAATCTCAATTAGTTTAGCAGTGAGCCATACCAAATCCTGATAATCTTCCTCAACATACCCCTTTCTCTCCGAGATAAAGCTTCTTCCGACTTCATTCCCTAAATATCCCCATTCCCAAAATCTCTTTGCAAAGACCTAAATCCTCTATTTCAACCAAAGACTAAGAAACCCTTCTCAAATTTTTGAATATCAAACTTTCAACCTGGCAGTTTATCAAGATATCGCCTACATACGTAACTAAGTAGATAAAGGAACTATCACTAACCTTGTCAGAAGAAACAATAACCGCTATACGGACTCGAATACCCAATCTCTATCATGTAGCTATCAAATCTCTTTACCACCGCTGAGATCGCTTTTTAAACCATACAAAGATTTCTTCAATCTGCAAACATAATCTTCCTTTCCGGGTTCCTGGAAACCATCTGGCTGGGTCATATAAATTTCTTCATCCAACTCTCCACATGGAAAGTCAGTTTCGATGATTCAGCCGCCGAGCCCAAGTTCCTGGCGTAACTGCCAGTGAAGCACCCCTCGATGGGGTTAAGTGTCTAACTACAGCGAGAAAATCTCATCAGAAGGTCAACCTTCCCTTTGACTCAAACCCTAGCAACCACTCTAGCTTTATATTTAACCCCCTATCCGTGACAACCTCTTTCTCGCTTGAAAATCCACTCGTAGCAGTCAATCTTTCTTTTCCTCATTGCCTTCTCGCCAACTCCCAAGTCTGGGATTCTTACGGTTGATTCCATCTCTTCTCCCATGGCAGCAGCCATCGACCGACTTAGTACCAAGCATGCCTTTCTCAAAGGAGTGGTAATTCGTGAAGTTTGCTCTCTCTCGGACGATCAAGAGCCAAACTGTGATGTTTTATTCGACGAACTTCGATGTTTCGCCTCGACAAGGGACCGAGAATAATGGGGCCTACCACCATCACCATTAACACTGTAATCTCTCGCCTTCCACCGCTTCCAACAACACCTTCTCAAGCCAGAATTACGGGTACGTATTGCCGATCTAAACATAGAATTCTCATCAAATATTACATTTTCTGGCTGGGGACAATTGCCAAATGGGCATTTACTCAAATTCTATACCCTTTCACACCATCACCATAAATTTCAAGCAAATATATACCCCTTTCTTTTGCCCTGGGTTCTAGCTTTTACCCCTCATTCACACGATAATAAGCGTCAAGCCCAAAGACTCTAATCTTGTATAATCGCCAGACTTATTAGACCACACAATTCAATAGGAGTTTTCTGGGACACACCTCGCGCGCGAGACCACGGTTTCATCGATAGCTGTGTCGTGGTCGTGGGATCAGCCTACCCAAACATTTCCTCAGTCAACCCAACATTGGAGCATTGCCAACGAGCTCTCTCCGTGGCGTTTCGATTCATACCGCTCGCTACACCATTCCCATCATGATGCCTAACCCGTACGATTTTTAAGAATCCTTCCGCCTTACAAAACTCATCAAACTCATACGAACAAAATTCCGCATCAAGCATCATGCTAGCTGACCTTCTTCCTTGTTTGATTTTCCACTAAAATCTTCAATCCCGGAAGCCAAGCCAAAGCATATTTTCCTATTTCATAACAGCACCCAAGTCATCCTTGAATAATCATCAATCACTGAGGAAATACTCCGCGAATTTCAAAAGATCTAACTCGGGCATGACCCCAACAATCGGAGTGAATGAATCCGAAGCGTACCTTTTTGTCTTCATTAGTCGCTGAAATTTGTCGCGATGTAATTTCCCAAAGACACAATGCTCACAAAACCCCAAGTCTTTCAACTTCTCAGACACCAAGAAGATCATTCCTAGCCGTAATCAGATCCCTCTCTCACTCATGTGACCAAGCCTCATATGCCACAACTTAGTCATATTATCATTTTCAACAAATGACGACACGCAACAAGAAGAATCAAGTTAAGCATAAAGACCTTTGTAGAAAATACAACGTGACTCCCTGCCTAGCCACCTCGTAATCACCTCAACCTCTCAGAGACATTTATCACTTCACTTTCACCTTAAATCAACCCTTTCTGCTCTGGGCTAGATCACAAATCAAATTCTTCGTCATCAGTGGAACATATCTAACATCTTCTAAGGTACAGAACTTACCATCATGAGTCCTAATTTTTACAGAACCTATCCCAACTACTTTGCAAACAGAACTGTTGGCCATAGAAATATTACCACCATCTACTTGCTCATAAGTCGAAAACCATTCCCTCTTAGGACAAATATGATAAGATGTCTGCAATCAAAGATCCACATCGGTGTAAAGGCTAATGCTATATCTTCTCGATTTTGCAATACTTCTAACAAGAAATAGCACTGGGGATGCATTAAATGCCCCTTGCATCTTCTTAGGACAATCGGTTTCCAATGTCTCTTCTCCTTACAAAGAATGATGACATCCCTGGGCTTCGAACCCCGTTTAATTGTTTTAGGAAACTTCTTTTTTCCCCTCTTAACAAATCCCCCTGACATTATCGCATGAATAACCCAACAAATTGAGTATCCAAACCAGAACCACTACAAATGCATGCCTCAATTCCCCTCAAGCATGAAGACGCCTCTAACTTTCTGTAGTTATGTAGTCTTTTACTTATTACCATGTATTCTTAAAATTCTCTATACGACTGCAAAGTTAAACCAATGTAATTAAGGCAAGATCCTCATCATCACCAACATCATAAACATCAATATTACGCAAATCTAGTAACATCGTATTTAGTTTATCTAAGCTGTCTTTTAAGGATCGCATCTTCTCGCATACGCAGTCGGTCAGACGCTGTTTTCAAGAACAACTGGCCGGGTTAAGCCGTCATATACGTATCTTCCGCCTACCTCCCACAATCCAGCCAGCCGGCCCCCCGCCTCGTAAACTTCCGTAATAATCTCATCCTCCGCAGACAAATAAAGAATTAACGCCAGCTTTCTCCTCTAAGTGAATCCTAGCTGAACCGCGCAGCGATTCTTCATAAAGAGGAGCACGATCCCTCTCGCTTCAATAATGCCTCACCTCGATTATGTGACCGAAACCATTCCCATTAAACTTATCTACTTCCAAACCTTACCACCCATCGCCTTCGGGCCGGACAACTGAAGTTCCTCGATACCAAATTTGTTATAACAGACGCGAAACTGTGATAACAGACTACTTAAGCGAAATATGTAAGAAAAAGAACAACACCGTAAATTTAACGCAGATCCCTAACTACGCTACAGACTAATCCACCGTAAAAATTTCACTATAAATTCTAGTTAAACAGACATAATATTTGACTGAAATAGTCAAGTAACGCTTACTAAGAGTCTTACAAACTTCAAGCCTATTCTAACCACGTAAAATAAACCTATATACTCATCGTATATATAAAAGCAGTTTAAGACAAAAACACATGCTTGACGACGTGGTATCCATCAAGTCACTTTCAACAACAGGCTCTAATACAATAAAAGATTGAAGAACACCTTTTGTATTCACATGAATTTTATAATCTCTACAACGAATCCTTCAATCTTGTGATTTATGAAAGACAAAAAGAAATTTATAAAATTAATTTATATCGGAAATTCAAAACTAGCCTATAGTTATCCCTATATTCAAGTAAGTTGTTACAAGAAATAACTCTATCAATATTCAAAACAGATAACAAACTCTATCAATAGTGACAACAAACTTTCTACATCCAAGTCTTGAAAACTCCTTCTTACTATGATGAGTTTACAGTTATAGTCTGTTAGATGATACATATAATTGGGGCTTTCATGCAAAGTATATATTACACTGTGTTACTAATTCCCTTTTTTTCTAGGCAGCTACCATAATGACCCTTTTTTCTCTGTTCTGTTACTAATTCCCTTTACTCTTTAGCGTTCACACTCTTTAGAACAATCTCATACACACACTTACATAGGCTACTCTTCTTCTCCATATTACATATTTACTTGCATAAAGTTACATTCTTTTTTCAAATTCTCATTATCTTAAATTATAGACTCAATAATGGTCTTTCTAATTAAGGTAATAATCACTTACATTTTTGGTTCTCTGCTAACTACAGTTTCTTGTTACTTCAACTCTAAATATTTGAACTTTTCTTCAAATAGTACTTACAAGTTTAATCTCTCTACTCTGTGTTTGGAATTCATAAAGCAAATGTAAAGTTACATAAAACTGACAATTCCTACGGTCATTTAGGGCATAAGCCAATTTTGAATGATTCTATTTTTGTTTAGTAAAATTAATTTTATCCTTTTATTTCAATGTTGTCTTAAAATTTTTTTAACTTAACTGATCCGACCACCCAATTTTCACATTCCGATCCGTTCTCGATGGGAGTCAATGCCCTTATTTGAAGTTGTCATGAGTCCTAACCTCCTCAGGTCATCCACCACCCATTCCTCCGTTCGCCTTCGTATTCTAAAACTGTCATTCATGAAGTTCTCCCTGTTTCATCATTCGGGGCCAATAATTTTGAACAAGAGATCTCTTTCGTGATTCCCCTGTAGTGTCATTGCCAAGACTTTAACAATACCGAAGATAATACTTTCATGCCAAACAGATACATTTCCAGAAACTCTAAAAGTTCGTCATATTTAAGAACAGTAATCTCACCTAGATAAGACGTATAAACTGAAAACACTTGCATTAGATAATAATGCTATTATAATTGGGGCTTTCATGCAAGTATATATTACAGGTAAGTATGCTCAAGTTATGTCTATATCTGGTCTGAGAAGTTTAACTATTCTATTGCGTTGGCCCTTGGAAAAATATTTCTATTTGATCAAATCATCAGTATATGAGTTTCTAATAAGGACGAGGAAATAAATTTTAAACCTAACTTTTTATTCTTTTTAAAATTAGTACCTAAGACTATGACACGTTTAAAGTGAATTTACAAAAGAAAGTAGAATAACGCAAGCAACAGATCCGCTATGGTACGCGGCAAATTCTGCTGATCGCACAGTAATTGTGTGGCCCACAACCCAATAAATTGGCTGATCAAACTCAAATGCATTTTATTTAAGGACATATTGCTGGATCGCGATTTTTATAAGGATTTGTTCCATCGCGGTATATCTTCGACGACGTACCGCTTCAATCTTTCGCTATTTTGGATTAGTCCTTTCGAAGTTTGTGCAAAATTCATTTTTTATTAGCGAATCAATTTGATTGTAATTTTTAGATTCATCCAAGTATTAATATATCATCTCTAATTTTTTTTAGGGAATTTTATATTGAATTATGCATAATTTTGATATATTAAATTTTTATGAATACTAACAATAGTGCATCCATTTGTTTCTTATTAGGAGGAAGAATTTATTACAAGTGTTCATTATTTGAAGAAATAATTCAAGTCGCTTTGTGATCCATAAATTCATAATCTATCATTTCATTATCATTAACCTTTTAACTATGTTACCTAGAACTAGAATCAAAAGTTAAACTAAATTAGACCACCTCCTTTTTTTATTAACGAATAATGAGTTAGGAGAGCTAATATTCTTTATGTGACTTTTAATGTGCTCCCATGGTGGCATATTTGGCAAATCAACAATCACAACAAATAATCCTCTTTATGTTTTCAATTTTACATTAAGACATTTGTAAGGAAACTCCCATCATATTGAGTTGTCATAAATGAGAAATTTATTAATAACCTTTTGAAGTTGTAAGTTAGTTTTCGCTTAATAGCTCTGACAAGCCAACTCGTTAACTCAATTTTTAATATTATTGATATATGTTAATAAAAAACTAATATATTAACTTACATGAATGTTTTTTATAGAAAAATCTAAAAAATCATTTGAAATGCTTCTTATTCTAATTTATTACTCTATAATATTTTAATATGTAAGAGAAATTTGATTTCCATCTACGATAAATTATATAAGGTTTTACTCTCATATTTAGGATATAGTATATTTTTTCTATTAAAATAAAATATTAATTCGCTTCATCTTATCTGGTGAAAATTATTTTTTTATCAATATTCAACTTATTGAATCTTAAAAAGTAAATTGTTTACAAAACTACAGTAAAATTTATTTTGTATAGTCTAGTCCGACTAAATTCACATTCCAAACAGTGTTAAGAAAGCCTGTGAATAACTATTTTGTTTCTAAAACCTAAACTTCCTCAAACACTACACCTATACTTACAAATAGAAGGCAAAGTAGTCATTTCCATATCTTTCTTAACACTATTTGAATGTGATTTTTAGCTCTAGTGAATTGTAGGGCCTAAAAGATCATCCCTGGGGAAGCTACGTCTAGCCTAAAAAGCATTCACGCCCATTCCCCTTTCTGCATTTCCTCAGCTTCAACAGACCCCCAAATTCACATCCCAATTTGACACCTGTCCCTCTCTCCCTCATCTCCAAAAATAGATCGTCCATTTTACATTTTTTATGACATTTTATATTATACTTTTTTAATATTATAAGATATATCTAGTTTGTTTCTTAAACTTAATTTAAAATCAATTTAAAAGTAATATATATCACATATTTTTAAAGGACCCTAACAAAAAGTGTCATATAAAATATAACAAGACGGGAACTCAACTTTCTCATGAGTCTCTTGAGATTCGGATACTCGATACCCACAAAACCATAGTCATAAAAATCTGTCCTATTACTGAAACTGCTAAACGACCCATCACTATACATTAAATCTTGTACCCAATAGTACACTTTCTTCCTTTTAGTCGCAATCATATTGGACTTTGTTTTGGGACAACAGAGGACTCACATGTTGTAGTAATATTAATATTATTATTACATTCTTTGGGTTGGTTTGAAACATGGCTTCTCTTACACCTGGGATTTTGCTAAAGCTTTTGCAGCATTTGGATGATAAACATGTTAAAGTTGCCGGTCAACACCGTTCTGCTCTTCTTCAGGCATGCATATTTATTGCTCTCCCCTTCTATTCTTTTTCTTTTTTTAAATAATCTACACTTGTCAATGCAATTATTCCAACTCCAACCTTCTTATTACAGTAATATTTCATGTTCATTAGTATAACTTAGTGGTTTCAAACGACACCTCATTATTGCGATTTGCGAGTAATATTTCGTGGCCGTTAATACTACTTAGAGGTTTATTGCCAGTAATATTTTGTGGATATTAGTATTACTTAGTGGTGAAATGGTTATTTGGAGTAATATTTCGTGCACACTAGTACTCCGTATTACTTAGTGGTTTCACGAGACCTCTCACGTAATATTTTGTGGCAACTAGTATGACCTAGTGGTTTCACCCTTCTAATATATACATGCTATTTGTAATTATTGATTTAATTAATTTTGAATGTGCCATGTTTAATATTTCAGTCAAAGATTGGTTTTTTTGTTCTTGGGTACCAATGTTTTGTATGGAGCAGTTGTTATAATGAGCATTTTCCATGTTGGGTGGTTGTTCTTGAAATTACACTTTATGCTTTTTTGGAGGCAACTTTTTGTGATTTTTTTGTACAGGTGGATGTTTTGTGATCATTAGATACTTTTCCTGCAGGGTTTTTTTTAGCTTATTCATGTTCTTTCTTGCATGGATTTGTGGGACTATATAGATGGATGTTTAAATGTTCTATGTGATTTAAGGTTGATGGCATGCTTTTAAATTCACTAGCATAGGAGAAATGGTCCCTGGCTTTGTTGTATGCTATTTTTGGCTGAACAGTACTTTAATCACACTGGAATTTTGGAATTTATTTAATTGTCAGGTGTGGTTTTAGCATTTATCTACTCTCAGAAATTAACAATAAATGTGGTACTTATTTTTGGTGGGGTTGCTGAATATTTAGGTAATTAGCATTGTTCCTTCACTTGGAGATGATCCATGGAATAGCAGAGGGTTTTACTTGAGGGTTTCAGATTCAATGCACTCGGCCTATGTTTCGGTGTCCGATGAAGATGTTGAGTTGATACTAAATGACAAGATACAACTAGGCCAATTCATCCATGTAGCTAGGCTTGATCGTGGGTCGCCTGTTCCAGTTCTTTCTGGTATTAAGCCAGTGCCAAAGAGACGGCCCTGTATTGGAGATCCGAAGGACTTGATTTCCAGTGATGCTCTGAATGCTAGAAAAGGTGGGGAGTTGAAGAAAGTTAAGAGTGTTGCGAAGAAATATGAGGGGGTCAAGGGAAAAGTGAAGAGAGAAATTAAGGGTGAGGAGACAAATGCACGACGGCTTTCAATGTCTGCTGGGAAGGTTGAGGCGTTGGAGATTAGAAGGCTGAGCTTGGATCTCACAAGGAAAGGATGGGATAGGAGTCCAGACACTAAAGATGGTACCAAGGTAGTATTGAAGTCCAAGTCTAAAGAAACGATGAACTCGGGTCCAGTTCGAAGACCGAGCTCTGGTTCAAGCTCGGCTCGAAGTCCTACAAGTCGTTCAGGTTATGTCCGGAGTCCAGGTTCTCATTCAGTTACCGTTTTTACTCCACGCCCTAAAACCTGCTCAGACCGTAGTCCTGGTTCTGTACGAAGTTTACACTCTAATGTTGGGTCAGATAAAAGCCCAGGTTCTCATTCGGTAAGCCACATTCCTTTCTTAACTTACACTATAGCATCTGATGGTTCATGTTTTGATCTGAAGTGCAACAGGACTTTGTTTTTTGTGTAACTTTTTGAGATGTGGATGCTACACCAAAGCGATTCGTCTTGTGTGCTTTTGAGCACCCATTCATGCTAAACTACGCCCTAGCTATTGTTTAATGGCGGGAGCGAACAACTCAGTGGACCACTTATTCTGAACAAAATTGGGTTTTATTTTAGTTTTACCTGCTAATCATGGTTAGATAAACGATACTGTTATTCCTGTGAAATTATGTGATTGATCTCAGTTATGAACTCCAACTCGTTTCCTTTCTTAACTATCCTGCATTAGTAGCTGCAACAAGATATCCATTCTGGACATACTTGGCTAACTGACATTAATTCTACCTACTTAAACACCCATGCTTGCTTAATCATATTATCATGTGCCACATCCTATGTGCTACTAATTTATTTTCTCCTGCAGATTACGTCTATTGAGATTTCTTATCCCAGAAATGGCGCCACATCGAATAGTTCCAGTTTCACTCCTTCACCATTACAGAACAAGAATGTGGTTGTCTCACCTAAATCTGTTACCAGACCTATAAAAAAGAATCTTAATTCTACAGTAGATGAGTCACTTCCCTGCAATCTGAAAAGGCTCACTCCAAGTTTTAAAAACTGGTCTGACTCGAAAATTTCATGGAACTCACTTCCACACTCTATCTCTAATCTTGGAAAGGTATGAAATGCAAGAGAATATATGGTATTTTCCAAGATGAATTTTCTTGAACCACACCATTCAGCTTAAAAATCTTGTGCAATTTTTCAGGAAGTTACAAGTTTTAGGAATGCTGCCTTTGTGTCAGCTGTTCATGCTCTTGAAGAAGCATCTTCTGCGGATTCTGTTATTAGATGTTTGAGGTAATAGTGTACTACGACGCTCTTTTCACTTCTTTTTTGTCTTCTGAATTCTGATGTTTATCATTCTGTACGTCTTACGGGGAACTGGGAAGCAATGTTAATTAATGCTCCCTCTGGACAAAGTTACTTGACAATCTAGCTTAGAAAATTTGGATATTTTTACTTGTCATTCTAGCATAGAAAATTATCCTTCTACATTTCCGATGTACTTTTTGACTATTTTTTCTTATTAAATTATCAACCAACCAATAATATAGTTTCAATTAATTGTCATTCTACATTTTCAATATAGTTTTGACTGCTTTTTCTTCTTAATTTGTGTGTCTAACTCTAGAACGACAAGTAATTTTATCCAGAGGGAGTATGAAAATACATAATTATCTTTTTTTTTGTTATTTCTGAGAACGTATGGGTGGCTATTTTGTTTGGCTACCAGTGCTTGCATCCAATTTGAGAAAGAGATGCATTTAAACCTTAAATAAAAATAGTTCTCTCTGGAGTGCTGTGTACTACTCATCTTATGCAGACTGCAGATTCTGATCCACTTGACAACATATCATACAAAGTAGTTTAAATCCTCTACATCCAGAACCTTGCGTGGATCGCAAGGATTCAATCCTCTCCATGAAAAGTTCATGGTGACCTCTCCCTTTACCTTGTCATATCAAGCTAATAGATGTGATATGCTCCCTGCCTTCCATCACGCACACACAGAGCAAGTTTTCTAAAGTAGCCTCAATGTTTTGGAGCATAATAATTCACTCACATAACTAAATGTTGTGTTTTATGAAGCCCCACATTACTGGTAGACTAGTCACATTGGGGAGCTTAGGCAATTTCGAGTATTGCAAAGCATCCCTCTTTCAATTCACAGATTAACACACAAATCACAATGAATAATTTGTGGGCAATGTTTTGTCCACCACATAAGTGTATTGTTCTCTTGTTTGATGGTTCTTGTTTTCCAGTTTGTTTTCAGAATTATGTGAGACATCCCAAAAGGAGCGTGCAGGAAAAGTAGTAGAAAATTTCCTGAACCTTAATGAAAGTATCCATAATGCTATTGATATGGTCAGATCCGTTCTTAACAAAATTCTTGAGGCACAAACTAGATTGGGACTACCTGAGATATGTCATAATTTGGAGGACAAGAAAGCATTAGCATGGGTTCAAGCAGCAGTTGAGAATGATATTTCAAACTTTTCTTTATTTAAGAAGAAAGTAAATATTGATTCTAATGGTGAAGAACGTTATTTTGTTATGATAGACAGCACTCCAGGAAAAATTTGTCCTGAGAAAGTGTCACCTAGAAACAAGCAAATCCCTTCAAGCCACAGGTCGTCTATATCAAAATCTGCTCCAAATAAAGTGCAATCGAATCAACGATGCCCTGTTTCTGAGAAGAGAGAAGTGTGGAGCCAAGGGAATGAATTTAAGGATGTGGCCAGTTTAGCTGAAAAGTTGCTTTCATCCTCTAGAGCCTGGTTTCTGAACTACTTGGAACAGTCGTTGAAGAACAGTTTTGGACTGAAGAATGAGGAAGCAAAATGTCAGACAACCAGTGTTCTTGGGCAGCTGAAGAGGGTTAATAAATGGTTAGACGACACAGTCAAGGCAGTAAGTGGAGCAGATGAAAGAATTGAAGGTTTAAGAAAAAAGTTGTACGACTTCGTTTTGGATCATATTGATTCTTCCATCCAAAAGGTGGGTAATTAGCATTAGGCATTAGCACTGACCGATTGACCTCTGTTACAACAGCATTAACCACTCATATATACAGTGACTGGAGTTATTCACAACTTTTGACTATCTCAAGTAGCAAATATAGTTAGGGACCAGCTCATTGCCAAATCCGATGGCTTTTGTATTCCTAATTATTCTCTGTTCTGATGCGGAAACCTTTTGTTTCTTGTAGATCTTTTTATTTAGGAGGAATCAAGAAAATCATTGATTGAATGAATTCTGCAAAGCCACCTAAAATTTCAAGATAAACTTATGTTGTTCGAATTGAGTAATTCCTTGCCTAGACTCTTGTCGTAAACTAAATATTTCTTAATTTTCAAATTGTAGTAGCTAGAGTTGTACTGACTACGAGACTAAAACATTCAGAGTTAATAAGTTCATGCAGAACTGGTTGATTGTGAGTGAATTCTGCGGCTTTCAATGACAGTCACAGGTTTGTCAGCAGATTTTGCTGGATGATTAGCTGGTTTTGTACCCTTTGCTGCTGCAGCTTTTATTCCCTTGCAGGACTTCATATGGCTATGCAGTTTCTCAGGCTTGAATTTCCTTTCACATTGCCTGCATCAACAGATGATGAGTATGATCTTTAGTTTTTTTCTTTCCATATACCAAAATCTATATCTTGAATGGTGTCTCAAAAATGCAGTTGAGATAAATTTCAAACATTAGTCAGGGTATATAGTTATGGCATATCATTTATTAATTGCTCTATGAGATTACGTACTAACTTACGAGCAATTTGGCCTACTAACTGGCATGTAAGCGGCAAATGATGATCTGGGACCACAAAAGGCTGTAGTCTCTGTTACTCCATCACAGCTCTTCCTGTTTGAACCAGATGATGAACGTAATTAGGCTATCGGTGGACTACTACCGTTTGCATTGTGCATGATCATTCGATCAGCAATGGAAAGCTACTAATGGTTTAATAGAGTAGGACTTGTCAAAATTATTATCACATGGAGATTACCTCGAAACAATTTGAGGTTTTTCCCATGGGTACTTCTTTCTGTCAATTCTCTGAGACCCACCTAAAAGCTTGTCATCACTTCTACATATCTGGGCAGATTCATTCTTCTTTGCCTCAATATCATAGCCATTGTTCGAAGAAGGTTCATTGAGCTTTCTGTTTGCTGGTGGCACAACGACAGAGTCTTTAGTGTTGACCGTACGACAATTGATGAAGCTCCGGAATATCTGAGACGCTCCATGGTTATTCCCATGGCTTTTGCTCTTAGCAAAAGATTTTTCTGATGATACTGGCTTAGTCTTCTTCATGGTCACTCTATGAGTAGTCTTCTTTGGCTTCTTTCTAAAGAGATTTAAATTCAAAGTAGATGAAGAAAAAGATGAATCATCTCCATCATTAAGACCTGTTTCAGAATTCTTGGCATCTTCCTCTGATTTCATTGAATCATCTGTTAATGTTGACTTTGGTGATTCTTCTTCAATTTCACTTGACAATTTTCTTTCTGGTTGTTCTTTCTTTATTTCCCTGGATAGGCTATGGTTGGGTTCTTGAACTAACCCCTCCTTTTGCATGGAAAAGCACTCTTCACTATCTGTGTAATTAATTAAATAATAGCCATAACTCAGAAGTTAAGTTTGGGTTCTTTGAATTTATGGTTGATTGAATAAAATTAGTCAAATTATTGGATAAACTTAGTTGTCTTCCATAAATAAAATAAATTGAGATGGTGAACCATTATCTTTCCAAAATAAAGTGAACTACTTGAAATGAATGGAAAAATGTAGTACAACACCCTACAAGTGTTTTTTGCCATAAAAAGGAGTAATTGTAGTTTCTACATTTATTGGAATTTAATTGAATCACCTTGTGGGGTTGAAGTAGAAGTAGTAGATGAGGAAATTTGAGATCCTTTAAGAACATATTCATTGTCTGAGATGGGAGTAATGAGATCCTCATCTATCAAGTCCTGCCACACATAGCACCCATACTTGTACTTCCTATACATACCATTCATTTGTTACACTAAAGGAAAATAAAATAGCGGACAACCATCAAATTTGTTAGTGATCTCTAATAATTTTCATTACATTATTCCAATTAACCTTTTGAAAGACCATGCAAATGAATCAGGCATATCCTTTCCTCGCAATTCTGCCAACGATCTCTTGACATCTATTCAGGAAAACACCAAATTAATGTTGATATTTCAATATTATTCATATCTAGGTAGTCTAATTAGAGGGGGGGAAACCACAACTCTACAAGAAACATACTCATGCATGATGCATGCAATGTGTACTTGTGAATAGCGTTGAACGGACAGTAGCGATGAATCTCCAAAAATCAGCTATTGCATCGCTATTTATAGCTATTTACCGCGACGCTGGTGTAACACTATGCTACTGCGACACCGCCGCTAGCGCTGCTATGCACTATTCACAAATATGATGCAACGCAATTTCAAATGTTTATATATATGTGGAAATTAAAGTTCAAAATTAACCTCGTAAACGGATGCCATCCCCAGAGAAATGAAAATTAAGGAGATGAGGTTGTTCAATAACACCCTTCCTGCTCAAGAAATAGACTATGTGAATTTGTTTTACTTCACCATTACCACCACCACCATTGTCTTGTAAGGTCTCCATTTACATCAATCTTCTGCAAACATGATATATTAGAGGCTTGCAAGATTATTTATAAGAGTGACAATTAAGTTGAACGTTTCTTTAATTTCAACTTGAAAATGCAAAGACAAGATTTCTTGGAGAAACAGACATTAGGTTAAAAAATGAATCTTTGTCAAAGCCGGCATGCATGATAGAAAGGGCTAAAAAAGATCAAGAATCTCATTATCGTGCCCATGTGAACTAACAACAACTAAACAAACACTTAATAATAAACTATAACATGCAACTATCGGAGGCATGGACGGATATCAATAGGTTCGCGGTGGTTCAGTCTAACCATCAAAAATATTGATAAAACACAGTTGGCCAGTATATTATAAAAAAAAGTTATCCGCCAGCTCTTTGAGTTCATTTCTTAGTAATGAGCAAAAGTTTTTTTACCAATTCAATATCACTTAGCCATTTTAAATTGGTTTGATAGTTAATTCTGATCGAATCATGATATATTCGGCGTTTGAAGTATCGATTTAAAACTATTTATTTATTTAAAAGTTTTTATTCCATAAGAGGACTTTTTTGAAAATTCTTTATTAATTATACGAAAATTAGCCAAATTTTTTTAGTGTATATCTGAAATCCTTTTCTGATTAATTTAGATCATAGGAGAAATTAAAATACATCACATGTTGAATATTCTTAATATATATTTGCGGATATTTATTATATGGTCTTCAATGTTTTCTTTATCATCAATCAGTTTTAGAACGGCTCAAGAAATTATCATTGATAACAATATGAAGACGAATTAATCATTTTTTGAGTGTATTAACTCATAAATTTTTATTATTATCATCTAGAGAAACTATATGTCAAGCAACCATGAACTACAGATATATATATATATATATATATATATATATATATATATATATATATATATATATATATATATATATATTATTTTATGTGAAAATTATGAATTAATAAAAAAGTACTCAATGTTGAAGTTTTCCTTAGCTTCCTTTAGAATGGCATTGTAAAAAACAACAATTATTGAATATGGAGATTACCTTTTTTGCTTTGCTTTGTTTTTTTAAGTGTTGTGGGAGAGAAATGAAGCAAGTTCACTATTAATTTGGTGGATGATTTATCATATATAAGAAATCGGAGAAACAGTTTGAGGAAAGTTGGGTGCCAAAGGAGTAGAGAGTGAAAGTTGGTTCCCGCAAGAAGAGTTCAAAACACCCGCGAATTACTCATCTCAATGGATATTATTGTAGATGGATTATGTCAATGCAATTCTACAAATTATTGAGATCATTTCAAAACATTCTGTTTTGATTTGATAAAAAGTCGAGATTTAATTTCCGGAAATTTGAGTTAGTGCGCGTTGTCGTTGAAGCTACGTAAAGATGAGACGAAAGGCGTGAATGATCGGCTTATGTTTGGGGTATGGCGCGATTGATCACTTATGTTTAGAGGTATGGCCCACTTGATCACTATGTTTGAAAGTGCGATTGATCGGCTTATGTTTGTGATGAAATTTCGAGTTGGTACTTACGCCTAATTTATCGTTAAGTGGATGTTAATTGCGAAAATGAGGGCAATTTAGTAATTTCATATGCATTCCCAAAAAAAATAAAAAATTGAAAAGAATATCGAGACCGGTTGGCGGGTCAACGTCAGATCAACGACGCGCTGCAGGAGAAGATGGTGTTTTCGTCGCCAATCATCTACTCCGGCCGGTTTTCGGCCAAAATTTCTGCCCAACTTAGACCAAAAATGTCGCCAATAAGGCCAAAAACAACATTTTTGACAACATCAGTATGCTGCAAAACTGGATTTCATTAAATTCGCTAGCTTGAGGACAATAGCGGCAAATTCCGGCATTAAAGCATAAAATTCATCGACACTAAAAACCACCTTCGCCGGCCATATTGACCATTTTCCAGCCAAAACCACACATTAAGACCAAAAGTTACAAAATTAGTAAAAAATTTAACAATATCAGCCCACAAAATCGATTTTTAGCCTAATGAACATAAGAAATACTAAACTTGACCCAGCTTCTCCAAATAATCCAAACAAACCTCATATTGCCACAAAACATTATTTTCATCTGCCAAATTCATCAATTTCGCCCTTGAAATTGGTTAGGAATTAGGTCACACGAATTGAATTAGGAGGTTAGGCTAGGAGTTCTTCCAATTTATTTTAGATTAAATTGGGGAGTAACATATTTTCTATTTTTTTAAATTTTTTTATTTGGGAAATTAAGATATGAAATTACTAAATTACCCCTCATTTTTAGTAATTAACATTCACTTAACGTCAAATTAGCGAAATTAAATTGAGTCGCTTTTAAAATAATAAATGATCGGCCAGCAGCTTTGAAGCATAGGTAATGTTCGACCGTATCAACATGCAGTAATCCTTTTCACTACAAAGATAATGAAAAGAAAGTCAAGTGTAACACCACTAATGTTTATTGATAATTTGTCTCAATAAATGCATTCTCCTGCTCTATCTAAAATGTAAACCTACATCCTACGATATATTAACTCTTTTTTATATAATACAATGACTAGATGTATTTGTGTCACAATCATGTAACAGATTACCAAGCTTACATATGTCAAAAATCAATGTTTTCCAAAAGCCTAGTTGGGTACCAAAATATAATTTATTAAACATAATATTGTCCCATGCTGAAGGTCAATTTGGATGTTTGTATTTGTCGCTTATTTTTTTATTTTGTGCGAGTCTGCCGTGAGTTCTTAATTATACAGGCAAAAATATGAATCAGTTGTATTCATTGACCTTTAATAGCCTTGTTATACAATGACATCCTTATCATTTTATGTACCTGCTCCGGCAAAATATGGAAGAAAAAAAAAGATTCAATACTAAGTTCTTTTTATATAGTAGCATGTTGAAGTTCAATCGACCTAACATTCATTGCAAAGACTATCTACTATTTCTATATAGATAATCATCAACAGTGGAATCAATGAGTCATTTTGATTTATTCAATTATATTAAATAGCCGAACCAAAGAATAAAAAATCTTTTCACTTTATAGTACATGAAAATTAAGACCTACCAAATGAACAAAAATATTACATTCGGCTCAAATCACTTCAATTCACCAAAATCCAAACGCACCATATACAATGCCAGTGAATGTATTATTAAGAATCAGCTTTTGATGGGATCAGCAGAAAACCCCCCAAGCTCCAGTAAAGAATGAAAAGAAAGAAATAAAACCAACCCTCCAAGCCGCCAAACCAATTCATCTTCCATCTACACGGTTTCAAGCCGAAGCGGCTTTCTTCTCCAGCCACTCCATCGTAACACTCTTTGGCCTCTCAAGCGCCAAACCCAAAGCTCGGTCCCATATCAACTACATAACAGAGGTCAAGCTGAAGCTTAGAGCCAATAAAAGATTAACAGCAGTATGATACATAAATGTAATAGCAGTGTACCTGAGAACAAATGCCAATAGCCCTCGACACACCGAATAGTACAGTGTAATATCTGTTCAATTGATTTAAGGAGATGATGGTCAACTTTGTGAAGCCCAGAGAAAATATAGAACAAAAGAAGGAGGTGGAGGCTAGTAATACCTGGCTTCGGTTAAACCATAGTGATGCAGCAATACTCCACTGTGAGCATCAACATTAGGCCATGGGTTTTTTACCTGCATTTTACAGGGTTTAGCTCTGAATTGTTCTCAAACAGTAACATCAGTAAGCTAGAATAGCAGATTCAAAAATATGGAGGCAGACATATAGATGAAGCGAATGATTGCAGTAACTTTCCATGATTAACAAGATAGAGATAGAATACTCTGGTCCACGGTCAATGAATTGTCAAAATTACAGACATCGTTTATCAGATACTCCGTATTAACTATACCTCTACTCATCACATAAATGTAGCCTTGTGATCATAAAAGCAATGATGTTATAAAAGAATGTAAAACCTAGAGTTAAGATATAGGTGTTTGAATTCCCAAGCATCATACATTTGTAAGAAAATGACCTATGCACTGGCCAAAGCACTCGGAATAATAATGCAGACAATGTACCTTGCCAAGCTCTGTGAGTATGGGAGGCACTACATCATAGAGTTTTGCTACCTGTGGATGGAGACAATATGAATTTAGATATATGAACTGAAGGATCACACGATATCAAAGGGGGGAAAAGGCAGAACCAGTTGGAATAATGGATCATCAGGCAAGTGCTTCATCGCAAACTCTCTCTGACACATGTATCTTGGATCAGTTTTCCGTAGGACCCCATGTCCAAATCCAGGGACAACCTGAATTCAAAACAGAAATATAAGCTCTAATGGGGAGAGATCGGTTAATCAAACTATAACTTCACTATCAATATCCACCTCCCACTGCAAATAGAAAGAACAAACAAAGGAAATTGGCAACTGGAAAGGAACATAAGATCACATGCACACAAAATACTACTCCCTCTGATTTTTTTAGTTGTCGTATCGTTTTAGCCGTTTATAGCATGGATTAGAAAAAGAAAAAGTAGTCAAAGGTGCGTTGAAATGTAGAATGACAATCAATTGAAACAATATCATTGGTTGGTTGTTAATTTAAAGAGAAAAATTAGTAAAAAATACATTAAAAATGTAAAAATCTATTTATTATGCTAAAACGACAATTAAAAAAAAATTGATTTGGCTAAAATGACAACTAAAAAAAACGGAATGTATCAAAGTTCAACCATTTTTTCTTTTTTGCTAGGTCTAGGGAGGACCAGAGTACCGAAATCTCACAGCAGTAGATTGGGGAAATAACACATAAAACACATATAGAAAAGGAGAGAAAAACTACATGTATTATGTTTCCACCATTCAATGTTTTCCAAACATAATAGGAGAGGGAATCTACAAGGATACCTTGCCACCATTCAACGTTTTCCATACATAATCTTTCAACTGATCTTTGGAAATATTCTCGCCACATTCTTCAACCACAGATTTTATCCATAGCAGTACTTCCTGGAATAACAACATAGAAGTCAAACACTAACCAATCTAGTACTCAGAAGTTTGCCCACTATGTTTGACAAGGGAGTACACAGACAAGTGCTTTACAAATTTATTGCATTATCAATGAATTTATAAAATTGCTTTACAAGTCCACATAGAAAAGTAACTTTCCAATTTTAGTGAGAGCAATCAAGTGAGAAAAGAACCGAGAGCAGACTAAGAGCTCTTTGTTAAATTTGGCGAAAATTGAAAACTAAAAACTGAATAGTAGCGAATTGCAAGTCTCAATGCGAAAATATTATTTAGGTGTTTGATAACAATTCAAAGAAAAAGACTTAAATTGAGTTGTATTGACAACTTTACTCCTACTCTATTTCACTTATATATATACATTAAATAAATAATACTATAATAGATAAATAAGTATTAAATATTATTAATATGGAATAGAATAAATATGATCATTTAAAATATATTATTAATTATTATTATTATCATTAATTATAATAATTATTAATATTATAAAATCTTACTAAATATTCTTGTTTTGTATATGGGTTAATTTGTTTTAATATTCCTCCAAATCTTACATTTGATAGTAGAAGCTACGTCATTGGAGTTACAGCGAGTCTTGCGTACTTCAAAAGAATACGAAAATTATTTCCTTTACTGGAAGTTATTATTATTTTTGTTGTTATTATTATTTTGTTATTATTATTATTATTTTTTATTATTATTATTATTTTTATTTTATTTTATTATTATTATGATTTTTTGTTTTCTTATAGTATTGTTATTATTGTTTTGGTTATTATTAGTATTTTTTTTCTATTTTTATTATTATTATTATTTTAAATTATTATCATTATCAATGTATGTTTATTTTTATTTTTATTTTTATTATTTTATTATTATTATTTTTTTTATCATAATAATAATAATAATAATAATAATAATAATAATAATAATAATAATAATAATAATAATAATAATGGAAGGATAAGTGAGATGTGAAGAAAGTATGGAAGGAAAAATATATAAATTTGAACTTTATAAACTAAGTTTTAAGAGGAAAAATAAGTAGAGAATTTTAAATTAAAATTTTACAATAATTCATTAACAAAAACAAACTTAATAAATTAAAGTGTTGAATTAATAAATTTTAAGTGTTTAATGAGTTTACAACAAGCCCCCTAAATTATTTCTGAAAAGAGCATAGAGTCATCCTTCACCGAAAGACTTTGACAAAAAACAAAAAATTATAGAACTAAAAGGTTGTACCAAATACATCAATTTATGAGTTGACCAACATCAAAACAGAAATTCTAAATCTGTGCTTTGAGCTCATCATTTACTTGACACTGCCCAATCGGCACATGAACGGAAACATGCCATACATATATGCAGATAGTCCATGGACATTAATCTAGTCCATTTGTAACACTAATTAACTCTCAAAACTCCATATCATATAGCAAAGGATTGGCTCTGAGAAGCTATCTTAGTTGCTCACAATAGTTGCAAAAAGATTGTCGACTAAAAAAATTACATACAATGTGAACAGAAAGGACAGTTTTCATGTTAGTACTTTCTACCTTGCATTGATAATATACCTGACAGCACGAACATTATCAAACTTAAATCCTTAGGGTTATTTGTCTACCATGACTAAGTATATACTTGGTACTTACATTGGTAATACAATTGACAGAAAGAGCTAAATTAAATATAAATGCAAAGAATATTTATCTTGCTAAAAACACATGCATTAAATAGAAGAAATGAAAT
This sequence comes from Lithospermum erythrorhizon, assembly GCA_019722365.1. Classification (NCBI taxonomy): domain Eukaryota; kingdom Viridiplantae; phylum Streptophyta; class Magnoliopsida; order Boraginales; family Boraginaceae; genus Lithospermum; species Lithospermum erythrorhizon. The sequence goes on from JADFUC010001777.1 coordinate 53,456, forward strand.
GCAACGAGCAAATGAAGGCTACCTGATTGGCTAAACCATGGAGAGGACCAGCTAACCCGTTGAGTGCAGCAGCAAATGACAGGTAAGGATCAGACAATGCACTTGCAACCTAAATTAAGAATTAAAACATTATTTGAGAAGCCACATATATACAATATTATATACGAAGTATAAACTTATGAATCATTGACAACAGACATCTGGAACTTTAACCAATATTAGAATAAACTAAAGAAAAATAACACATTTCACATCATTTGAATAAGCCAAAAGAACTTACTAGATGACCGGTATGAGCACTGACATTTCCTCCTTCATGGTCACTACAAAAATATGCATATACTTTAGTAACTTCCCATTATTCATCAAGGTATCATTAGTCATACAATGTCATGCAGTTACACGAAATACCCACCTATGAATTGTGACATACAGTCTCATCAGCTCTTGCATGTCTGGGTTATCAAAACCAAGCATATGTGCAAAATTTCCACCATAATCTAGGGAGTCATGCATTGGTATAACCTGTCCATTTTTATACATTCTGCCAAAAAACATAAATCAAAGGATTACGACAAAGGCGTATCTTCATGAAGAGAACAATTCTTCGTGCATAACTCTTCTCAGGAAGCTAAAAACTACAAAAAAAACTCAAGAAACAATATCCGACCAGTCAACTATTTGGCCTGCATCATGAACCACTGTACAAAGAGGGGGGTGGTACTACGAAGAGAACACCTTAGGATAGTTATTTGATATGGCTAATTACATATGAATAGGCTAATTATAACCATCAATTGAAAGGTGATGACAGCTGACCTGCGATAGACATATGCTGCAACAACTGGAACTTGAGCAATTAAATTTAGTGAATCCTCGTATGTGGGCTCCCAGTACCTAAATAGGTTATGTGGGTAAGTGCTTCACGCTAATCAAATCCCATTTTAGAAGCATACTGAAGGATAACTTACTTTGATTTATGAATTCCTTTCTCATATGCCTTCTGAAATTCACTTTGAACCTAAAATGACAACAATAAAAAATTAATCTCCAAGGGAATATATGTTTATAAAGAACTGAATGGTCCTAGTAATAAGAATTGGTAGATACTTCAAAAAGTAAACACAGAAATTTATAACACTTCTGAAATATAAGATCCGCAATAATAAACGACAAAGAAACCAGGACACAAGGTAAGGAAATCGAAATTATCATATCCATCAAGTCACAAGGATTATGTTAGTGCCATGATGACACTCAAATATCCTTAGATAGTTATTCCAAGAAGACTAGATCCTCACAGAAATATCAAAAAAGTAAAGTAAACAATATAACAACATTATGCCACTTCAATTGTGAAGCATGTTTGCTCTCCTATGAAGGATTGTTACATTTTCTTCGTGCATGATACATAAATTTGAAATGCTTTTAAACTTCTTCACACTGCTGGCACTCTTGAAAAAAAATTAGATGTATCATACGAACTTTATCATGTCCTAAAGGAGTCAAAGATTTATATTAAACATTCTGCTTGGATAAGTGGAATAAAGCAAAAATATTTCGTGACACTACCTAAACTGCTTATATATTGGAAGTGGTAGATAGTGTCTGCATACACCCCACCCTTCCTACCCTGCTTAGGCGGGAACCTCTTCAGAGGTATTGGGGGCATGTTATCTATTCATCTCACATAGATCACGAGATAGATGCACAATTTTCAGAAATTCAAACTTTGGGGACATTTTCGTACTTACTCTGGGAACTTCTGTAATATATTTTTATAACTAGCTACAACCAACAAACAGCATATAAAGGTCTAATAACAGAAAACGTAGCTTAATGGAGAGAAGACAACAAAATGATACCAACCTGAAGAGCCATGACACCAGTTGCAAACTGAGTCATTGGATGAGCATCAACAGGTAACCCTTCAATGGTTTTGTATACATGATCTGCAAGAATCCTCAAAAGAACATGATTAAAGAAATGCAACCTAGTTCACAAACATATAAGGGCACTTCAAGAGAGATCACTATTCTGTTATAGACAAAATAACAGGTCGTATATCAGGGGCAACCCTTTTCAATGCATCAAATTAACCCAGGAAGAAAGATATCAGATTAGACTTTCTGCTTAAGTACTAAACCAAAAACAGAATGTTATAAGCTGGTGCTGAAAGTTGATCAACTGTTCATAAACAGAAAAAGTATAATGTCAAAATGCAACCATAAGTAAGAACCTGGAATAGTTGCACGACTTCTGAGGTCCTTAGACAATGAGTCCACTTGTTCCTTTGTAGGCACCTAGAGAAAGAATAGGAGATAACAAATGTTTTTTTTGAAAACAAATTAATAGCTCAGGCAAGAAAGATAGCTGGCCATAATATGATGCAAAAATTCCTAATTGCATCAACTACAATAGCAGTAAATCATACATATTAACAAAATCTGGATACAAGTACTAGCTCAAGAATATAGGAATAATTATATAGTTCTATAAAAGTAAATTCAGTCTCACACTGGTCTATAGCTGAGATATAGCATACCTTTCCTGTCAAAAGAAGCCAGAGCAAGCCCTCTGGCAATGGTTCTCCATCAGGCTTGGCAGCTGGTAACAACTTCTGACACTCAGGTATAGATAATCCCCTAAACCGAATCCCCTGAGATAAGAAGGTTATAAGCAACAGAACGAAATAGAGGAGCCAAACCACTGAAATTCTCAAACCATATAGTAGAGTGCCTGAATAGTTAGTTCAAGTGAAATAAAGTTACGCATACCTCGTCTGGGTCAAGTAAAGAGGTTTCCCATAGTAAGCCTACCATTCCCCTCATTCCACCAAGCACCTTTTAAAGTTTATAGAAAAAAACTAATTAGAGTTCATATTTGAATTATTCCCGTGCAAAATTGGATTTCATCCAGTTAATACAATGGTTCCCAGAAGAATGGCTATAAACATTAGAGTAAACACCCTAAAGTTGAATACAAGATATGATGAAAGAGGACATACCATATCAAGTGTTATGTTTCCCAATTGAACTTTTCCATGTTCTGACTTCAGTTTTTTCAGACGTTCCTAAATCAGTCAAAATAGAATAATGAATATACTGTAAATCATCATTCAATTACTCTTGATCAAAATATTCAGACTCTACAATTATGAGATAAACTCTTACAATAGACAAACAACATCAATATCGTATAAACTATATGCCTACATAATTGTATTCTTGAATAGAAAATTTATGATGTACGATACTGAAACGAATTATCAGAATAGAAACGGTTACATAACATTATAGTTAATAAGATCATTTACATCAACATTATAGTTATTAAGATCATTAGCAAAAGTAAGGAAAACTAAAGAAAATAAGTACAGCCAAGGAAAAAATTCTAAGCTTTCAGAATTCAATTAGAAGTGAGGGACATAATTGACTAGTAAAATCATTTAAAAATAGTTTATATTGTTATTGAACATCATAACAGACTGCAAAAACATACCTGTTGTTCTGGAATCAATTCTGAGAGCTGAGAACGAAGATCCTACAGTTTTAATCCAATTAAAGTATTAAGAGAAAATGGAGAGCAGCTGAACAAATAAAAAGTTCATCAATATTCTACTTCTGATCCAATAGAAACATGGCTTCTGATATTTGAACTGTAGAAACCACTATAGCACCAAACATGTTTCCTATCTGATTTTTTATTCAATATTCACATAGCAGATAAGCAGATTATTGCCACAGTCATAGAATGCAGAAATATAATGATATAAAACATTATTCCTCAATAACAAAAATCCTTGTTGTAAAGGAAACAAATAAGGGGATCGTGTCAAGTACTTAGATTTCCTCTCGTAGTCACTAAAAGTGGGAACCCAAAAGAAACAATATCACACTATACACAATTTAGAATAACTTTCCCAAAAAGGAACAAATTTTGTGGACTGTTCTTCTTACTACATAGTACAAGCAGACAAAGCATTTAGAAACATTTTGCTTTGCCTGGCTAATATGGAATAACTCGTGTCTTCAGACTCCAGCATTTCCACATCAGTCTCAGTAAGAGTGATTGTACTTAGTAAAACATATATTTCTTGGGAGGGAAAATGCTTAGTTTGGACTAAACATGGATAACAAAATTGACAAATTAACAAAATGAATTATAAGAAGCTTGTTATTCATTTTCTTAATTCATTTAGTTAAACTTGTGGTGGCAGCTTGTTATTTTCAACCATCCCATCCTCATTCATATCCGAGTAAAACTATTCCTCAATAGCAATACTTCATAACTAAATTTTACGCTCTATCGAGACCCTCAAATTACACACAAAATTGAAATCAAATATTCATATCCAACCACAACAAGCTCCCACTGATCCACAACAAGTCACATTTCCTTATTCCTAAACAATTAGCACCCAACAAAGCACTAAATCAGTACAATGAAACGCCCCATTCCTCAATCTATCTACTTAAAGCCACTCAATCACACAGAAATATAACCAATGCAACAGTGAGAGGTTTACGAGATCAGAAGAAGACGTCTGAACTTGGAGCCAGCGAACCGAATTTTGAAGACTACGCTGTTGAGCCTACAAAATCACAGTCATCATCATCAAACGTTAAATTTCAATATATAAAACTACTCAATAATTAAACATCATAATCAACAAAAAGATTAGAACATACTGTTCCCTCATATTCAAAATTGAACAATTTCAATTTTGGAGGTGAAGCTTTACATGAATTAATTGTCTTCTACTGCTCGTTCCAACAAATATAAAATTGATAAGATTAGATTTTTTTAAATATTTACTCCCTCCATTTCCAAAGATCGTCACATTTTGAATTTTTATGGTCAATTTTTCAAATTTTGAATTCAAATATGTATATGTTGCATAACATTTGGTGAAAATATATCAAAAGATAGCATTTGAAGTATCTTTTATTGGAACAAATAGTGATAACAATGACAAAGGAAGAAAATTTTATGGACAATTACAAGGTTGTCTTGTGGTATAAGACGACCACTGACTTGAAAGTTATTTTAGCATGACCTCGGTGAGTACGGTGTCAGGTAGCTCCCAAAGTTAACAATATTCAGAGAACTAGATCACTTTCGTGACTTACGAGACATTGGAACTACTTTAAGCGATACCGAGTGGTAGAAGATAACGGAGTTTTGTGTGTATTTTGTGAGGTATCTATTATCTTGACTCTCGCTTTATATGGAGAAGGAGAGTCTTAACAATCGCGGCGTTATCACGTGGACATGTTATTTAATAGAGTAACAATAGTAGAGAAGAAACCCTTACTCATTAAACCACATTATTTACCGGGTAGTTAATGACAAGCATTACTACTCATTTATGTTTGTTACAAAGTTTAATGATCGATGGTTTCTTATAAGTCATTCGTAATCTGATGAAATGCGTGTCTGTCCCCATGTATTAATAATGTGGTTTCTTTATTCATACTTTCCTTTTTCTCCTACATAAATGAAAATCAATGGGATACTACATACAGACAACAAAACGTCAACTTTATGGCAGATCCGGCTTTTAAAGAGGAGGCTCTGTAAGCGACGCGAGGAGTCAGGATGAATGCTGACTTTACCCACTTGATAACGAGACTGGTTTGAATTGACTAGAATGAAATGCCAACACTCATGGTAAATGTGTCCGAAGTCAAAGGCTATTAAATAATGTGTTTGTTACATGTGTTAATAGTGACAGCTAAATAATGTGTATTCATACTTTCCTTTTTCTCCTATATAAATGAAAGTCAATGGGATACTATATACAAACAACAAAAACATTAACATGGCCAAGATGCCTTTTAAAGAGGCTCCCGCCCAGCGAGAACTTTGGAAGTCGAGATAGTGCAGCAGCTTTGTCAGGTAATATCGGAGAAACTATTTTGAATTGACCCGAGAATGAAATGCAGCTCATGGGTAAGCGTGTATGCGAAGTCAAAGGCTATAGGAAGGCCTAAACCTGACAAATACACAAAAGGCCTTAATGTTATCTTATTGATTTTTGAACGTTTATAAGTTTCAAATTAGAAACCCGCGAGTGAGCGTGTTTTGGAGTGCTATTAATAGCATTGGAAGAATGCACTCCCATTACAATTACAACCAATGTTGTGTCGAAATGAATTTCAAATCAGTTATCGTCCTATATCGAGACAATCGTTAAAAATATGGAATTAAGTTTTTCTTAACTTTTGTCGATAATATCGCTACTTGTTCAGCGTATTTTTCTTATTAACGTGATAATTTCCAAAGTTATTTAGGCATATAAATTTTATTAATTTTTGCCATTAAAAAAACAGAGTGAATTATCATTTTGAAATGAATGTCATGTCTCCCTCGTCCCCGAGAAGATCCTATAGTTTGTTTTTCAATCATCAAAATCAATAAATTTTGTAATTGACACAACTTTTATTTGAATCAAATTTATCAAGTTTAAAGTAAATTATATTAAAAATACCACCATTTAATACAAATTAAATTAAATAGTTAAGTTCAAATTTTAAAATTTAACCATAAAAAATGGACTACCGTATCAATATAATTGTTCATATAGCAAAAAATGTCTCGATTATTAAAATAGATCATTTACTTTATCAATATAATTTTTCGCATTGAAGTTTAAGAAATTGTCATCGTTACTTTATCTCCTAATATTTTTATTTTCATTTATTGATAACTCTCTAATAAAATACTCTCTCCATTCCTAAAACATTGTCAAGTTTGACTTTTTTGGATAAAAAATTAACAAATTTTACGATCTTAATTACATCCAAAACTTTTATTGAATCAAAATTATCAATTTAATAGTGATATTGATATATTTTACCGAAACAAATATATAATAACAATATGAAAATTATTTAAGTTCAAATTTTTTAAAAAAAGACAACTGATAAAATTGAAAATGTGACAATTTTAGGCAAAGGCAATGAGGAAGTAATAGATTCAATTAACTAATTAATAAAGTATTTACTTCGGAATAATAGTTAATTTGATTGGAAACCGAAAAAAGTCAATTAAAATGAATCGAAATTCGTAATAATCAATTTAACTAATCATTTAAATAATGAATTTGAAAGAAAAATAAATAAAAAAGGACATACAACATGCGAACGAAGCTTTGAGATGAATGAAGCGCCTCTCATGAACACCATTTCTCTTTATTTTCAGCTAAATATTCTGTGAAAAATGTAAGAATACGAAATGAATATAATAATTTGATTATTCGATACCTTGTAAAGGAAGTCAGAGAGAGTGGAACGAGAATTTGGGAATTGATTCTCTCAATTAAAGGAGGGGTGCATTAACATTAATCAACAGTATTAAAACCGTTTACTATTTTTGGTCCAGATTTGGCAGAGTCATGCGAACTGTTATACACACGAAACAGCAAAATGAGCATGGCGAAATTACTTATTTGCACTGACGAATTTTACGGTTCTTTGTATAAAAGCAAGCGAATTTTAAACATTCTTTGGCCAGGAAGCAAGCGAATTTTTTCGGTGGCACATGCAATGGCAAATTAAACTGTACTAAAACAAACACAAGTCCAATTCGTTTATTATTAAGCGTTTGATTTATTAGCTTGTTTAATTGAGCAACGTGACAAATTCTTCTTTAAGCACAAACGTAAGCGATAAATTGGTAGTTTGTCATGGTGGAAATATTGAACTAAAATATGGTAAGAGTGAATGCATAGGATGAATAATGTTATCGTATTTAAGCAGATTAAAAATGATTGAAGTGAATCGTAAGTTGAATAATGTTATCGTATTTAAAATTAACATATTTGAAATATTAGCACAAATTTGAAATACACAATATTAATTATTAATTATTGAAATTATCAAAATTCGAAATTATTAGCATTAATTATCGACATTAGACTAATTATCAAATTAAGTATTACATTCAAAATTAGTAACAATAAATAATTATCAACATTGAAATTATAAAAATCGAAATTATGAAAATTAAAAATTATTAGCATTGAAATTATAATTAATACACAATTCATAATTGGCGAAGGTAGTCTTGATATAAGTAGCGATTGAAATGATTACGTGGTTATAAGCAAATAGATAATTAATTTGTTGAGTACGTAGAGAGAATTGACTTTGTTGGTATCTGAAACATGTAAATTTAGTCGACTTTGTTTAAAGCGTCGTTTGGAAAAATCGTCGATGTAATCCCCAAATTCACCGATATCGTTATACAAATTTACCATATTTCATATTTTACCATTTTTACCATATTTTATATTTAATAATATTTTCATTTTTACCATATTTTATATGTAGAAATCTAAAATTAACCATATTTTATAATATTAACATATTTATCATAACCTAAAATTTTATCATATTTCATAATTTCATCATAATTTTATCATAATCTCATATTTCATTGTTTAATCATAATTTCATAATATTTCATAATTTTATCGTTTATAACCTAAAATTTCATAATAATTTCATAATTTTATTATTTCATAATCTAAATTTCATAATTTCATATTTTCATAATAATTTCATAATTTCATAATTTTCATAATATTTCATAATTTTATAATTTCATAATTTCATATTTCATAATAATTTCATAATTTCGCTTAATATTTCATAATTTTATTGTTTAATCATAATTTTAATCGTAATCTCATATTTTGTTGTTTAATGTCATATTTTATAATTATTCGATATGTCATTATTTCACCGATTTCTCGTAATCTAAAATTAACCATATTTTTATAATATTAACATATTTTATCGTAACCCTAAGATTTTTATCATATTTCATAATTTCATCATAATTTTATCATAATCTCATATTTCATTGTTTAATCATAATTTCGTATATTTCAATAATTGACCATATCTATTATATTTCATAAATTCCACCAATGTCAATAATTTTCTAATATATAATTCATAAATTGATACTCTTAAATACACAATTATTTACATTTTCTCTGATTTAATACCACTGATTCATTCTCATTTACACTTTAATAAATGCGATTATTATCTTTATGTCATTCTTGAATTCGACATTGCGTAACAAGCCGTAAAATAATTTAGTTGTCATATAACTTGAACAAATCTTTAAGATTGTTTTGTTCTTGGTGGCGTCTTTATTAGGTTGTTTGTTTTTGGGCGTAAAGCGAAGTCGATAGAAGTCTTATTACGCAATAAAAGCGAATTTTTGTGTGTTTGTTCGATGCGAGCATGGTATTAGCTTGTTTGTTTATATGTAAGCATAATGCAAATTAGTGCATAAGCTACTTAAATAAAATTAATTACATAGGAGCCAACTTAAATAATTAATTACATAAGAAATATTAAATAATTTATTACATAGAATAGAATTAAATATATCTACTGTCTGAATAGGAAATAAATAACTAATTACATTAAAATAAAATAAATAATTAATTACCTTAAGAATGAATTAAATAGTAATTCCGTAAGAAGAAATTAAATAATTAATTACATTAGAAATAAAATTGAACATAATTGAGAAATATTAACAACCAGTGAAATATTAACAATAATTTGTAATTAAATATCTCGATTAATACGTATAATTTCAATAATTTCATAATATTTAAGACATAATCTCGATTCAACATGAAAAAAGAAAGTTTATTAACATAATAATTTGAAATATTTAAAGACATAATCGATTAATAACAATTTCAAAATCAATTTTGGAATTAAAGTAATTTGATAATTAATACATAATTTCATAAATCGAACTTTAACAAATAATTGTAAATGCTTGTTGTCTGATAATCGTTTCTACAATTGACTTGTTTAGCAATAATCATGGCTCGAAGATTACAGTTGTTTACTAACAACCATGACTCACAATTCGACGTGCGCTAACAATCATGGGATCGGTCGCTAGTATTATCATTTTATGTAATTAATTATTCAATCGCTTCTTAAATTAGTATTTAATTAGATTCTTGTAACAATTAAATATTTAATTGCCTTATATCAAATAATTCATTCTTATGCAATTAATTATTTAATATTTCTTATATCTTAATTATTTAATTAAATTCTTTATGTAATTAAATATTTAATTGCCTTATGTAATTAATTACCATTCTTATCTGATTAATTATTTAATATTCTTATATACTTAATTATTTAATTCATTCTTATGTAACTAAATATTTAATTATCTTATGTTATTAATTTATTTTATTAAATTTCTTATGTAATTAATTATTTAATATTTATTTAATTAATTATTTCATATTCTTATGTAATTAATTATTTAATTCATTAACTTTGTGTTTACATAAACAAACAAGTTAATATAAATTGCTTATTATCCTATTAAAACACAAAGTAAATTTGCTTATTGTGTAATAAGCGTGTAATGAACCGACTTGTGTATAATAAGCAATCGAGCCCCAGTTTGTATATTTATACTTGAATTCGGTAGTTTTGTTATAAGCATTGGAAAAAATTCGCTTGTTCTGCTGACAGCGTAGGCGTAAGTCGACATTCTGTGGCGTGAGGTATCAATTCGCTTGTTCAAAAGGGTAAAATAGTCATTTCACATTGGCGTGTTACATTGTTTTGGTGTGTGTATATTGTTGCCTTGAGTCGTAATGATAACAAGTGGATCTTATACTACAAAAAGTGACTAGTAATTGCCTTTATATGCAATGTGGGTTCGAGTGAATTTTTGTATTTAAATGGTTAAAAGGAAAGCTCTGTATCGGTGAAGCGCGTCACGATTAACTCTTCGTGATATCTCGAGGGCGCCGATGATAGTTAGTGTGACGGTTTCACGCTTTTAGTCTAGTCTCTTCACTTAGTGTAGGTTTGATTCTCATAAAAATCGGTTCTTGTGTTGAAGGTAATTTAAAGGAAAGATTTAGTCTACGATCGATTGTGCATCCGATTAACTGCGTCCATGATATATATATATGTTCGGACTTTGAGGGACCGGTGGTGTGACGGATTTTATATTTTAGAATCTATAGTCGGTTCAAATTCCTTTGAAGGGTAAAATCTCACATGAAAGCTAAGGCTTTCACGGGAATACCTCTGGCATCACCAAATAGTACTCCCTCTTGTTCTATTTCTTGGGTATCCTGAGTGAGGCTCGAGCTTTAAATTGTATCCAGGTAGATGCTTGGTGGTCTTAGTAAAGTAGAACTCAATTTTACCCTACGCTTTATGCCCCCAGGTACGTTGGTGGACCGGGCGATCGGGACCGGTCGGGCGGCCGGTAGACCAGTCGAAAGTCCATCGAACGATTATCGGACCGGATCGGTCCCGGACAGCCGGATCTTGGACGGTGACTGAAACGGATCCGGATCGGTTTTTAATAAGTTTAATTCTTTTTATATTTTACAATTGTTAAATATGTTTTAATTAGTTTATTTTCATTTATTTTTTGTATTTTCAATTTTTACAATTCATGTAAATATGTTTTTATTTTCAGTTTTTTCAATTTATGTAAATATGTTTGTATTTTCAATTATGCTTTTGCATTTACTAATTTTTGTTCATAATGTTTATGATGATTTATTTCGGTTTGTTTTTAATATTGGAATTTGGAAATTTTGGAGCATGGAATGTTAGATGGACGAATGGTGAATTTTGATTTATTGTATGAAATTTTCCGGAGTTTCGGTTTTAGGTATTCAAATTTCGGTTTTGGATCACCGAATACTATCGGATCGAGTTTCGGATCTCGGATACTATCCCGGAAGCAGATATTATATATCGGATCTTATGGATCCGGATGATTCGGACGGTCGGTTCGGATGGACCCGAAACCGGACCGATTTGGGCGGATCGGTCCGGTCGAATCACCCGGCCGATAGTGGTTTCGGTCGGTCGATGGGACGACAGCTGTTATCGGACGGACCGTGCGGCACTACTATACTTATTCAGAAGCTAGCGGTCAGTATTATTTTTTAGCCGACAAATATCTGAAATTTTGGATATATATAGAAAATACCCATTAAAATTCGACTTGTATAGTATCTAATATCAAAGATAATGCTTTTAGACCACCGCTGACAATAAATAATTGAGGTAAAAAGTGTGATGTTAACCACAACAATAAATATTTGGTAAATACTGTCTAATCACGTTTTTCACATAGCAATTAAATTGTTGGGAGTAAATCTGACAACTTTTTGTCTTTCGAAGGCATAAAGCTGCTGAAGAAATACACAACAAATATTAAATTTAGCCTATGATTCTCACGCCAGATGTACTATTTCAGCGGCACAATAATGATAGCGTGCCAGCGTCGAGGAGATGGAAACCTCAACGACTCTCTCGGCACGTGTTATCACGTAGCGAGAAGAGTTATGTCGTACGGAACTTCGTGGAGGCGTTGTCATTGAGCGAAAATAATATTCGCCTCACTTTTTTAAATACTCTTTTTCAGTACAAGATTGTCCTTTTTGTTTCTGATTTAGCTTTCAAACTTTGACCTTAAATATATTTGTTTGTGTTGTATAATATTTTATAAAAAATATATCAATGAAAAGTTTGAAATGTATTTTCATTGATATAGTTTTCATCAAGTATTATACAATAAAAGCCAAAAATATATATAGTCAAAGTTCAAGAGGTAAGCAAACAAGTCGAAAGTGGACAATGCTTGTGCAGAGATAATCAAATATTTTACTCAAAAATATCTGAAATTAATTTTTTTTACCAATATTTTTATTTTTTGAAGCTTTATAAATAGAGCCCAAATTTTCTTCATTTCAACACCAAATTATTTGATCTTATCTTTAATATTATTATCTATTTAACGTTTTTTTACTATCTTTCGCTCTCCTTAATGGATTCTAATCAAAATTATAATTTTCCACCTAATTTCATATTTCCTAATCAAGCTCAAAATCTCAATAGCCAACGCCCCGAACATCCTCAGAATATGGGAATGCCAAACAATTTTCAAATGTCATATATGATGCCCCCAAATTATGGTATCACCCGATATTTGTATATCTGCGGTTGGGCGCAATCTGGAGGAAATAATGTTGTAGATCAATCCACACAACAAACTATATGGAATGATTGGAAGTATTAGCTGCATGCGTGGCAATGAAAAAAATTATGCCGAGAAGCAGCAAGGGCAATTTCTTAGTGGACATAAATGAAGCGGCAACCGTTATTCTTAAAGTGGTTGCGTCCTGCGACTTATAGATATGACATGCGTTTTTCGGTTTGCTGGTACCTTGAAGCGACAATATATATGTGCTAGAACGATCCGCGATCTTTTGATGATATTGAGGATGTAATGCTCACATGTATGAATTTCTGTCAATGGCCATGAATACAATTTGACATACTATCTTGCAGATGGAATCTACCCAAATGACCCATTTTGTCCGATCAACTGTCATCCCAGGGAAAAAAATTGTTTGTAAAACAACAAGAATCGTGTAGGAAGGACGTGGAACGTGCATTTGGGGTTCTTCAAGCACAATTCACTATCATTCACCAACCAGCTAGAATGTGGGAGATGAATGACTTATCAAAAATTATCTTGGTGGCGCATTATTTATATAATATGATAATTGGAAGACAAATGTGATACATACTTACGGCGGAGAAAATATTTCGAACATTCAAATAATGCTAGCACAAGTTCATCATTCGATTATGAAACACAAGTATTACCACAATTTTAAGTACATGTTCAAGGTACATCTGATTCCGATATATACTAGCTCCGAACTTCGTGATAGGGCCAAACACCTTCAATTGAAGGAGGATCTTGTGGAACACAATTGGCGAAAGTTTGGAGGAACCCAAAATTAGATTTCATTTTTTTCTAAGTTTTATCAAAATTTTAATATCTTGTTTGTATGCTTGCAAAATTTATGTATGTTATCTTTCTTTTTTTGTTTAAACCCTAACCTGGGACTTTCATGTTAATTAAAATAAAATAAAAATGTCAATACAATAGTTTTTGGGTGGAATACCCAAAAAGGAAAATAAAAGCACTTAATTCGTATCTAGAGTAAAGAAGCGGGGCTCAATGACAATTAACATAAGCCGAAACCTAATCATGAATAAAAATACCAAAACGACATCGCATAAAAAAAGAAAGAAGGCTAATAATTTTTACACTCACTATGTGATAATGGCCTTTCGACTTTTAGTGTAAAGTTAATAATGAAAAATAACAAAGTAATGGAGTGCCACAATCAAAATTTGGAGTGTAAAAATCATTAACCAAAAGAAATCCCTAATAAAAGCCCTAAAATAAAGTTGGGGACTCCCACCAAGTATTCGATAAAAAGCCTTTGTCAGTCTCGAATGTATGCTAGCCCAATCTTCTCCAGTGCAACCAAAGCTTTGAGTTGCCCCCTAACTTGGCCACCAGATGAAATTAGCTTTACCTTTAAGTGCTCCCTTAGCCACTAAATCGGCAGCGATGTTTTGCTCCCTCCAAATGTGATTCAAATGAGATCCGTGTACCTGCAATAAATGACACAAGTCTATAAGAGTATTATGCCTATGCTAATGTGCTCGTCTATCCCTGACCATTTTAACAATTGTTGCAGATAGGGATGTTATCGGTTTAGTTAGTCGAGAAAAATACTATATCGAGCCGGCAGAATTTTCTGGAATTTGGTTGGAAAATAAATGAGACCGAACCGAAATGGTAAGAAAAAAATCAAACTGACAAAAATTAAACGGTTTCAATTTTAGCATAAACCGAACCAAACCGAACCGAGTATATATTTTGTATAAAATATTTATGTTTGTGATATTTTTAGTTTATAACTATTTTAGTTTGAAATCATGTATTTGGTGAATGTTTGGAAATATCTATTACACTATTAATAATCAATGTTATTATGCATGTGTTAGTAATTTGTTTGAGAGCTATATCTACTACTACTTCCATCCCACAAAGATTGTCCACTTTTGACCTTTTGTTGTAAGTCTCGAACTTTGACCGTAGATATTTTTCTTTGTATTGTATAATACTTGATGACAACTATATCAATGAAAAATATATTTCAAACTCTTTCCATTGATATATTTTGTATAAAATATTATACAACACAAACAAATATATTTAAGGTCAAAGTTTGAAAGTTACAACTATAAAATAAAGTGAACAATCTTTGTGGGATGGAGGGAGTATTTTATTTTTATTTTTTTTCTTTTGTTTTGAAACAATCAATTAGTAATCACCTAGTAACCAATCTGTTTGGACGCCTGTCTCTAACATTTTATATTATGACCGAACTGAACCGGCTAAGCATGAAAATCAACATCAACCGAACCGATTTAAACCGAATTAATTTCGAACTGAAATAGTTTGTGTATTTAAAAAACAGTTAGAATCGGTTTCACACAAAAAAGTTGGAAAACCAATCGAACCAAACCGAAAACATTCCTTGTTAGAGAGTATGTTTCCACAATCATATCTGTAAAAGTCATGATGTAACACCAATCAAGCATTTGAGCTGCCAAAAGTTCTGCATCCAATGAAGTTTTGACTAATATGTATGTTATCTTTATCTTATTAATAATATCATGTATTGGTGTGTTTTTAATATCATTGAATTGTTAAATAAATTATTATATTACTTAAATAATAATCAATAGTTGAATCATAATAAAATATGAAAGGAGAGAGAAGGATTATAGATGGTTGGATATATGTTGGTGATGTGGAAGAAAGATAAAAGTGAATTATGTATGAAATATCTTTTATTATGGGATGTAAAAGTTATTGTAGATATTTCATGATGTGGGAAATTAATAATATGATGTGGTAGGAGATAATTGATTTTTGAATTGTCTATTGTTGTGATTAGTCGTGTCTAACGAACCGGCCCGGCCCATAGGATCGAACGGCTGGCCCGTGTAACGCCCGACGGGCCCCGAAGGCCATAACGAACTTCGGCCAAGACGTCCGTTAAAAATTCTTTGGGCTGACCGGTTCGAGGCCGTGCTCCGGGGCAGCGTGGTACCGTTGTAATATACGGTACCACGTTTATAAGATTTACAATTTTTTTGCTTAAACGTCCCCACGTTTATATTTAACGGTATACCGTTTATTACCTTAAAATTTTGAACAATGATGACCAATTGAACAAATAACATTTCTAATGAAATAACTTTTTATTAATAGTTCAAATAGGTAGTTTAAGATACAAACATTTTCTCGCAACCATTAGTACCGTACAAACGGACAACGAATACGATACAATGATTGGGTTCACTCTTTCATGGTGAAACACGAAAGTTACAAAGTCACCACGAGGTTATATTGGCGTTCCACAAGTCGGGCCACCCGTCCGTTGGAAGTAAACATGATGTGTTTTCGTCGCCATCCTCGACCTTCCATTTTCAATTTTGACCTCATAGGCTCGTCATCGAAGATAGCTTATACTCACCGGCTACAAAAAGTTGTGGCATGAAACAAAGAAATTTGAGTATTAGTACGATCACTTCGGCTTATGGATGCGATAACGCCTTGAAAATCTCTTCTGCTGGCTCCTTTGGAATTCTTTCTCTTGGAGGCATAGTGAGCAGTATGCTAAGAAAAATTCCATAGCGCTATTAAGTTGATGCTTGTAAACTTGTGATTATTAAACATGAAAAATTGTCTATTTATAGATCAAGAAAAAGCTTTCTACACAATTTCTGCTATAAGGTACATCGTTTTTAGCAGCAGTATCAGTAATTGTAGCAGTTAGTTAACGGCTACTTATGCTTTACGTGGTACCGTTTGGATGAAGCTTGTTACCCTGGTAGTTTCCAACAACTACTTTTTTATGAACTTTTATAATCACGTGGTACCATTAATATGAAGCGGTACGTTTAGTCCAAGCGGCTAGTTGCGGCTATATTTGTACTAAACTAGTACCCGTTCATCTAAATAGTACCACGTTTGATCCCTAACGGAAATGTAATTCTAAGCAATCTTCCTTCAATCAAATGGTACCACATCATGGAGAGCTCTATAAAAGGGGGCAACACGCTTCCTTCATTTCTCGCAACTCACAATCATTCTAAAAGCAATCTCAAATCAACAACAATCACTTCTAAACAATTACAATACTCATTACTTGTTTATTTTTTAAGTCTAAATTTTTTATTGGTCCCAAGGATTATTTCTCAATCCATTGGACTTGTTACGTTTGCAATTTACAATCTTACCTTTTGCTCACATCTACGGTTTGAGTATTATTATCATCTTTTTAAATTGTGGCGATATTTATTCTTCTAAATTAATGACATCAAGCGTAATCTTTTCAAAGTGATTTTGGTAGTGCTATTATGTCTAATGATTATGGATTAACGGTTCGCGGGGCACTGTCAATCACGGAGGTTGGAAGGGGGTAAGCTCGATAAACTTTAGTGGAAGCGTTATAACCGAATGGTAACTACCCACATCCGAATGAGATATACCGGGGAGATTATAGCGATTGAGTATACGTATATATAAGGTAAAGAAAACAAACTAAGTACTCATAGTATACCCAATAGTAATAACCGTAAATCACGTATACACATTTTAGAGGACTGCTACGTTATTCTATGTGATATATCCGAGAATAGCATGTCGTACATTCGAAGCAAACCAAACACATAAGATTTCCCAATGCGGCGGTTATAACACAATAACACTATAGCAGACACTAGAAAACAAAGACTATATTATCGACATTTGAGGCAAGGTGACATCCACTGATGTCACTGTGATACCAAGACAATGCACACAATAATCGTATCCGACATTTATATAATGTAGATTTACCCTTTTCGGCGGGCTCGCCCGTAACATAACATAATATCATATCCTTTTCGTCGGGCTAAAAGCGCCCGCTCACCCGCTTAAAGCATTAATATCATATCCTTTTCGGCGAGGCTACTTGCCGATCGCGTATAATAGCGCAAAACCGCCCCATTAACAAGCGACCTACATGCGACTCCAGCGTACCCAGCGTCCTAACATGGTGTGACCGCTCTACATATGAAACCAAACATGACCCTTGACTAACATCAGCATGACACAACCGCAGCAAACACAACTAGCGCACGACTGACCAACGTCGCGGCAACTAAACTGACGATAGAACAACGAAGACCGCAATCGCGACATTCTCGATATAGCGACCATAATATACCCCGAGTCAGCGATTCCATATAGAACATACTACCATAATGTATCTAACCTGACCATCGAACAACTCGACATTTCCACAAATTCACAACTACACTAGATAAGTTCATAACACCAAAACACATAATCACATATCAATTTACCATACACTTCACGCAAACATAAACAGGTTATCAACGGTGATAAATCCCCGCGCCCATTTAGTACGGCTGGCGCCCAACTTGATCAATCGATCCATGAAAGCTTTTTCAGCGTTAGAGTCTAAACAAAACACCCGAAAGTACAATTTACTAATTTTATTTATAAATTATCTTTTACTTGATCTTTTATACCATTAGTCCGCTGGGTGAAATATTACTAGTTAAACTTCAGCGATAAACTAAGCATAGAGTTGGTAATCCTAAATCTTAAACTTTAAATATAGCAGAAACCCAAATACTAACACCTTAAAAACGATTCCAAGCAATCCAGAAGTTATTAACTTTTCCGCTAATTAAACCCGTTTCTAACAACCTGCAATCCCTAAACTGACTCTTACTCAAAACAAATAAAATTAATTTAATAAACTCGTCAACTGACTTTTTTAAACATGATTTCACTACAAACGACTATAATAAAAGTCCAAAAACATAATTATATCAATTTAACACGTTTTGACCAAGTCAAACACAAAGTCAACCCAACTTTTGCAACACTTTTCTACTCCTAAAATCGATTATTATATCACCGTATACTATAATTTATTTAAAACAATATTTATATAGAATGTAATCCGAGAGTCAGTCAAACTAAAATTTCAAAAGTCAACATCCCTAAAAGCGTCCCAAATTTCTCATCGAACACGTAATTTCAACTCAAGAAGAACTAATTTAAATCCCAAGAATCAAATTCTTGATAAAAATCGAAAACCCAAAAGTCAAGAAAAAGGCAACCTAGTCGAGCTAGAAATACACAAAAAGTTTATTTTTTTACTAGCAGATAGAAGAAGAGAATGATGAGGAACTCTCAAGAAATTTGAGGGCCAAAGCTCGCGAGATGGAGAAATCGGAGAAAAAGAAATTTGAATGGGGGAGTGCTTGAAGTCGGCGATTCTCACGAGGGAAGGAGATGGGTTTGTGTTCAGGCTGGTTGGTTTATGTGGTGGGTGGATTGGCCCCAAATATTTTAAGTAGCTTAAAAAACCGGTCGTTTTAATTCAATCGATGCTCGTTTTAACTTATCTCGACAACTAACTCCCAAACATTAACATTTATGTACATAAAATATAAAGTGGTTTCAAATTTTACGTTAATCAATTTAATAATCCCACATTTTAATTTATTAATTAAATTAGATTTACGGTTTTTACATTATTAACTCTCGATCTAGTGTTTGGATACTACTAATGAAAGGAAAAAAAATGTCATGGATTTGGCAACATTTTGAGTCGATTGTGCAAATCAAAAAGCAACTTGTTTAGATTGTAGAGAGCTCTATCATGAAAAAGCGGGTGGGGGTAAGAAAGACCGATAAATGCGTGCAAAACACTTGTAGGTCGCCCAAGATTACTAAGGATGGAGGTGTGGAGGTGTTGCAAAGGAACAATTAATAACCAAACCGGCGAGAACTTTTTTTAATATTTTGGCTTATAGGATGGTAATTATGAAATTTATGTCGGTAGTTCTTTGTCTTTTAATCGTTGTGATGGATGACACTTCATTAATTGGATTCAAAAGTACAATTATTTAGGGTTAAACTTATCCCCCGTACTCTTTGCGAACCTATGCTTTTAAATATTTTAAAATAAAAGAGCTCTTCTAGGAACAACTCTTTCGACTTTGCCTTATAAAATGTGTTTGACTAGTGATATTGGTGTCTTTACTGATTTTGATATAATGTGTGTAACATGCCATTGGATTGATAAAGATTGGGTCTTACAAAGAAGAATTGTATATTTTAGATCAATTGCTAAACATAACAATATTCAAATTTTGGAAGGTATACTCGTATGTGCCGAAGATTATAAATGTTTGAATAAGATTGCTTCAATTTCATTTGATAATGCGTCCGCTAATAACGTTTCAATTGAAAGACTAAAGATGCCAATTAAACCGAATTTTAGTAAACCTTTTCATGTTAGATGTTTAGGTCATGTCCTTCAATTAGTTGCTAAAGATGGAATAAAAATTATTTTGGATGAATTTATTTTACCAATTCGTAAGGCAGTTAATTTAGTTGTTAATGGCGGGGTAAGAAAACATGAATATAAAAAATTGGTTGAGGCTTCCTGTAAAAAGTATAAGAAATATATTTTGGATTGTGAAACTAGATGGAACTCGACTTACGATCTACTGAATTCGTGCATAGATTTTTTTCGGAGGGAGAATGTTTTTATAGACTCCTCACGTGGATCGAGACCAGACCTACCGTATGGAGACTTGGGGTGGTAAACATTAGGCTAGAAGCCTTGGTTCTAGTTCTTGCATAGATGTATAGGAAGAAATCATAAAATTTTATGAAGCATGCTCGGTTGATAGATGTGTATGTTCAGCTCGCATATATACCAATTGAAAATATTCTTATGAGATTACTTAAGTTTCTAGAGCCAATTAAAAGATTAAACAAAGTTTTTCAACTCAATATCATCAAAATATTCATCTTTCTTTAGAATGTGTTGCTAATCTTGCCATTCATATGAGTAAACATAAGGATGAGTATGTTGTTAGTGTTGAAATCAATGAGAATTGATTCCCTTTTATTGTGCCACGTTGCGACAATTGTGTATCAATTCATTACAGTTTGGTTAAAATGAGATTGGAAGCTTAGTGTTCACGCTTAGTAATGGTGTATTACGAGTGTGGGTTCTCATGATGAATTTAAGGGGTTATGAGCGATTGCTAGAATTTACTCATTAATCGTTATAATAATAGTAATTGGTCAATTATTATTATTATACAAGCTTTCTTATTATCCCCGGAGCCTAGAGGTCGCATACATCTGATGATATTCGAATAATATTTCATGAATGAGGTAAGCTTGAGACTTATTATATTGAGAAATGTATTTCTCAATATTTATATATTTGTCAAATATATGTTGATGAACATCGATTGGTTAAACTTACCCAAGTTTAATCAATTCATAAATTAAGAAATCGATGAATAACTTGATAAGTTTATTCGATATTGACTTTCGTTAGTATTTTAATTGAATTTTTAAGTTAATTAAGAACAACTCGCCTAATAACTCATTATTTAATTAGAAGCTCATAACGGTCTAATTAAGTTAACGAGTTAAACTGATTTCTTAACGAGTGAAATTTTGGGACTTGGTATTTAAGAGGGGATTAGGTTTTTTCATGACATTAGAATCATAAAAAAACCTCCACCCCTCAACCTTACTCCACTTGGTGAATTGGAAGAATTTCTCTCTTCGATTCTCGTTTCATCCTCGAACTTCCCAGCAAGTTGAAGTCTTTGGTTCGTTTCCCTCTTAGTGCGTGGAGTCTAGAGGACATCTTTCGGTGTTGAACAAGCATTGAGGAAGATCTTGAAGGGGCTTCATGAGGCACTTAGTGAGGTTAGTTCATTCGCTTTCGTTGAAATATAAAATTCTCGTATTCATACATTTTATTTTATGTTTAGATTAATTTACATTATTTTGAGAATCCGGGATGTATGAATTGGTGTTTATCACGAATAAGAATTCGTCTTTAGATTACAACAGTTAGAATATGGTTCGAATATGGAAGAGAAGTTTTAAAATATTTTCATCTAATACCAATTGGTGCAATAATGAATCCAAACTTTAGATTAAGAGTTTTTTATTTCTCGTAGATTCGTATTATGATCTTTTAGTACCCTTTAATCGAACTAAAGAATTTTGATAAGAAAAAATATAAAGAGATGGAATTGAAACTTATTTGTATAACATATATAGCAAATACCCGATCAAGATATGCACAAAGGTAAGGCCGCGCCTCACATGATTATTTTAAAGTTTTAATGTGCCTTGGCGTAGGTTAAATCTGAAGTCAACATAATCACCTTAGAAATGCTTTATAATTATTAGGTGAAAATAATTCATTCCGTCCGCAAGACATGAATGAGTTAACTCGATATTTAACTACTAACTTTAAATTGAGTCAATATAATGATAGTAATATTTTGATATATTAAAATGGTGGGCGAGTAAAGAGAGCTAGTTTTCGGTGTTGTCTAAGATGGGAAAAAGAAATACTTTATACACTGTACAATAGCTGGTGATCCGCATTTAACATGATGAAACTATAATACACTTTCAAATCGTTCAAGACTTACAAGCAGCGACCCAATTGAAGTATGTGTGTGTTTGTCGCAGTTGGAAGGCCGCCGAGCATAGGATGCAGATCAAGACTCAACTCATAGAACAAAATAAAAGATATGTTCGACGATCTTAGTGAGATTGAGGAAGAAATTGAAGAAGAAGAAGCCAGCGCATTAGAGGATGAAACCAAACTCCAAAATGAAATGCGAAGATGAATTAGTTTATGATAATTAGATTTGTATAGTTTGTATTCTTGTATGAAGAGTCGAAGGGAACCGTAACTCTTGGCCCTTTATTATCAACATGAGCGGCTTAATAATAAAATGTCTAATTTGTTTTACAATTACAAGTGTATATATCTTTATGCATTTTTAATACCTCAAATTGTCATTAAAAGCGTCCTACCGCCACCGTCGGCATTAAGGTCCATACGTTTGATAAAACCATGAATGCGGTTGTTATAAATGGTACCGTACTAAGCCTATAAAATTTAACATTTAACTTTTCTACGGAAGTTAAGCGGCTGCGCGTTAATATCTGGCGATCCGCGTTGATTACATTAATGTGAGTGCTGTTAATTCAAAAGCGGTACCACGTTTAAATGAAAGAAATTTAAACTCCTTTGAGTGAGCATTGAATACCCGTTGGGACAAGCGGTACCACTATATCGAATAATAGTTTGAAGTAGCACGATTTTGATCTTAACTCTCCTGAAATTAAAACTTCGTTTCTCCACCAATTCAACTTCTGACTTCCAAATCCTCAAAATTCCAAGCTATATTACAAATTATGCTTTTATATACTAAATTATTGTTAGTTTAAACATCTATTTTCAAATGACAATAAAAAAATCACAAAAAGGGACAAACATCAACACAAGGTCAAGAGGAGGCCTGAGAAGTCAGCGTGGGCCTTGAGGCCTAGACGTGTGTACATTGAGGAAGAAGAATAACCAGAACAAGAACCACAACAAAAAGTCGAGGCGAAAATGATGGTTTAGTGGTTGGCCAGAAAGTGGTAGCCTGAAATGCAAGACAAGGCATGTACATCGATGGTGACATCCAAGCAATTCACGTGGCAATCTCTTGTTCGATACATATATGAGGCTAGAATTAGTAAATTTTATCGTTTACTTACTAGTGAATGGTATCCGGATATAGTTGGCCTGGTGTATAAATTCATGGGGATAGGATCGTAAAGGCAAATATAGATAAGCGTGACCACCCCTTCAGTGGGACTTAGTTTATTATAAATGGGTAGAAGAGATGATAGCAGGAAAATTTGACAATATTAGGCAGGGACGTCACGTTGTATTCGAGGATTATCCGACAAAGAGGGTGGTGTTGAATTATTTCGGATGAAGGTGCTAAGATTCTAAGCTAATAATGTGAACTTAATTGATCCCGAAGTTAGTTTATGAGTCAATTTAAATGGGCGGGAAAGTTTGTATCGAAAGTGGTTCGAATTTTATTTCCCTCTGACTAGTCCAAACCAAGAACTTAAAACTTAGATGTTTATGTTTTTCTCATATATGGTATGGTTATAACAATGAACATTGTACTTTGATGTTTGAGCGATTTACATTTCGTATGTTTGAACTTGTTGGTTTTAAGCTTAGATTGTAAAATACGTTTGAACAATGTTAATAGAAATTTCAAGCGGGCGGGGCACAGGAGCCCAGCCCCATCATCCCTTGCGCTTGGGGCGGGGGCAGATTCGTGAGCCTAGTGGGTCGGGGCAAATTAGAACAAATTTATTTCCCCCAGGAATGACTTCCCGGTTGGGCCGTCAGGAACAGAACACCTTGAGTTGTGATAGTCTTATGTAGGCGTGGCTAGCAGCCGGACACGTCCGTTAAGTATTGGGCCAGCGAAGGGCCCATGTCCCGTCCCTTTGGGCGGTGGCTGTAGTGTGCCCGCATGCAAGCGGCATCTTTGGAGGTGTGTGGCCCGCTCCGTCCCACGGCCCAGCTAGTTAGTGTGCGAGCGGACCGAATCTTGCTGAGTCCGCGAGCGTCGCAGCAAGAGCGTCTTTGATGCAGTAAACAAGGCGTCTGTTTAGCAAACAGAGCGTCTTGTTGATAACGAGTTTGTTTCTAAATCGCACCTATTTATAATATTGCAAATAAAAAAAACACACATTCATAAAATAAACCACAAATATTAAATGAAATTCAACAAATTCACAAAACAAACTTCAAACATGAGAACCAAGTTTTTGTATTTTATTGAATAAAATAAATCATAAACATTCATCATAGAACAAAATAAACCAAGTTCATTCATAAAAGAAAATAAAAACAAATAACACAATTATTTGAGAGTAAAGGGTGTAACCCCAAACTTCATTAAATTGCTTAAACTTAATTAATTCAACACACTTAATTTATTAAGTTTGTTAAGATTAATAGATTATTTTAAGTACTTAATAAATTAAGTAACATCAAAATCCTTAACAAAATTAAGTTAAAATTCACATTTTTTACCTATTAATCAAATAATCTCATGATTCTCATATTTACCACGATTCCCAGCCTAAAAACAATCTCTTATAAACTTTCTTGCTTACATTCTTATTACTCCAATTTATCACGAGGTTAATAATTTTATCCGCTATATATTCAATTTCTATAATATAGGATGTTGTTTTCAATTTAATTCTTTGTATTTTTTATTGATATGTGTATTGTTAATATGAAAATTAAATTATTTGTCGTTCATTTTTGTTAATTGTTGTGTTTCAATTTAATTCTTTGTATTTTTTGTTAATGTATTGTCTTGTATTGGTAATACTTTCGGATGTACTATCCTGTTAACTAGAGAACAGTGTTTGGCTTTTCAGCGTGTTTTTGGTGGCTATTTGTCATATTAACATTGTGTAATTGAGATGGCATTGATTGAGTTGATTTGATTATGCTTATATGTTGTAGTTATATTAGGTGACTTCTAATTTAGAAGTAAATTAGATAAATAAATTGGTTAGGCGCTTTAATCGGCTA
This sequence comes from Lithospermum erythrorhizon, assembly GCA_019722365.1. Taxonomy (NCBI): domain Eukaryota; kingdom Viridiplantae; phylum Streptophyta; class Magnoliopsida; order Boraginales; family Boraginaceae; genus Lithospermum; species Lithospermum erythrorhizon. Next base: position 78,924 of record JADFUC010001777.1, read on the forward strand.
TGAGACTTTAATATTATCAATTTTTAAATTATGTATGCTTGATCAATTTATTAAATTTTATATGTTTTTTATAAATTTAAATATTTGTTAATGATATTTAGAATTTATATTTTAATATTTATTTAATCAAATTATTATATTTTATACAACTATTTATAATGTAATGAATAAGATTTATTATTTAATTATCTATTATAGTATTGTTTATTTAATATAGATTCATATATTAGTAAATGGTAGGTAGGAAATGAAGTTGTCAAAAGCAATATTTCGATTTACTAAGTCTTTTCTTTGAGCTGATTTATCCAAACACACAAATATTTTTCAGTGTTATTCGGATTTAGTCATGTGAAATTCGAGATTCGATAATTGATTTGGTGGTGGTTTGAGCTTGATTTCGGTTTCAGTTAGCAAGCAGCACTTAAAGTAATAGGATGGAATGATTGTATAAATATTGATGCAGCTTTCTTGATGGAAGATGATGATGCTGCTAATTCCTTTGAAATTCTTGATCAAATAATTTGTTACTCGAAGATGGAATCGGATCAACTTGAACATATAGAACTTTATAATTGAGTAGTAAGGCAAGAGTAGTATATATTACGCAAAGAAATGAATCGCGATGATATTTGATGTGAGGAATGAAAGAAAGTAGTGGTTCTTTATTTATAGGAGGAAAAAAACGGTTAGTTTTTGTGAGCTAGGAGTGTCGTTAGTCAGCGGGCGTCCCGCTAATAATAACTAATTTACTCTGTATTGATACTAAGCCAAAGACTAGTTATCGGCGTCCGGTTACCACGATGAGGGCGGCGTTCGGTTACAAAGTGGTCATCACAACCCGGCGTCCGCTAATAAGGCGAGGTGAATCCAACTTAAGCTTGAACCGGAAGTCAGGTTTAATTAAGTGGATGTCGTACATTATGACCAACTAACGAGCGTGTCTTAGAAGCAGCGATTCGAGCCATCCTTGAATCGATGTAGGCGTGTCTTTGGAATGACTTTTAGTAAAATCTCATTTAGTAAATGGTAAATAAAATTAAGCAAGGAGATCTGAACCTGTTGATTGCTACCTCTAATAGTCTTGGTGGGTTAACTAGGCCTGTATTTCGGAGTCATTAGCCCAATCCAAGCCTTTTCTAGGGTACCCTCAAATACCCTTTTTGGTGTGGCTCCATGAAACCCATGATCTTCCTTTAAAACCCAACCACATGCCCCTCATCTTTCATCATCAACCCGCCGTTTCTTATGCAAATCTTCCTCTTAAACTCATTATCTTTACTCAAAAGCTGTATTTTTTTTGAAATTTCGATTTTGATCTGTTTTTATGATTTACAATAATTTGTTACTATTTTTGTTTGTTGAATATAGATGGCTGTGATGTCTACAATACCATCAAACTTTGAGAGCTATTATAATAGCTTGTTGATGCAAACCCATTATTGTTCCTGAGCCTTGTCTACCAAATTATATTTTTATTAATTTAATTCACTAGATTTAAGTAGTTATTATATGAGATTATACTACTTTAATTGAAAAAGTTTATTTCAATTTTGATTTTATTTTAATTTTAATAAATTTAGTTAAGGCAACAAATTAGAGTCTCTGATGCGCTTGTTCAATAGCGCTTTTAGCGCTGTACGTTGCCGAAAGTAAATGAAGCTGAAATTCTGGCACGATCTTGTTTTTTATAATGTTTGTGCATTCATATGCTTCAATATTTTCAAAATATCATTTTTTTATTTTTTTATTTTAATTTAATTGTTTATCTAGTAAAATCTTTCCTTTTCATTATAATGGATGTTTAGTTCATCAATACAAATTTTAGATTTTTTGTATTGGAGTTAAAAAAAGAAAATATTATTATGTTAATAAAGTATTTTTATGTTAATAAAAGCTTGATGATCAATTAAATCGAGACGAAATAGGTAGTATTTTTGTTACAGTAAAATCCATGTTAGAAATTAATTGCTTCTCCGTATAATATATAAATCATTGCAATAAAGTAGTCGTTCATTCTTTTAATTGCTGTTTAGATCGTTGTTTAATTTGTTTATTGTATAATTTGCAAATTAGTAGTTGATAATCAAGACTTTGTTCTCCTAATAAATATTACGTATGTATTAATCTTTGGTATGCAATCATTTTTATATCGTTATTTCTTAAAAGTACTGATTTGGCAAAATAAAATTGGTTTTGTAATTTAATAAATAGAAGCCAGTGATGCCAATTGTATTTCTTGAGCTGCAGCAACAATTTTGCGCTCCCATCTAAGGGGTTGCTGTGGTGAAGAGGAATGTGCCGAAATGCTAATCTGAGGCTTTAATTGTTGTTAATAACTGTTATTTTTACTAATTTACCTCTAATCCCTAATTGTTATACTCCCGAGTCTACTTCATAAACATGACACAATTTTTTATTAAGTTTCTCACTACTCCAAAATCATTCGACATTAGTAATTGAATACCTCAAGGACTTCATATTAGATGTCATTGCTAACATAAAAAATAACATTATTATTGACATGATATACGCTAACTATTTCAATTGGAAACATTTGTTTCTCAATTACTTAGAAAAGTCATAATATGACTTTATTTCTCAATAATGCAACTCCAGTCACACACCTTAGTATGCAAAATCATTTTAACTGTCCATTTTTACTCAATTGTTAGAATATCATTAGTTAAAATAATGAATGATACGAAGATGTTTGTTAAAGATAAATTAACAACTAAAAGGACTTCGAATAGCCAAGTAGGAGGTTCCGAAGAAGATGTTTGTTTAAAGATAAAGTAACAAAAACTAAACATTACAATTGTGTAAAAGGGCTTCGAATAGCCAAGTAGGAGGTTCCGAATATCAGGTAGCATGACGAGTCCTGCCATGATTCCAAGGAGCCACACAATGTGTTGCTAAGTTGGATTGTTGATTTGTATACTGGAATTACATCTAAGTATTTTTCAAAGGGTGAGTTGCTTTCCATCTCAACTTGACCAAACCTGATTTCGATCGCAAAACTCATGCCTTCCCGGAGAGCCAAAGCTTCTCCAACAAGAGGTCCTTCCACGTGAGCTAACTGCTGTAAAAAAGCTTTTCTTAATGTGCCATCTCTATCACGGCTTACTCCTCTAATGGTTCCCGTTCTATCATCTAACTTTTTCCAACCTGCATCGCAGTTAATCTTAATGTATCCTTGTCTTGGGGTTGCCCATTTTTTGCACTTTACCCCTATACCTTGGCCTGTGTTCTTTGATGTTGTATTGGTCAGGCTAGCATAGTTATTTGCTAAGTGAATTCCCTCCTTCCAGATTTGTTGCAACTATGAACCTTTATCCTGAAAGTTGATTGCATTTCGATGCTTCCAAATTTGCCATAAAACACACGCAACCTCGGCAAGAGATTCCCGGTAGCCCTGTGTCTGAAATTGATCCACCACTCCTTAAATGATCGCCATGGTTGTCCGGTGGTAAAAAAAACTCTGTGGAGTAGTGAACCATAACCTGCTAGAAGAGGGACATGTTAATAGTAAATGCTATAAGGTTTCATGAGCATCTGAACATAAAACACATCCCATGCCAACAATCATCCCCCTCCTTGTTAGTTGATCCTTTGTTGGTAAACTATTATGCAAGCATCTCCACAAACTGGTGGTGGAATTCGAAGTTCCCACAATTGTTTCCAGATTTTTCCATTGCCATTTCGACTACTACTCTCGCCCATTTGCTTGTAATGCAGCCCACCATTTCGTTTCATCTCCCTTGCACTCTTGTATCCCGAGCTTGTTAAGTAAATTCCACTTTTTGTATGGTGCCAAACTAATTTGTCCCGGAAATGAAACATCTTCGTTCTCAAATAATTCACCAAATTAACTCTCGCCATCATTATCGATTAATTCTGCGAGACTTCTTGAGTACCGCCGACTCCCTGTGGCAGACGAAATTAGATTCGAGGAATCAGCTAGGTCGCCGAATATCGATATCAGCACCATTTCCAACTGCCATACCGTACCCGCTACTTTAGAATTTTTTACACCTTCGATAAGCTCCTCAGAGCCAAAGGCGGATTACTTTCCAGCCCAAGCGTGATAGCAAAAATGATGAGAGCTTGAAATGCAGTCCGCTTTAATAACTTGGAAAGTAAGATGCGATTAGTAGCAATAGCGCCGTCTGCAGCTTGATGCGGATTAAATACGCTCTAGTAGGCGTGGCTAATGAAGCCAAGACACCGGTCAGGCAGTTCGATTGCCCGACCCGCCCGATTCGGTTAAATATTACGCGGTCCGCAGCGGCCCCGATTCGTTAAGTAGGGGCGGATAGGGGCCTAAGGTGGGCCCCAACCATTTTGGTCGGCATGATAATCGGTGGGCACTTGATTAGAGGTCGAGGCCCTTGGAATCCCAATGCGTGTTTGAAATATTTGCTTGACAAGATAAATATGGTAGTAGTGGGATTTGAACACTTAGAATGGAAGAATCTGGCTTTGAGCGAATTAAGTAGAGTGGCCCAATTTATTAATATGTGTATAATAATAAATGAGATTGCTCAGTTCAAATAATATATAAATAAAAGCATAAGACTTCGATAATATATTATCCTTGAATAATACATTTCTAATTAAAAGCTATTGACATATTAATAGATAACTTAAATTTGGTATTATTTAATATAATATCTTTATTTGATATATTATCCTTGAGAAATAATTGAAATGATTCTACTTAGAATTATTAAAGAGAAATATTCATAATAATATTGTATTCATGAAATATTCATGTTAATATGTGTATAATTATAAATCAAGTTATTTAGTTTCAAATAATATACGTATAATAAAAACAAATAATATGATTTCATCTAAGTTATTTAATATTACTGATATATTATTCTATGAAATAAACTAATAAGATTACATCAAATAATACCAAATCTAAGTTATTTAGTATTATGATATATTATTATCAAATAAAGTATTAAACCGCCGTTTCTTCATTACTTAGATAGTAAGTTCATCTTTCTTAACATTTATTTATAACTCGATTTAATACTAAAATGATCTTAACATGGTGAATAGTGTGTGAAGCGATTATCGCGTTTCATTCGAATGGTATCGGCGTTTATCGCTTGATTTTTGAGAATTGTGTGTTCATGATACCCAGCGGCTTAATTCAAATGTTACGCTTTTTAATTCAAGCGGTACAATTTAATTCGAATGGTACAGCGTTTGAGAATTATTTACGATTATTTATTGAAGGATAATATATCAAATTGTAAAAAGGTATATTAAATATTCTGTATCTAAGTTATATCAATGCGTTGAAATGATTTTTAATTAGAAATATGTTTATTGTTTAAAGGATAATATATTATTGAATCTTTATGCTTTTATTCATATGTATTATTTGACTTAATAATTTGATTTATTATTATACTGTATATTAAAAAACTATTTCAAAAACTTGATTTGATCGATTTTTTTCTTCAAATTAATAACTTAGAGTTTGGTATTATTTGATAGAATAATATATCATAATACTAAATAACTTAGATTTGGTCAAATAATATATTGTTAAAGTTTTGAGTTAAATAATATATTATTTTTATAGCTATATATTATTGAATATTATGTTTTATCGTATATTATTTTGAAACTAAAGAACTTGATATTATTATACGAGATTAACAAATTATCAACTTCTTCTGATAGGTGAAATGTTCAATCACCACTCTTCTGCGTTTATTTTAATCTTAATATGTCAAAATTTTGGGCCGAAATTAATAAGCAGACGTCAGCCCAATCCAAAGCGTAGCGGTACGCGTTAAGGCCGCTTTAAAAGTGGGTCTCGGAGCGAATAGGGGCGGTAACCCGCCTTGGGCGGGCCGGGCGAGTTCGTTAGAGGCTATGCTCGGACTTGTTACCGGGCCGGCCCGGTCCGATCATTAAGGGGCGGGGCGGGCGGTCCGATTCGTTATTGCGTTCTGGCTAAGTCGCCCCGAATCTAGTCAGCGAACTTCTTACTCATACAAGAAATTCCCGACTCTTCGGCTGAATGGCCCTCTTCTACGAGTTTGCCCGAACAAACTTTGTCATTAAACGATTTAAGGTATCGATAATTCCACCCGAGGTAACATGGAAACAATTAAATATCAAAGTTAGGGATAAGCCAGAAGCAGCGATTTTATCATCGCCCTTTTCTTTGCTTGATTTAAGTTTGCACTTTCCGCCTCGGATTATCGCCGCCTTAGAAACTAGAAAATTGAAAACCTGGTTTTTGCCCGATATGCGAAAGAGTAACCCAGAATGCGCTACTTGATCACGAACTGTGCGTCGAATAAAGAAGAAATGGAATGAAATTATTTCGCATAAATACATCAATTAAGTTAAAGAATAAATGGAATTATTTAAGCCAATTATTTCAAATTAAATTCTATGGTAATCAATTAACTAAACTCTCAACGTTTTTCTTCTTTTAATCGAGGCGGAATACAAAATAGTCTTTATTTCAAATTAAATTCTATGATGCGCCTCGCTTTTCTCGCTCTAATGGCGAGAGAGCTTAAGATATTCAGCTATATTCTTTATCATAATCAATAATCAGCTCCTTCACATCTCAATTTATTTAAAACATATAAAGGATGTGTGTTTTCCTCACTTTCTATAGATGCTCATGAAAAGTGATTGAACTTCTTTAGTGATTCAACTTAATTTTAGAAATGGAAAATGACTTTACTATTTCGAGACTCCACGAGTCACTTTTGATCCAATTGGTATTTCCAGGGTTTGTTATTTATTTCCACGAAATTTTCCACTGACGGTAGGCAATCACGACTCACAAAATATTTTAATTTTTAATTTTAAAAAGCTTACCTCATATGCATCTTCCGTCATGTCTTGTTCCCCCAAAAGAATTTAAACCTTAGCCTCATCTTAGATTAGTTACAATGGAGGTGTTGAAAAAAAAATTCGACAACTTAATCCATTGTTGTAGGGGTGTTGAAAAAAGTAATATGGTGATGTGTATTAAATTGATGGAGGAGAATTCAACGGGTTGAATTCACCTTGACAGAGCACGTGTCGTCTCGTGGTGTCGCATCCCGGGCGCATGTCTGAAGTCTTCCGTAAGCAGTCTGAGGTGAAGTAAACTTAATGTGTGGTGATTTTTTATTAGCTCGTTTGATTTAAATTTTTTATCTCGTCCCTAATTATTTTGGGATATTTGACAATAAATTAATTTTTTTATATCAAAATTCATCATTTTTTCCTTTATAAATAGAGACTTGGTTAATTTGATTTGGATATAAAAAAATCGGCCGTTCAAATGGTATTACATTATCGCTACTAAACTCTTGATTTTTATCTTTCAATATATTTTTAGCGAGACTACAAAATTATTTAAATAAATATTTATATAAATTTTGTTTTAATATTTAAAAATAATTTATTTAAGTATTAATTATTAACTATTTAATTATAAATAATAATTATAATTATTTAATCGTAAAAATAAAAATATAAGTAAATAAGAATAATATAGATAAAAGTGGTGTTGAATTTTATTAAGCAAAACCGTTGTAAGAGTGTAAAGTTGAATAGTGTTGAATTATTATGTGAATTTAATGGTCGCGTTGATTCTACCCATGTTTACTCGGTTTTCCACTTTTGATCGGCGCATGTTTGAGTCGTGTTTGATCCAGCAACTCCAAAAGTATTTACTGTGTCATTTGTTTATCATGTATGTTTCAAAGTGTCGCGTTTGTCAGCACATGTTTGAGGGTGTCGTTTGATCGCCCCAAACTTTTCAAATTGACCTCTTTGTTAGTTTGTTTCGGTCCCGATTTGAGTAAGTATTAAAGGGGAGGTGAGGTCGAACTGACCACTTAGTTGTATTGTGAAACCTGCTTGACCTTTGGACGCCTTGCTGACTGTGTTGGTATTGTGATTGGTGTGTTATTACTAATTTATTTCACTTAATTCTTTTTAAATAATTTTTTCAACTTACATTATATTTATGAATATTTTAGTTTTTTAAGTTATAATTATGTTTAAATGCCGTTTATCATATATGATTATAATAAATAAATATTTTAACTTGTCAATTATTATGATTATTATTTGAATGATCTATTTAATTTTAACATGATAAAATACTTAAAATTAAACCTTAAAAGTTCATCTATATTTATAAAATGTAGATAGATATTCTCGCAATATATCTTTATATTAAATTAATTATTATGTATTGTGACCAAAGTCTACATCATTTGACATATTTTTTAATTTCGATCACCAAATTTTGAAGCGTCATACTTGGTAATTAAAAGTTCTTATATGTCAATCAAGTATACTACTGTCGAAATATATAACTAAAATTTAATTTCTTAATTATATAATAAATGATAATAATAATAAGTTAAAAAATTTATTTATCATAATCATATATAGTAAATGAAGACTTAATTATAATTATAAGTTAAAAAATGCATAAACAACTAAAAATATTTATAAATGTTAATTTGAAAAGAAAAAGTCATTTAAAAAAGTAGGCTGAAATACGTATTGCATTAAGAATAAGCAGGAGCCATAAAACTAAAAGCCTTGAGGGGTTGGGGGGTTCGAATGTACCGCTATTTACTCAAATTTTGAGATAAAGAGGTCAATTTTAGAAAAATTTGGTGATCGAAGCAGGGAACTTTGAAATATAAGGTTATCAAGCGGAATGACTTTGAAATATAGATTATCAAACGGTGACATGGATAAACATATGTGATCAATCCGGTAATTAGTAAACAAGTAAAATGACAAAAAAAATAACCCTACAATAATGTCACATGTAAGACACATGACTCACTTAACGAAGAGTTAAGAGAAATTTGGACGAAATAACTAAGTACAAACACTTTTTTGGAAGTTGGTGATGGCTTGTGGCCAGTCAAGGGCGAGGTAAACATAGGTATTCAGCGCGACCATTTTGTCCTTATTATGTGGAAGAGAGAATATGATATGAAGTGTTGGAAATTGAAAAATATGGTATTGAATAATGTGACCATTGTAGATAGTCTTACATTTACTGAATAAGTCTTCCAAGATTAATTTTCACATCTTTTCTCGTCTTATCTTTTCACATCTACTCAATTAATTTTTTTTATAAATAGAGAAGGACATGTTTTTATTATTATTCAAACAAAATGAGAAGAAGATGGGTTCTTATTATGGGTTAAATATACCGTTTATCACATATGTTTGTCTTATATCACAATTTGGTCACTTATGTTTCAAAATATCCATTTGATCACTTATGTTTAAAAAAGTTATACTTTGAGTTCGATCGTTAATTTTTCCATTAGTTAATGAAACCTCTTTAATAGCGTTAGTTGTTATTTATGATTTAGACCCTAAATCTCTCCCGGAGTTCCAAGTAATTAATGACAACGAACATAATTAAAGTCACGAAAATAAACATCACAGCAAGAATTATACGAGTTCATACCGATGTGAGGCTAATCATGTGTTGAGTGTGTAGATACACTAATCGAATCAAAGAAGCGGAGATCGAGGGAGTCTTAGAGGTAAGAGTCGGAGGGTGGTAGAGCGTCTTTGGTCGAGGTGTGGGGCGAGGATGAGCCCGGTGTGGAATACTTGAGTGCAGGTACATCGCGACCTCCGAGTTGATCTGTTGATGTAGATGAGGTAGAGGTTAGAAGGATCCGGTCTTATTTCTACGGTAGCGTCGCGTCGTGAGGCGGGTTTAGAGTAAGCTCTTTGTCGTTTTTAGAGGAGAGGGATCCCCGAAATTCTATGGAGTTGGTACTCTATCGAGGCGATTGAGTTCATCCGAGATATGGAGACTATATTTGAGCCGATGGGCATAGAGGGGTGAACTGAGGGTCAGGTTCACTACTTATAGACTTCATGAGGGTGCTCGTGACTGGTGGAGTAATTTGTGAAGATCTTTATTTGCTTGAGGAGAGGACCTTGTGTCTTGGGAGGGGTTTTGTAGAGGCATTTAAAGGAGGCTTCTTTATGCGAATACCCGTATAGTGCTATGGAGAGAGATTTGATCCCCATTGACTCGGGGTAGTAGGTTGAGGAGTGTGAGAGGCAGTTCCGGTGAGTGTGTCGACAGCTTGGGAGGTCGTCCGGTGGCGAAGATTGAGAGATTTCGATGGGTTGAGTTGGGAGATCCTCCACAGGTGTCATTGATGACTTTTCGCTAGTTTTGGCAGGTTGAGAATCTTTCTTATTTGAAGGTCGAGATGGGAGTTAGGCGGGCACGAGCCGGTCGGCGAAGGGGACGAGCCGTGAGTCCGGTTGGTACTAGTGGACCTTCTGGTTGGAGATCTCGGAGGAGGATGGTCCAACCGGACTCGTCCAAATCAGTGGATTTTAGTGCACTGTTGTTCGCCAGGGATTGTCGCCGGTTCATACCAGGTGTATGCTTAGATCAGGTGGATATCGAGGCGTCAGCAGAGTTCAGTCTTTGTAAGATGTTTCGTTGTGATCGGTACAGGTCATAAGATCTGAGTTGTCGGGAGAGAGAGGATTTGTGTCTGGTTATTGACACAGACATGCTGCGGGGTTTGTCACCGACCCGTAGAGGTGGTCGATATTAGAGGGGTATAAGTGGATCTTTGGAGGGCTTGGAGGTCGGGGGTCGCGGAGTTAGAGGAACTTCGAGGGGGGAGCTTAGCAGTGCTTGACTAGAGTGGTAGAGGCGAGATTAAATGCATTCATTCAGCGAGGAGGCGCGGGGATGCTCACAGGTCGTGGCCAGTGCACTTGTTATTATATGATTATGAGGCTAGAGATTCGCTTTGATTCTAGATGAGGCTCGCCAATGCTCCTTATAGCATGAATCCGGGTAGCATGAAGATGTATCGGGACTTGAGTTGGTTTATTGGTGGCCGGGATGAAGAGAGAGATTGCAGAGTTTGTGGCGAGGTGTTTGGTTTGTCAGCAGGTGAAGATTGAGGCATAGGCACCTGCGGGGTTTATTTCAAGCCATTTCCAGTCTGAATGGGCCGGTAGGAGAATATCACCATGGATTTCTTATTTGGACCACAGATGCGTCGGAGCGATGGGATTTGAATTGTCATTGAATGATTGTCGAAATGCCTTTCGAGCTTCTTGTTAAATCGACTAATGGACTACGAGGCTAGCGAGGAATTTATGTTGATCGAGATTGTGAGATTGCGTAGAGGTTCAGTGTCGATTATCTCGACGCGATGTGAAGGGTTTCTTGAGATACAGGTGGTTTTGAGGCGTTGGGGACGAGTTGAGTACATCTTTCCATCCGTCGTGCTTTCCGTCCCGGGCGGATGGAAGCGTCGAGGAGAGGGCGTCGGAGCTTTGGAGGATATCTTGGCGTGTGTTCAGGGTTACCGAGGGGAGTTGGGATGACTGAGATTCCTAAGATGGAGTTCACGTATAATAGTTTTCATGCTAGTATCGAGATGACACCGTTTGAGGCGTTATATGAACAGTGTCGAACTCCAGTTTGTTGGAAGGAAGTGGGAGAAGAAGTTTTATGGTTCGAGTTAGTTGAAAGGTAGGTAGAGAGGGGATCAAGTTGATCTGTGGCCTTTGAAATGACCTGAGGATAGGTAGAAGAAATACTGTTGATCGTGAAGGGTGGACTTGTCTTTGAGTTGGTGATCGGGTGTTTTGAGGATATCTCCATGGGGAAAGGGTAACGCGGTTTGGAAGGGAAAGGGAAGTGGGTCACACGTTCTACATTCGGATGGTTGAGATTTTGGTAAGAGTGGGATCGCGTTACTCAAAGGTTCGGATAGAATTCATAATGTATTTGTGTCTTGCTTGAGGCTGTTCGGATGAATCTCATTCTTGGCTTAAATTACCCGTTAGGGCTTGAGGAGGATCTTGCCTTTAGGAGGAAGCCGGTGATGATTCTTGACCGGAAGGAAAGGTATTAGAAGCAAGGTGGTGGGCTTTTGGTAGAAAGTGTTGTGGAGGAATCGGCAGCGTAGAGAATTAGAGCGTAGAAGTGCAGAGGATGACATGAAGAGCTTAGATTACCCCAACTTTTCGTATAGAAGGGTTAGTTGTTGTGGTTGTTTTATTTTATGTTGTATGTCTGCGTGTTACATTAAGTGTTTCTTCATTGATTGAGCAAATTTAGGGAAAGAAATTTTCATCAAGTGGTGAATTGAAATAACGTTCGCCTAAGATTAAATTATATATATATCGTTTGGTGAGGTGGAACTTCGAGATTGCTTGATACTTCATGGCAAAATCAATATACGAGACTAGTATTAGATGATTAGTAATTTACTGTCTCGGGGAGTACATTTAATCTTTTTTTATAAAAGTTTTATATCAAAGTAAGAAAAATAATACCGCTTACCAAGCGGGACCTTACACTTAATCTAAATCATTACCGTCTTAAGAATTGTATTATGATGTTTATGAAGGACCTTAATAGCCATAGTTATTTTGAGGTATAAGTTGTGATTTGATATTGATTGGAAAGTATGTTGTGGTAGGATTTTTGTAAATTTAATAATTGGTTTTTTGATTTAAAGTTGACAGAAATGGATTAATTAGTTGGAAAATTGATTGTGGGATTGATTAGAAATTGTTTAGAGTGTTGGAATTGGGGTAGAAAGAAGGAGGGGGCGAAATTTATTGTGTTGGGGTGGATTTGGAATTTCGTTTGTGTTGTTAATTCGTTTAAATGCGGCGTAGTAATATGCACTGCACTAGAGTTTGTTAGGATGATAATTACCATAATTGTTGTTGGTTAGATAGTTAAAAACTAAAGCGGGGTTATGATTTGTGGTAAAGTAGTAATTGTATTTTCAGTGTTTGTGATTAGGCGTGGGCGTAGAGCGGCACTTGAGTTAACTAGGCAGAGGTTTATTGTTCGCAGGGGTGAATTATATCTCGCGGGTGTAAAAATTAACACCAAATTGTGAATGTATATATGTATGTATATTTTTGTGTTGATTGTGGTTGAATATGAATTCTTGTTGGATATGGATTGTATGTTGTTTTGTGAGTCGTTCAGGCGTTTGAGGTGAGATTGGGTAAGTATTAGGATAAGTGGTTTCAGTACATTTTAATTAAAGTTTTGGATGTTTAGAGTGTTTTGTTGGTTGAGTTGGTGTAGGATGAGTTGTATATGAGTTGATGATGTATGTTGAGTTGTATTATCCGGTTTGCCTTATACTGCAAATATAAGTGTGGTGTTTTTTTGCACAATCGTCTTTGCGAGGCGTTGTTAAACATGTCGACGGGCGTAAGTTTCGCCGCAACGAGGTTGGGGTTGATTATATCACTTCATGTAGAAATCAGTTTATCTTGATTTGATTGAGTGCTTAGGTAAGGAGATTGTTAGTAGATCGCCAGCGATCTCCCTTTTTGTTGTTTGGTTGTAGTTTGGAATGTATATTGTTGTATTTTGATATTTCAGACCGTATGTGGTTGTCATTTTATACTTTGCCAGTTGTTGTATATATGGAGGTTTTGTGAGGTTAGGAAATACCACGATGAGTTATTTTCTTCAAAAGCATTCTTTTCGGATGTATTTTTTGTTTTATTGGTTATTTGAGCAGTGTCTTTTAAATTTTTTGAGTCATCGATTAGTTAATTTGACTCACAGTGTCAGTTTGGATGATTAGCATAAGGACGGAAGCAGGCGGGAATTAAGATTCTGATTAAAGCCTAATATTTTTCTGTGATGATTATTTACATTTTTATGTATAATGAACTCATGAATGCCACATCTCTATTTATAGAAAAAACACCTAACCTAACTAGTATATCCTTGGGCCCGAATTGTCTAAACCGCTTTCCGGAACTGCGTCGGGACGAAGATCGGGACATCGTAAGTCGATCTCGCTTCGAGATGTAACCGAACTAAATGAGGCACGTCGGGACAATGTCCGGAGCAACTGTAATATAACATCCAAAAATGGCTTCGTACTGAAACACTATTTTTGGCCTTTTACCTTAAAGCTTGAAAAAAAATCAATGATATTAAATCATACCTCCGAGCGACAGCAGCAGTGGGCAGACGAGGCCAGTTTGTTATGAGTCGAACGAGGGGGCCAGTTCATTGAATGACCCTCGGCCTTGCCAGGGGCGGGCCGGGCTGGGCGACTAAACTATTGCTGGGCCTGTCGGTCCGAGGCCCCCGTGTCTCGGAGGCTTAGCGGGGTACCGTTAAGTCATTTCATCTTTACCCGTTTACGCGGTTTAAGAAAAAAATTAGTGTTATAAAGCGTGCCGGCGTTTGAATAAAAGGGTAATGTTTATTCAAAGTTCAAACATCTGGCGATTCGAATGGATGGTTCATGAGTACAATAGGTTTTTTCATGGCGTCCATGCCGTACAAGCGGGCCAGCATCTGATAACTCCATGGCGTTAGTCTTTTTCATGATGAAACTTGAACATTACAAGATACAAATTTTTATATCATGATGTTCACCATAATTGAGGGCCACCCCGTCCGTGAAGTAAACTTTTCCAAGGTTCTCCGTCCTGCGCCCCTGCCGTGTTCGATTTTCACATCAGAAAAGATCGTTATCGATAAGCCAACTTACATTCATGTTGAAGCCAAGGTTGACATATGCGGATATATTTATTAGGTAGTTTGATCCTTTCCTTGGATTGGATTGACAATAATCTTGAAAAATCTGCTTACAAGGGACAACGGCCAGGAATTTGTTCTCGGCGAGCCGTACTCCGAATAAGGAGTTGTAAAATGAATTTGAATATGTAAAATGAATATAATATAGGAAAGTATTTGAAAGTTATGAGTTTAGTGGTTCCTAAACGATCTCACCATTTTATTTATAAAAGCAAAACTTTGAGATTCTGAGATTGGTTGTAATAAACGTTGCACCGTTTAATTAGAGATTTTCCGTTTAGATCACTTCAATTATATTGCAAGCGTTTTCCTATTACAACAAGCTAATTTTGGAATAAACTTTACCACGTTAAAATAAATGTTACCGTTTGATCATTATAAATATATTTTGAAGGCGTTGAACTCAGAAGCTGACTCTTGTTAGGATTAAACACTTACAGCATTAAAGTCAGCGTGGTAACGTTTATTCCCAATGGATTTATAGGCGTTAGGAGTTAAGCGGCTATTTTGGGATTAAGCGGTACCGTATTTAATCGGCGTGGTAACGTTTATGCTGCTGAGGAAACTTGTGAGGCACCATAAGTGGCCTCACATAAATAGGAGGGAACAGCGCTTCTTTTCTCGCAACTCTTAAGAAATCTTAAGAAACCTGATCAATGAAGTCTTTTTAATCATCATGAGTCTTTTTCTGATCATAAGCATTCTTGATGCAAACAAAGATGATTGTGCGGCGATTCTTAACGATAATTCGTGAGGCTAAGAAATACTTATAGTAGGCTACAGTAAGTGGGCTCACAATTTGAGCTGACCTTAGTGGTTTGGAAGGTCGTTTCGAGAATATCTGCCAGCTAATAGTGGGGTGTTGGAGGCTTTACTTTTTAGCACATGTGTTTGTACGTGGGCTCACAGTTAGTGGGGTTTCATTAAATTTGCATATGATGCTAAAACACATGAGCTACCAAAAGACAAGCTATCGCATCCAGTATGGCATGATCGTCTACAATATGTTGGTTAATGTCCAAAATGTTCCCATTTTGGAAGGTAAAATGTGTTAAATTTAAGAGGACACTATGATCGGAGAAAGCTTGATAGTTGCTTGCCCGAGGGTTGTGTAATATTGGAGGAATCGGTTTCTTTCTAAATTGGGAAGTTTTGAAATTTGAGTTCTTGAGGGATGATGTGGGTATTTAACAAATGTGCACTTAGATGCCGCCTTGATAAGAAGGGCGCAGTATTGGGGAGCCAGCTATCATCCATGACCCGATTTCTATCATTAGGCGAGCGAGGACTCCACTCAAAATCATCCGTCGAGGCTTTGTTGGAGTCATTGAAAGCACTTGGGGGGGGGGGGGGGGGGGGGGGGGGGGGGGGGGGGGGGGGGGGGGGGGGGGGGGGGGGGGGGGGGGGGGGGGGGGGGGGGGGGGGGGGGGGGGGGGGGGGGGGGGGGGGGGGGGGGGGGGGGGGGGGGGGGGGGGGGGGGGGGGGGGGGGGGGGGGGGGGGGGGGGGGGGGGGGGGGGGGGGGGGGGGGGGGGGGGGGGGGGGGGGGGGGGGGGGGGGGGGGGGGGGGGGGGGGGGGGGGGGGGGGGGGGGGGGGGGGGGGGGGGGGGGGGGGGGGGGGGGGGGGGGGGGGGGGGGGGGGGGGGGGGGGGGGGGGGGGGGGGGGGGGGGGGGGGGGGGGGGGGGGGGGGGGGGGGGGGGGGGGGGGGGGGGGGGGGGGGGGGGGGGGGGGGGGGGGGGGGGGGGGGGGGGGGGGGGATTGTTGAACATTTAGCTTGTGTTGTTTCTGTTATTAGAGCATGGGTTTATATTGACAGCAGTTTTAAATATCGTATTCGATTATTTTTTGCGTTAAACGTGGTAAACATATGCGTTACCCAGTTAATTCCGGCGTTTATACTACCGTTTCTTGCTCTAAGCGTTTAGCTTATATTTGGCCCCAACGTGGTAAGTTTATTACCGGGCACGAGGTCACCAGGCAGTTTCGGGCCGAGGCCCATGAGCAGTGGGCTCGAGGCAGGTCGGGGGCTTTGGGCCCGATCCGTCGGCCCCCGTCGATCCGTTTATAAGCAGGCCAAAGGGCATTTGTGGGCTATATGGGGAGGCGGGTAGGCTCGAATGGGCTGGCGAAGCCGAAACCCACGAATAACTTGGGTGGGCCGGTTCGTTTTGCCACGTCTACTCGCAGCACTTAAGTCTTTGTTGCAGTTCGATTGCGTGCCTCGGTATGAAATAGTTGCCGTTACTAGATCTAGCAGACGGGGCCCCGGCCAATGTCGGTTAATATTTCGGGCGGAGCGAGGAGCGGGCCAGGTCATTTTCGAGCTGGGTAACCGGTCCATTTAGTAAATCAAAATAAAAAATTCCAACAAAATTGATTATAAGTTTAAACATCAAGAATTACAACAAATTAGTTCAAAAAATTCCAACAAATCCCAACATCAATAAGGTTTTAGTAACAAATATCAACATTATACATTTAAACATGAACATGAATCGAAACAAAAATTATATTTCTTTTTGCAATGAAATCAATTTGAAATTATTTTCATTGTAAAAAAATTGAAATCATTATCAATTAATTAGAATTGTGAATTAAGTAAGGCTGAGCTTTTTTATATCATCATTGCCTTTGCCTTTGGTTGTAGTTTTGTAAATGAAGAGAACACATGAATGAATTGAATATCAAAGAGATTAACAGAGCCAGAGAGAAAATACATTTCAAATAGGGAGGCTAGAAGAAATATGAGTGTGAAACCCTATTTTTTATTTATATCACTACTTTCTTCTTAGTTTCTTATCATAACTTTGGAGTTTGGACCGGTTTAGGTCGGAGTCCTCTGGGATTTCGGTTAAAAAATAAACTGGACCGGGATGGATGGATATTCGGTCGGTTTTCTTTGAACCCGAGGACAGGAGAACCGTTCTCGGCCGTGCCAGCCAACACCAGCCTTGTGGTATTTCGGTTTCCTCTGTCAGCCGTATACTCTCTTCTGTTTAAATCTGTCCCCGTTTATTTCGAGCATGTAAGAAGATTTTGAGTTATATTAACTGTTGAAGGCGTATTGATTTTAACATCAAACTGCTGCTTCTTAGTTAGGAATGTACGTATTAGTTATTTGTAATACTCGATATGTCGTGGTGTAATAATATTTAATGTACTCTTCATTGTTAATTTAAAAAAAAAAGGTCTCAATACCTCGTGCCGTAATGGTATTATAAAAACTAATATGGATTTTACAATTAAGTGCTAACACATGCATAAACTCTAATTATATTGAAACATATTTAAAATAAATTAGATATAAATAATTGATGAGATTCTTTTTTTTATTATTCTATCTATTGTCAAACCACAAATCATAAAAACGTTTCAATTATTTAAATATTATCATTCCAAAAAAATCCAACCACATCGATTAAATCAATGTGATTCAAGTCTTCTAATCTTCCCGTTTTTGTTATGATGTTGATCCTATCCAATTATTTTTCTCCAATTCTCTAGAGTTACAATAGAAAATGACGAAAATTATTATACTACAAAGATACTACCTTCCAAATTGATGATTGTGATTAAAAGGTGAGAGAATTGAAAAAAAAAAAGCCTAAACCGTTCCGCTATAAAAGCTGGCAGAAATCATCTAAATAAACCCGTTTCTTTATCAATTACTCCGTATCAAACATTTTCAACCCAACTTAGTCACCTACATTACAATTACAATGCGCTCAAGAAAAGAAATGAGATATCCACCAAGCAGTTTTATAAACTCAGAACTTCACATTTATGCAGCTTAAGTTAAGTGATTCTATTTCCTCTTTTCCCCCATATTCAAGAACTAATGCACAAATTTACAATGATTCTTCATCGTTTTACACAGCTCTTACTTTATCCAGAAAATCGACACTCTTCCGAGCTCTTTCTACTTGATGGTCCATGCTTATCCGTGATTTCTCATGATACTCGACGCTTCTCCTAGACCGTTCCATGTGGTCAAAAGATACTCTCAATTTTGCTATCTTTTCGTCATTTAGCTTGTAGTCGTAATACTTTGCCTTTTCATGTCTGTCTGTGCTTTTCCTTGTTTTCTCTCTTCGATCAGTGCTTTTTCTAGGAGCATCGTAACAATCAGTGCTCTTCCTTGTATGTTCACGTCGGTCAATACTTTTCCTTGAGATGTTTCTTTGGGAAGCTGGTTTCTCAACCGTAGATACAAATTTCTTGAGGTGCCTTAGATATTCTGGAAATAATTCCAAGTCGCAGTGATTCCCTCCTTTCAGCCATAATGGTTCATATTTATCTTGGCAGAGTTCCCAAAGCTGTTTACCGTGAGAAAAATCAACGACGTCATCAGAAGTACCCTGCAAACAAGTGTATAAATGAAATTGCATCCAACCAGAAAAATAAGCAATGGATCCACAAATATATAAAAGAGAACATAAGCTGAACTAGTTATGTTCCTGTGAATGATGAGATGGGATCGAAAATAGTTTTAATGAGCAAGACTAGAATGTGGCATGAATGTAGGAAGCTTATTAATCAAAAGCTAAAACTAAAGAGATGTCAGAAATAGGCAACGAAGGATAACTCAATGACATATTATTCAATTAGGAACAGAAAATTATTAGGAGGGATGAACATAAATAGCAGGCCAAGGAAGAGTTCATCAATTCTATACTTGGGTCTGGTATTCCTGTAGAGAAAAACATGTAATTTTTGTTTTAATCGACAACCAACATTGATCTCTAAACCTTCTTCATCTTGACTAGATAGATATATGATCTTAGACAATGTGTAACTATTTTCATAGCACGTGTATGGGAGACTTAACATGCCATAATAATGTAAAACGTGATTCAGCAGAATTTAGAGAGGAATGAAATCAAGTTGTGAATTTCTGTCGCTGTGAAATAAGACAAATCAAATATTCTTGAATCACGAGAAATGTGAAACGAACAGATAACGAAAGAAAACGAATTGCACAAGTTTTAAAAGCCTCCCTGAGTGCAGAGATACCGGAGTCTTGCATTCAGGGCAAAATGGGTGCGAGAATTCCATAAGAACACTCGACAGAATAAATGAAAAAAGGATTTTTTATGAACATATGATGCAAGAATTAAGACAATTTGGACTTACATGAATCACCAAAACAGGACACTTCACCAATGGAATTTTATCAATATTCTGCAAATCAAGAAAAACAGACTTTCAGAATAGGTATCATCTCTCTCTTTCCAATAACTCATTTTCATCATTGGATGGTTTATTGATCGAAGGGAAATATACACCTTATAAATGTCAAACCAGTATGTACGCTTCACAGGATACATAACTCGCAAGCCAGATAGTATAGGACTGTGCAAAACAACAGCTTTCAACCTAGGTAACCTTGCCGCGAGATCCAAAGTAGGGCCACTTCCAACTGATTGGCCATAAAGAATAACATCTTCTTGCTTAACACCATAGTTCTCCTCGAGACACTTGTATGCTGCTTCAATATCTGCATAAGTATTATGCTCACTTGGCTACAAAGTGACAGCAGATGGATAGATTAGTCCAACAAACCGGTTATCCCAAGGGAAGCCAAAATGCAAGTAGAGTTTTTAACAACTGATTACCTTTCCACTTGACTGACCATAGCCGGAATAGTCATACCTGTAAAGATTAATGAATATGTAAGCATTAAAAATTAGTAAACCAAAAACAAAACAAAACCAAAAAAAAAAACACAAAGAACAGAAAAAGAGGAGTATATAAATTTATTTTTCTCATACTCCTTCCTATCAAAAGATTTACACCTGAACCCTTCAGTCCTTCATTTATTTCCTTCTCTAGCCTATGAAATTTTGCATATTGCTCCCAGGTTCAAATTCATGACCAATAACACCGTATATAAGTAGTTTTATGAGTAGTCTATAGTGGTTCAAAAAGAAATTTATGCATATGACACAATTCCTTCTCAACAGTCAAATGCGAAGTAAATGGCTGTTTGTCATCCTTGGTCCTGACAAAACTCTGTTAGAAAATCTATACCGTTATTTCACAATTAAAGCGTCCCCTAATTATCCAATAACACGAATCCTGCCCAGAATGATAATCCAAACTTCAGCAGATAATCTACGTCAAATTCAAAATATGACAAACAGAAAGCGAAAGCAATAAACGACTGGTTCACCCTTAATGTGAGAGCTAGCCTGTTGCAGATCCATTAATAACTCAGGTAGTAGAATTGTTTACAGGACTCAAGAACCCTATTCTACTATCTCTCAATTAGATATTTTTTTATATATTGAAACTCTAATTATAAATTTTTATGATTCTAATATTTGAGTACATCTTGAATTCATGAAAAACATCATATATTTATAGGCTAACAAAAACCTACAAGATTAGGTCTTTTCTTGGGCTCAAAGTCTTTAAAACCGCCTAAAAACCGCCTCAGCCGCATAGGTCATCGAGACCATAGGGTCTCGAACAGCTCCTTACAGTCCCGAGTCTTTAGTGCACGAGACCCCCATCGAAACCATGGACTCTCGATGTACAGCCGAAAAATGGCTTCATACTTTAACAATCTCCTACTTGAAGACATTTTCGCATCTTGTCTTCTCCATTAGTCTTGAATCTGCAGCAACACCCCGAGTTCATCATCCTAGAACTCCCACTGAAGCTGAACCCAACTTCAGTGTCTTCTTCACCAATCCAAGAACATCATTGAATGTCACCAACTTGGCTATCGAAGAGACATAGCCAAAACCATTGCCCTGTTGGACTTTTCCCACATTCAAATCAGCAACATGTTCTTTCTTCACCTGCCAAACCTTCTTGATCTTCTTCCCAGGTGCCTTGGAAATCCTCCAAGCTTGATTGGTCATCAATGAATCTCTCTTCTCTTTCTTGGCCTTGACCTCCCACTTGATCCATTCATTGACATTCGGCGTTTGATCAGAACACCTTCTTTCAGCTAGCATAATATTAAGAGGTTGAGAGACCCTCTTACCGCGTCTTTTCCTATGCTTGCTAACCCCGGATGATCCTTGCAACACCTCTTTGGTTGCAACCTTATACAGAGAACTGATTTATGACCCTCAGCAATAATATGTGCTCCATTTGTCACCTTCCAGGACTCACCACCAAATGCAATTCCATAACCCTCAACATCCAATTGACTTACTGAAATAAGATTACCTGTCAGTTTGGGCACATATCTGACCTTCGTAATCTTCCATATGGAACCATTTGATAACCTCAAATCAACATCACCCATACCACAAACATTAAGGGCCCTTCCATCTGCAAGATGAATCTTTCCCAAATCTCCAGCAACATAATTTACCATTATGCTACAATCACCAGTGATATGATATGATGCTCCAGAATCTAACACCCAAGAGTCAATCGAACTCACCTCAGTCATCAGAAGAGCATCTTCAACGTTTACCACATTGACACTCTCTTCTCTGCAATGCCTCTTAATGTGACCTTTCTTGCCACAATTCAGCATTCAACTGCCTGTCCGAATCTACCCTTGCCAGTCTTGCTCCCATGGTTGTTCTTCCTACTTCCATCCCCTACAAATAAAGTAGGCCCTGAATTCACCACACCTGTTTCCTTCAGTCGAATTTCCTCATCCAAAATCCGAGCAACAACATCCTTAGAGTTCAGCGGGTCCTTCCCAGCAGTATGACTCACTGACCCCCTCATGGATTCATAACTATTTGGCAACGATGCCAAAATAATTAATGTTTTCCATTCATCATCGACAACAAATCCGACAGTTGCCAATTGATTAATTATGTTGTTCATATTATTCAAGTGTGTGTTCACAGAAGTACCTTCAACCATCTTCAAATTAAAGAGATGTTTCATCAAAATACCTTATTATGAGTAGTGGGTTTCTCATACAAATCCGATAGCACTTTCATTGCCCCCTGTGTTGTGGTCTCTTTCGCCACATTATGAGACACATTATCAGCCAGCTTCAATCGGATCGCCCCTAGAACTTTCCTGTCTAGTTTGTTCCACTTCTCTATAGTCATCTCTTTCGGCTTCTCAGATAGTGGTTCAGCCAAGTCCTTCATATACAGATAATCTTCAATTTGCATCTTCCACAACGGAAAATTAGTTCCATCAAACAACTTCATACCTTGCAATATCACAGTTCCTTCGTCTCTAGTCATAATTCCTCTGAATTACTTCTTGATTATCACAACCTTCGATCTGATACCAATTGTTAGGAATTCTACACCGTTATTGCACAATTAAAGCATCCCCTAATTACCCAATAACACGAATCCCGTCCAGGATGATAATCCAAACTTCAGCAGATAATTTACGTCAATTCAGAATATGACAAATAGAAAGAGAAAACAATAAACGACACAAGAATTATCCTGGTTCACCCTCAATGTGAGAGCTAATCCAGCCTGCTGCAGATCCACTAATAACTCAGGAAGAATTGTTTACAAGACTCAAGAACCCTATTCTACTATCTCTCAATTAGATGTTTTCTTATAGATTGAAAACTCTAATTACAAGCCTCACAAATCTCTCAAGACTATTTTCTATGATTCTAATATTTGAGTACATCTTGAATTCATGAAAAACATCATATATTTATAGGCTAACAAAAACCTAGCAAGACTAGGTCTTTTCTTGGGCTCCAAGTCTTCAAAACCGCCTAAAAATTGCATCAGCCGTACAGGTCATCGAGAGCCGCACAGGTCATCGAGACCCCATTGAGACCATGGGGTCTCGAACAACTCCTTACAATCCCGGGTCTTCAGTTCACGAGACCCCATCGAGACCGGACTCTAGATGTACAGCCGAAAAATGGCTTCAGACTTTAACAAACTCAATAGGATGCATGCACAAGCTGAGATGAAATCGAAACCCATACTCAAGGACCATAAACTTAAAATTTTGTCATTTTCTAACACTTTTGGATATCTTTTGCCATCTAAATTTAGGGTAACAAACTTATTCTAAATATTCAATACAAGCAGAAAAAGTAATCAACCTAAAAACCCTATCAATTACGGAGTATCAATTATGTTTGATAAGAAAGTTCATAATTTCACAAAATTCAATCGGGTATTAACCAAGTCTAGGGCCGGTCCTAATATTTTTGGGGCCCTATGCGAATTCATAAAATCGGGCCCTATAAATGATAATCCTTTTTTAATAATATAATAAATGTGAGTTTTTAACTCTTATTTTGATCTTTGGTATCTTTTGAATTTTGTAGGGGATAATCTTCCTATAAAATTGATGGAAAAAAAATTATTCAACATTTATTTCATTAAATATGGGGAAAAATGGTGTACTTATATATTATATTATTTTTAAATTTTGACTATAGAGTTAAATATGATAAAGTATATCAATATTTGAAATATAATTCGATCAACTACACATATGGTGTTAGCGTTAGTAAAGTATACACATGAAATATTCATTGGTATTTATAGGAACAACTCAAAGTTTTTGTAGGAAAAGTATGTGAATAACACAACATAATTCGTGTTTCAACGTACAACGCTTATGAAATAGATATTACATGTTTAAAATAAGTGATATTACTAGTCACACAACAGATGGATATATATTTACAAAGAAGAACACTCCAATGAGAGATCTGATCAAATTAAATAGTATCATCCTAATTCCAAAAAAAAAGCTTAATAATTACAACAAGATCGAATGTGGGTATTTAACATTCAACTAAAATTCATCAACAGATACATATATAGAGACAATATTCATATATGTATGCAATTATTGATGGCTACTTCCTCCATTTTAAAAATATCTGACTTATTTTTATACATGTTGTATCATTTAAACAAATTTTTATTCATTTAATTCTAAAATTTTAATGCACTTCGCCATTACCAAGATAAGTTTTGAGTTATTATCAACTTACAACTAATCTACAAAGTTTGTTAATTTCCACCATTAAAACACAAATTGAACAATCTGTTAGGTACGAGTAGTAAATTTTACAATAAACACAATAACTTTACTATAAACATGATAATTTTGAGCCCAATGAAACTTAGTCGTATCAATTAAAACTGCAAAGCTTGTTAATTTCAATCAAACAGAACAATCTTTTTTGTACAAAGTGGCACTAGAAAAGCATACCCCAAAAGATTGTCCAATTAGTTGGTAAATTACAAATTTAATATACTTTATTATAAACATAATAATTTCGAGTCAAATCAAACTTATGCATATCAATTAAAACTACAAAATTTGTCATTTTCGACAATTAAAAATCAACCTACACAATGTTTTTGGTACTACTGTACTAGTAAAAAAGCATACCCCAAGAGATTGTATAATTAAACAATCTTTTAGGATGAAGTAGTAATGTTTGGTAAAAATATAAACTTAATATACTTTAGCCAAATCAAACTTAAGCGTGTCAATTAAAAATACAAAGTACGTTAATTTCGATCATTACAAATCAAACTTGACAATCTTTTTGTAGTAGAAGTTAATATAAAGCTGCTAGTTTTTAATCAAATCAATCAAATTTATGCACGTCAATTAAAACTACAAACTTCCATAATTTCGACGATATTAATCAAACTACACAATCTTTTTAGTACTCCCTCATTTTTTTTGACGTTTTCGTGTAAACATTTAACATTAATTATTATTAAACTAAAACTATATGTTCAAAAATTATAAAAAATATTAATATTATGAAACTATTTGCAAAGACAAATCTAATACTCCATAAATTTTATACTCCGTATTTGTTAAAATAACGAATAAATAACGATCTGAATGTACAAAAACGTCAAATAAAAAAAATGAGCAAAGTATACCCCAAGAGATTGACTTTTAGATGAATACTAAGCTGCACAAAGAGGTCATACATCTGCCCAATATCAGCAGCATTTCCATGTGAATAAAGCAAAGTTGAATGTGCCATTGGATGTCTTATGTATATTCCAACTATTTCATTCCCTCTTCTTGAGCCCATTTTCACAACTTCCACGTTTTCCCTATGGGGAAAAGGGTGCAACAAAAACAACCCACTTTCTTCTTCCTTGATTACAGTGTATGAAGGTGGGTTTGGTGGGAAAAATGCTAGCTTTGCTGCCATTGATGACGTCACTCCTCCCATTTTTTGTTTTCTCTCTTCAAATTGGATGGTTCAGGAGGACATTTCCTTTTGTGGGGTGGGGGTTGAAGCGTTGGCCAATCTTTAGTTGTACCGTGGGATCATATGACCAGATGTGCTTTATATATTGTACGTTTCTGGGGTCCACCAATACTTATGTAACATTAGCATTAGGTACTGACGTAAGCTGTTATACATACACCCGAATAGTAGTGTTGGGTTTGAGAATGAAATGACTATTTTGCCCCTCCTATTTGCAAGTGTAGTAGTTAGGAAGTTTCATTAAAGACAAAATTATCATTTCACTAAAAAATTAATATTTGGGTGTGTGTATAGTGTTGCCCTGACATACAATAGTTTTGTTGGGGAATTAAATCAAGTGAAAAAAGGTTGAAGTATCATAATACAATTAGTATTTATATGGAGTATCTTGAAATGTTTGCAAAAGATAGTTAAATTGGTGGACTTGTTGAGCTTGTGATCGCAAAGTAGAGCTTGTGAAACGAGACTTGCCTTGGTTTACATGGTTGGCGTGGGTTGCAGACTATTACGTCAGCCCGAGATCCACCTAATGAGCACTCGACGAGTAACGGTTGCGGGACCCCGTTACAAAAGTAGTACCTTGAAATGAAACTCTCTAAGGAGATCTGAAAGGGAAACTCTCGTATTGTGGTTTTCAAAAACAGATTGTTGATATTTGTGATTTAATGTATTGATAGTTTTTGTAACGACCTGCCCTAGGTCGGCCGTCCTGAGGTTAGGATTGTCAGCAACCTGTAAATCAGAGTCACCATACGATGGATGACAACATAAAAGTACTTCATTGAAAATAATAAAATATTTGTCCATCGTGGTGAACTAAACATCTCAACCAAACAATAATACATCAAAGTGAAATAATCTCCAAAATACAACAATAAAGTTCCAAATGACTCCTAAAAAAAAAAACAATAAAGTATGAAGACACAACAAAAGATAATCGATCAAACAATAATACATCAACCAAACAATAATACATCAAAGTCACCAAAGTGAAATAATCTCCAAAATACAACATAACAATTAAGTTCCAAATGACTCCTTAAAAAAAATAACAATAAAGTCTGAAGACACAACAAAAGATAATCTTAATTTCAAACAATAATACATCAACCAAACAATAATACATCAAAGTCACCAAAGTGAAATACTCTCCAAAATACAACACAAAATAAAGTTTCAAATGACCTCAAAAAAAATAACAATAAAGCCCTAAGACACAAAGATAATCGCTAGACGTAAGGACGCTGGAGTACTCTAGCCACCACTGCTTTCACCTCATGATCCTATTTAGTAACTGACTCATGTCGCCACTAACTCCGCTTACTAACTCGCTGTCCTGCATGAAACGCCGCACCACGTGAAAGGGGCCGCCTATAAAGCCTGAATACGTACCGCCCGGGTGGTAACTAATCACACCAGGCTCATGTGCAAAGATTTATATAAATATAACAACCTGTATGTATTTTATCCTCCTATTATATCAACATAATGTCCAACATATAAGCATATCATAAAACATAGGCCTCCACAACATTAGTCCAGCATAATCAAACTCAAAAGTCATAATGTAATCATGAACAAAACATATAACTCAACAAATCAACGACATAAGCAACTAAACTCCACAATCATATATAGGCAACCTATTACTCATAACATATATAGTCAGTACATCAACCATTTCAATGACACTATGACCATTCATGATTCATTACCCGCCCGTATATATGTATTTCTCCTTTCCACTGCAGCAGTTCTTCCCCGCCTGCCGACACAAGTGGTTATATTCTCCTTAAGACGCATGGCCACCTATAAATGTGAGTGTTTCTCGTTCATAATCTTATCACCCTTTATTTATATGTATTTCTCCCTCAACTGTAGTGAGCCTCTTGTGCCCGTCGACACAAATGTTATATTCTCTCAGCATATACGAGCCCACCTCGTTGTTGCTTTCTGCCTCTATAATTCATCACCCACGCGTATATGTAATTCTCCCTCAATTGCAGGCTGAGCCTCCTAGTTCATTGTCAGTGGTTATATTCTCCCACATCTGTAGCCACCTCCTAATAGAGTGTTTCTTTATATATGGCCTCCCACATCCTGTAGCCTACCTTACTCACCGGTGAAAGGTTTCATATCTGGCCATGTGCAAGTCCACTATATGATATCACTAGTTTTGATAAGTACATATTTCACTGCTTTATATTACTTAATTATATATCTCCCTATCAACATAACACAACTCAACATCTCATATATCATGTCAATATTGTCTCTTTAATATCAACTCTATGCCATACCATATCACCAATATCAACACAAATTATCATATCTAACAAACATATGTTTATACATGAGTATATACACACATAAACACCTATCTCTACAAATTACTACTGCAAGTAGGTACCAATTCTAGAAAAACAGTCTATTTTAGCATTCAACTAGTTAGTCCAAGCACCTAAGCCATTAACCCTATTCAAAGTATTTCACGTTAACATATCTCACATCATTTAGATGCCACTTCTAATATGGTTTTCCTATTATAAATTTTTGGGTTCATACTTATTTACTTGACCATCCTTAACCCAATCTAAAATATCATCCCAAAGTTTATTATTATTCATAATTTAACTCCCTTTGAAAATATCATTTTTTATTTTAGAATTTCTCCCATTTACTTCTTGAAAAATACCAAATAAATACTGAAACAATTTCATAAACTTACAACGTTTCCCTTTAGTAAAATATTCTACCAAAAATAATTTGTTCAATGAAATCAATTTTTCTCCAAATATAATTCTAATATCCATAAAATAACTTAAGTAAAATTCTCATCTTGGTGTCAGCTCAATATACGATAAAGTTTTGTAAAAATACTACTTTTAATTAATAAGCTTCAAAATAATTTCTTTTTGTTTTAAACCACATTTTAGTAGATAAATCACAAAAAATAGCAAAC
The DNA here is from genome assembly GCA_019722365.1 of Lithospermum erythrorhizon. Lineage (NCBI taxonomy): Eukaryota > Viridiplantae > Streptophyta > Magnoliopsida > Boraginales > Boraginaceae > Lithospermum > Lithospermum erythrorhizon. Next base: position 107,663 of record JADFUC010001777.1, read on the forward strand.
AATTTAAAATTGCTCCAAATTTTCTTGGAGTTTCTCACGATATAGTTTGAAATTTTTAGATTTAATATTTTAATTTTTTCAAATCCATGATATATTTTTTCATATTTTATATATTTCCCAGCCATTAGCCTTTCCAAAATTAAGAGTAATACAAAACTAATTAAAATCAAATTTCCTTTCATAAATTAAATTCTAGGTATAAAAATGACCTTACAAACAGCCTCCCTCATAATTTTTGAATTTACTATTTATTTCTATTTTCTTAAATAAAAACTTTAAAACTTAAAGTAAAAGGATCTAAGAATACCTTAAGTATTTTGAAAAGTTGGATAAATGATCCTAGTATCCATTCAAATACAATGGAAGTAAAATTTTTGAGAGAAAATAGAGAAAGTCTCATATTTTGGGTTCTTTGGGGAGGAGGATGGTTTTTTGGGCTTCTTTATAGAAATATAATGGCTTCTATTTTTAAGCTAAGTCCGCTATAGTTAAGTTAAGTTAACCCAAGTTAGTTTATGTAGTAGTTTCACGGCAAAACAAGGGATGGTTTATTTATTTACCATATTATTTCTAATTGTTTAATCACAATTCACTTCAAAAATATTTATACTACCTTCCAGTTACCCCATCAACCAATATAATATTATTTTAAAGATTTTCTCCGAAATATTTAATCTCCTTCACGTATCACACCACCGAGCTATGAAATAATATAATTAAATATTCAACCTATACGGGTTATTTAATCTCCTCCACGTATCACACCATCCCAAAACTGTGTCAGAAGCTTATTACATTATTGTTAAAAAGTTCTCTTCTGCTAAATTATTACCTCCAATAATCTAAAATTACACACTCATAATACTCAACATATCTTCTTAATGTTTCATTCCTCTTCCTAATGTCGACCATTACATTTTAATTTGGGATCGTAGCTTATTAAAAATGCCCCTATAAACTCTATATTATTCTAGGTATCATTTAAATTCTTCCTAAATGATCACTATCCTCCATCGAGGTATATTACTTGATCAACACATAAATTATCCCCAACGATTCACTTGAATTCATGAATGCTACTGTTGTGATTCTTAATCGACGTCCCCGAATTCCCGCATCATTATTAACAACTCTATTCAAAACCACAACCCATGTTAACATCTTGACTCATGTCACCAGGGCCATTATATTTCATGGCATCTTATGATTTACTTAACATAAAATCAGCACCACGCTTCACACCATAATTCAACCTTATAGGGAAATTTGTAAATATATTCAGAGCAATTCAACTATCAACTTTATTAAGCATATCTCCAGATCCGTCAACAAGGATCATAAGTATGAATTTCTGAGTTCCCTCTAGAGTTATCGTTCCACTAGACACCCTTGTTTAATCTCCTGTCATTTATAAGTCAATTGCTTGGCTACAAAATTATTTTTCAACTACCTCCGTTTTCTCCTCTCTACGCTACCACTATTCTTAAATCCACACACCTCAAACTACTAGGTCTCACATTATACATGCATTACGTGTCTTTCCCATGTCTTGTTCCAATCGTCAATAGAACACATACATATTCTATCGCATATGCTAACGCCTCCAATATTCCTCGTGGAATCACCCACTCTTGTCTATACTTACCGCCTCCCCTTTCATTAACTCCAATCCTAAAAAATAACATCAACGTATCACAATCAACAATTACTATCCCGATATTCTTTGAACAACTAACTTCCATTTATGACTCGGCTACATCAACAATTATACTTTCTATCACATTTTGCATCCACTTGGCTCATTGCTACTGTACTACTAAATTTCACCCATTTTTTTTCTTGTTGTTAATCCAACTTTTTTTAGCAAGCAATTATTTCAAATCTTATAACTTGATAACATCCCCGATATTTAAACACAACTTCAACTCAAACATTGAAAAATTTGCCCTCGGTCCTTTCATTGAAACGCTCCATATTCTATTACTTGACCAGACATCTGTATAATATATCCAAGGATCTTACTCCTCTAAGCATCTTGAATGACATAGTCATGTATTCCTAACGAAGGAATCATATCCGAACCCTTGATCCATTTATCCTATAACTTATTAGAATACTTATTCAAATCACCACTCAATTTTCTTTATGGAATTAAACACTTATAACTCCACCCAATCATCTATCCTAAATATCATCTTTTCCCGAAACCAACATTCTCTATTGCTCATTTTGCATACAATAGATTCAAGTCCTCCTAGAAATCATCACTTCCATTCATACTTTCCCCGACTGCTCAAACAACTAAATTGCAATATCAATTAAGCATTTGATAACAACTATTATCAATGAAACTTATATTTCATATATCTTATCATTTACATATTCCTCAAAAACATCATCATCCTAAACTCTTTACTCATTCAACCATAACCTCAATCATGTTCTATAACTCATACAATTACCTCCATTACACCAACCTTAAATATTTTATTTCCATCCAACTACAATCCTTGATTCACCCTAATAATCAACACTATGTATTTAGTCTCACAGTTTATCATCTTGAAGAGAATGAACTCATATCCGACTTGGTACATTCGACACTTTTGAGACAAGTTCAACTAGTCTTACCATCCTAACATGCTTCCCAAAATGGTAAAACTTTTCCACTTCATATGGTAATTTCTCTTAGAGTCCCTCAAAATGCTATATCAAGCAATTTATTTCCCAAACAATTCTTCCTCAATCGGTCCTACTTCATCAATCCCTCTCGAATCTCCATTTCACCCAAATATTTTATTTTTTGGTACAACTAAGCACCCTATCTTCCTTCAATGATTCCGAAAATCCAATTATTTCACTTCTTCCTTTCCACCTAAACAATTTAACAACTCAGTAATTTAAACTTCATGTGGACATCCAAAATGTAATATCCATTTTTTTTCAACTCATTACAACCCTTATTCATCATTTGTCCTGCTTCTCATATGCTTATTGAAAACAACTGTGTCTGCTCAACCTTGTTCTCTATATTCTCGATCGTCATCCCACCTGTTAACTACATTAATTTCTCACTTTTGGTTCCCCTCATGAATTAGGTATTCTACCACAATAATTTCTACCAACACCATTTTTCATAATTATTCCTGAGCATAAAGAATATTTTAATGCTTCTAGATAAATATAACCCTTACTAGCAACCACATAATGCTCACTAAAATCTTCATGTGAAAATTTCCACTTCCAACTCACCCAACCTCTTAATCCATATATAAATTCAACAGCCTTAATAACCTAAATCCTTTTTATCGTGGGAATCCTTCCAACAAATTTTTGGCATATCACCCCCAATTGACAATTTATCAAAAATATCAGCCCACAACTTATCATCTTAACCTCTGGACTCTGGTTCTATATTCACTCCTTCTAGAACTAACGTTATTTAGCTCAAAAGATAAAATCTACTCAACTACTGTGTTCTTAATAAACATCACCAATGAAAATGCATAAGGCTCTTTCTAATCCAACTTCAATTGTATATTCATCTCCGGGATTTCACTTAATTGCTTCAAACCTTACGTTAGCTCAACAACGACAATGATTCATCTCAACCTTCCCCTAAAGTGTCCTCACACGTAGCCTAAACGAAATCTTTCCAGTGACATCCTCAACAAATAATGATCACTCTAAATAAGGAAAGATTCAATCTACAAGAAGACTCAAATAATATCGGGCTTGAGGGAATGACGCAACTTGTTCATAAAAATAAGAACAGTCAAGAACCAAGATCAATAACGATATATATTTAATCATAATAAAACATACATATAAATATGTATACGTATGAATACGAGAGTACGGTAATAGTCGCAAATTGATGGGTGTTATCAACTTTCCTCACGAATCCTCCGATTTAACTCCCACCGAATTTGTTCAAAATGTCGACGCCTCCAGCTTACTCCACACCAAGAGCGTCTTCAATCAAAGTGATCGATTTGATAGAATCTTGTGATCGATTGACAACAAATGAGTCAAAACTTGACTCAAAATGCGTTAGAGGGAGAGAGTGGAGGCGGCGTGTTTTGGGGTTGAAGGAAGGTGAAACGAAAAATCCCAGTTTTTCATTTCATCTCTTTCCTTATATACCCTTCCCCGCTTCTCGCCGGAATAGCCTGACTCCTGCTTGATAAAGTCAGTATATCCTAAGCCGTTAACTAACTTATTACTAAACGGTAAGTAACTTAACAAGTTACTAATGATCTTCCTTAAACCATCGCTGAACTAGCAAGTTAATCGATCCGGTTTTGTCCAATTTGATTTTTTTACATTATCAACGAAAACTCTGATTGGGTATCTCAAGTGATTTTAATCAATTCCTAATTTAACAATCACGCATTTATTTCCATACATGGAATATGACTCAACGTCATCAGACAGCGATTTCTTTTCAGGGCTCGATAATATTAGTCGAGCACAATATAATTGAGCATTATGATTATTATATCGATTACGCATTTGTATCTAACATCCGCATAACCCCTGATATTATCGTGAGTTCCATTTTTAGTAATTTACAATTACTATTTATTAAACACTTAGTTTGAATAATCTCATTTAACTAAAACTAGTAAATAAATTGTTATAACAATTGTCGCAACGGGCATAATTATAAAAATCAAAATACCAAGCGATTTCCAACAATCCCACCTCTCGCCTTGCAATGCATTACTTTACAATCCATCACGCGATCTCTACCGTAGGCTAACCATAAGAAGTGTGTGTCATGAAACACCCATGCCTTTTCTTTGCCTCGAGTTGAACCGGAATCACGACTATGGCGGCCCCATAAACCCAATCCGCCCCAAACTCATTGAGGTTCTAGATCTTCCTTTGTATGTCAAGCATTTTATAACTTTATAGTATATCAATACCTACTCAAGAGTACTCATCGTGTCACCTAACATATGCCGCGTTATAGTCCCCCGCTATACATTTGATTATAAGAATAAAGTTATCAATAACTCATATATAACATAAGTATTATACACGTTGTGTCTAAGAATCGTTAAACTTAATAGCTATAAGCAAATATCATAGACACGTATATACATATCTTCTATGATTTAACGGTCAATCCACTGCCAGCTTAAAAACTGAGCAGCTCATAAGATTGGATTAAGCTTTACAGTTTTCCTCTCGATCCAAGAGAATCGGGATCAATCACTACGCTTGTCATCAAATGCTTACGCCCTGCACTATCAACATCCGACCAAGTGGAATGGTTACTCCTTTATATTTCTAGACTCAAGAGGTCCTCTTATCAATACTTCCGTGTTTCCTCTCTAGAAATTCACAGGCGTAGCCCAGGGGATTTCAATTTTCACTGACGAAGACACAACAAGTTATATGTAAATTAAGACATAAATGATAAACAGAAGCGAATAAGCAAATTGATATATAAGAAGTCGTAATATTCAATTATTATTCACATGTAACAAAGACAGAGTATACTAACTCTAATCGAATCCTTAATGCCATTGGCATATTTGTTCAAGAACACCACGTTCGCCACATGTTCATTGGGCGCTTTTGTAGCGGGTTTGCAGTGGTCAAGTAACATTATCCTCGGCCGCTTGAAACTTTCCCAAGACATCAAGCCCGCCACTTTTGTTAGTGAACCCAAGATCGATGCACTGATAACAACCAATCATCCTCTCCACTATAAGTACCAAAGAATACATCTTTAGTTCTTCTTTAGATACTTCAAGATGCCCTTCACTACAACCTGGCTCTCGCTGATTACTGGGCTTCGGTATCACTGGTAGCACTTTCGGGGCGTGATAGCGACACATCAAGTCGTAAGCATTAACACGGCATGTAGACGACGTGGACCCTATAAATGGCATAAGGTATGTCCTTCATTTTGTTCATCTCAACACTAGTGGTGGGAAACCGTGACTCACGAAGTTGAACTCCATGTCTCACGGGGAAGATTATCCTTCTGGACCATTCATATTCTCAACCTTGCAACACCTTATCGATATAAACATTCCGACAAAGTCCCGATAAACTGACCGGCTCAATCTCATGAATTTTTAACATCTCGTAGAATGGCTGCTCTCGTTAAGAAACATTTTACACAAACAATCCTTTGACCTGAAGTTTTAGTAACTCTAAGCATTGTTTCCAATGATTAGTACGCCATCAACATATAGACTATAAATGCTATGTAACTCTCACCTACCCTCAGAGGAAGAAGAAGAGATTATTCTTCAAGCCAGTAGTCTCAAAATCTTGATTGCTTCATCAAAACGAAGATCTGAATCAAGTGATGTTTGCTTCACAGACCAAAATGGACCTCTCAGAGTTTACAAACCTTCTTAGGTCCTTTTGGGGAGGCTATAAATCCCGAGGTTGTACTACGTACACATCTTCCTCAAGATTTTCATTCAGAAAGTTAGCCTTGCATCCATTTGTCATATCTCATGGTCAGCGGAATGTAATGGCTAAGATTATCCGAGGGACTTCATGGCTATCGCCTATTTATTTATCAGTCAGTTTTTGCTACTCATTTCTCCTCGTAAAGAGGTAGGCTCGAGCCACTTTCAATCGTGAAAGCTTCACGATACCAACTGTCCGTTTCAAGATCTCTATCGGCCTCCTAAGTGGTCAAGCCCTCTACAACTTCCTGAAACAACATAAAGATGCTTTAAGTTGTCAAAGATTTAACCCTTGACTTAAATATTCTCCTAATCTATGTCGATCAAGCAATCTTTATAGGATTGTTCAATCGTTCTACTTCATTCTCAACTCTTACCTCAAGGAATTCACGCTTTGTGTTTCATCAGAATACAACCACATTTCATCGTGAATCGCCAAGAAACTAATGAAGTACCTATAACCATCTCTGGTAATGTGTTCATCAACCCACATACATTCTGCTCAGATGATCCCCACAATCACTTGCCCTTCTATCAGTCCAAATAAGTATGCATTTAGATATTTTTGCCTACTAGGCAAAGTGTTCATACTTATCATATGATCCATAATCGAAAACATTCAAGTATTCCACAAACATTCAAGTATTCCCACCGCAAGAAGTTTCGACGCTGTTTTCGCTTACCTATCGTGAGTTTTCCTGCACGCGATAGGTATTGCTGCCTCTGTGCTCAATAGGTTTCATTGTACCTAATCAATGTTATGTCCCATTTGACATGTCTAAAGTGCCTAGACACATCTCGGAGAGATGTATTACCTTATATTACACCCTTCTTATAAAGATCCTAAATGAATTGGGATCACTTTGAAAATGGAAGGAAAAACCCTTCATTATTCAAAAATCGTTAAGTGAATAATTTCGCTAAACATTATTCAAACTTAAAGCGGTCGCAACCTCGCATCGCCCCTTTTACGCCGATCCATTCTTCTCTTTCGAGTCATTTCTTACTGCCAGTTCCCGCATTATCATGACAAATACGAGAACCACGCAGTTTCGACAAAGACTCACGAAATAGAATTTAGAAGTTATACAAAAATTCAATGAAGATATATATATATGTACTGTAGTGTCGAGTGGTCATTTGACCATTCTTCCTATCTTCCAAGAACTGCAGGCTGACCTCAAATGATTCCAGTTCCCACAAGACTACATCTCCTGTCCTCCCTTTCAAGCTTCCTTCCCAACATTCTGTAACCTTAGTTCGTTCAAACCCCAGCCTTACTCATTGAACTTCTTCTTTGAATTTTCTTCTTGTTTCGGGACCACCAAAACAGCTGGTAAGTGTGGAGTTTTAACCTCCTGCATTCATTATCTCAAAGATTACCGGACATTCCTACGCAGCTCGTTAGACAACTACAACTTATGCATATCGGGTTCGCCAGACAACCGAGAGAAATTTTATGGGGAGAGATTTATTAAGGTTTCATGTACTCGCTTCAAACTCGAGCCCAACATCGAGTCGTTTCACCAGTTTATATTTTAATGCGACGGGGTTTGTACCGCTCCATTTTGCTGCTATCAACGCAGCACAAATAGTGTCATATCTCTATTTTTGTTTGCTTCGAATAACTCATCGAAGTCATTGGTACACGCCATGTGGTTTCACCTTCTCTATACCGAAGTCTAAACGTTAGGTTCCATATCAAGGAAGATAAAGATATTTGATGACCACAGACGCATCAGGCTTCAGAAGCTTCTTTTCCTATTACAGCAGTTGCCATTGGGTCCGGATGAGACCCCTGTGTTCAAACATATTCGCTCTCCATGCTCGGTGGAACAATCCTCAAGTTTCGAGACCACCATCAAAAGTCAATTCAGAATATGCTTAAGCTGCACTGGTCATTTATGTGCTAGAAAATACTATCCTACAAGAATAAGCATGTAAATGACAACGCTTTAGTAATCTATCACACAAACACTTACAAAAATAAATTGTAAAGTAATACCAATACTCAAAATCTCACAAAATATACTTAGGTGATGTGTGTAAACATCTGCCATGCCTGAAATTTCAAACGCAAACAATGTACACATTTTGAAATAACCAACATAAAGAGGGGTAGGCTTAACCAATTGGTAAACACAACATAACTTGTTACTTTGTGACGCCACTTAACAAGTCAGCACAAACATTAGCGGAAATTAGTTAAGAACCAACTAAACCAATTTATTACTGAACGATCATCCTAAAAGTCCACAACGTTGCTGGAAATCATTTCAACATGATCCATTATCATACATGTCAGCGATAATATTTTAGTACTCCCGCCATCACAAATATGTTCCTATGAATGGATGTTTCTATCAACCTTAAAAATCGGGCCTACACGCTTCTCATTAAATTATTTGTCGATTCATATTATTTGTTTAATTATTTACCATGTCATAAAGCAATATACTCAAGTAATACGCACTGCGGAAAAAAATAAAATAATTAATACATATTTAGAGATATATGATAATGACCCTAAAATAATAAACCTATTACAACACTTCTCTCAAGCCAGCAATCTCGCATTCTTCTTACTTTTGAAACTTCCAAATCATTACGGTGTGGAACGCCATCTTTAAATGCCTCTACTGGAAGCACATTTATTTCCTAACCCAATTCAAGATATTGTGTCATGTAAAATAAAACAAAATATATAATAAAAACATTCTATTAATAAATGTTCAGACCGTATTTCAAAAAATACAAATTAGGTCAGTATCAATATATCCTTCATAATGAGAGACTCCAATCAAGTGGACGCTCTAAGACCATAAATGGACCTTCGCAACTTGCATACCTTCTTAAAAAGCTCCAGTGACATAACCTGAGGTCGTGCACTATATATACATCCTCCCTAAATTATCCGTGAAAGCGCCTTTACATCCATTTTCCATACTCATAGTCATGAAATGCAAAGAATGGCTAAGATTATCCGACGGATTTAAGTGATAGCCACCGGTGAGTAGGTTTCGCCATAGTCCACGGAACTTGTTTGAAACCTTTCGCTGTAAGTATGTTTTGAAAATATCGACGCTCTGCCTTTAACATGCCACCATACCGCTTCCGGCTCGTGACAATCCTCGCTGACTCCTAAGGGTTGGTTTCTTCCATAACTTCAAGCAAGATCGTTGACCGATCTTCGCTTGTTAGCGTGCCACTTCGCAAGGCCGATGCTTCCCCGCATTGGGATGATCGACATTGACTTCAATAACTTCGAGCTTCATCAGCATTTAACACCATTAGTTCTAGTCCTTCTCGAACAAATATTCCTCAAAGGAACACTGCCTTGAGAAGATTTATTCCTACTGCTTAGGGTGTAAGCAAAAGAACTAACTCAAGTTTCTTTGATATCCTATGAAATAGGATTTATCCGATTTAGGCGCAAGTTTATCCTTTGTTAATCCCCGGTAAAACCTAACTTGTGAAATCTTCCTCAAACCACAGTCATGGGAGTTTATTCCACCGAATTTCTATGGACATCTTTTAGTAGTTGGCCGCGCTAAGTTTGATATTCCCCATAAATTAACTTGGCATCGATAGCCATCATGATCGCACCATATCGTTATGGTTCGATTTCTCCTCGCATACGCCATTGGCTGCCAGGGCGTTTCCCGCTGGAGTGAGCTGCAAAAACAATACCACACTTTCTAGTATTTCTAGTATCAACTCGCACTCAAATATTTTCCAATTTCTATCGTAATCGGGAGAATCTTTATCGTTTGTTCAATCGGTTTTGTACTTCATTTTGGAACTCCTCAATTTCAAAAGGACTCAGAGCTCAGGTTCCATCGACAATAGCCAAAAACCGTATCTTTACCTCTAACATCAAGAAACGAATGTAAGAGTTATAACCCTCCTTGGTATGTGTTCATTGGCCCACATACATCGAGCGAATGATCCCCAATAAATCACTTGCCCTTTCTATCAATCCAACAGAAGGATGGCCGTTTGCCCCAAAAAGGCAAGATTTCAAACTTATCAGACATTCATAATCGAAAAGTTTCAAAGTATCCCAATCGGAGGGAGCTTTTGATTCGGTTCTCGCATTATGACCCAATCTCCAATGCCATAGTATAAATCAGTTTAAGTCATTGCCTACTCCGCTTTAAGTTTTTATGTTATATGACCTCAATCATCATGTCGAAAACGACAGAGCCTATTCTTTGAAAGCGAGGCAAAGACTAAATACTACCCCATTCCCGGTGTGATCCCAAATCTATCGGGATCTATTGGAAATGAAACCATCATTATTCAAACGGAAACATAATAATATTCCGCAAATTCCAGTACATAAGAAACCTGAGATAAAGCTTCAAAACAGCGCCCAGCAAATTTAAACCGATGGATCCTACCGCAGAAGGCTGCAACCTTCGCGCTGCTCCCACATCGCATCCATTTCCCTCTTTCGAAGTCTTTACTGACTTGAAGTTCCCGTGATATTATGACAACATGAACTACAACCATGCTCTAAAGACCTTACCTAAGTAGAATTGTAAGTTGTAAAAACTTCAGTCAACATACCGTAATGTAGCTGTCATGACCATTCTTCCTATCATCTGTGAACTTCCTACAAATGACTTTCGACCCAGTTCTCTGAATACCTATTATTTGTCATCCTTCTTAGTGTTACCCCTGCCCAAAGAATCCTTTTAGGGATTCCTCTAACCCTTGGCTTCACGGTAAACTTCTTTCTTCTTCTTGATTTCTTCTTTGTTTTGACCACCAAACAAAAGTGGAGTAGAAGTTTTAGTCTTAATTTAGATTCGCCAAAGATTCGTGGATCATCTTATGCGCCTGGCTTAGAGATAACTCAAACTGGCATATCAAGTTCACGACAAACCGAGAATTTTGTCTGGAAGAGACTTCAGGATTTGCAGATCCACAGCCACTTCGTGACATCGTGCCCGTATGCTGAGTCGATCTACCAAGCCAACCATGGGGCTCGTCTATTCCCCAACTGCCCACGAGCAGTCATCGCATCGCGACATATCTCTCTCTCTGTTTAGCTCTTCCTTTCTAATAATTCCTCAAGTTTCCGGCATATGTCATACGCCGCCACCTTTTCGGCTATTGAATTTGGAATGGGTTCCATATCAAGAATGGCATGAGCTGACATCCACAAAGATCGACTTCAAGGCCTTTGGGAGCACTATCATTAGGTTTTGGAGGAACCCTATCAAGTTCAAGACAGACTAGCTTCGCTGGTATCAATTCTCAAATTTTGAGACCATTCGTCGTAAGTTCGAGTTATTCCGCACTTTCAAGTGTCAAATGTTTAGTTTTTATAGAGTAGTAGTAGCGGTAGCCATTAAAATTCTACAAGAATAAGTAAATAAAAGACAATGTAATCAAGAACTATCATGCTAAACACTTTACAAATAAATGTAAAGCAAATACTAATACTTCAACTTTACGAATATATTAGTATCAAGACCTATTATACTTAAATCCAAACGGCAACATACATTTTGAATTCAAAAGATAATAGTAGATTATCAAATCAATTATGTAAAACTACAACTTTGTCGTTATCATATACTATTCAAGACAAGTACCCGACCAGATTCTACAAACTCAAGCAAGATACCAATTAAAAACAAAAATTACTTGAATGATCATCCGAAAGCTCCACAAATGTTAGTGGAAATCAATAACATGATCCATTGTCATACTAAAGTACAAAATCGTAACACTGCCATCACAAGAAGCCTTTACACGCAGGGGTCCCATTTCACAACTTTAAATCGGGCTTCGATACGATGCTTAAATTTTAAATTGGTGAGATTATTATTACTTTCCTTTATTTTACTATGCAAATAGATATAATCAAGGTACATGTACAACATGAAGAATAAAACAAGAATGCATTATTCAAGAGGCGTGATGATACGAATCTCTACGCTCTATTACATTTTCAAAACTTTGAAAACTACCATTCTGTCCTATTATAATTTCTTGTCGCTCTAGTTTCCAGAATCTCCACCAAGCTCCGCCTTGAATTACAATTCAAATACACTAATCCCAACTTAGACGGTAATGCTCGTTGGAGAAACAAGAAATAAAATAAAATAAAATAATACGACTCAACAAAAGTCATTTCATAACAATGGGTACGCAGTTTGAAAACGCTGGTCATATCAATACACCTCCATTCCATTCCATGTAAGATAGCAAAACATTAAAATAAATAAATGCACTTAATGTCACATATATTAAATTTGAAATGGAAAAATAATTGTGTTCATGAATTTGATCAATTAATTACCTATTATATTTACAATTAATTATCAATTAATGTAAATTTTAAATTTTAATATATTCTAATATGATTAATGATAACTATTACAATAAGTACCAACCTCTTAAATTATGGAATAATTACTTATATAATTAAATTCCAAAATTTAAAATTTAAAAGTTATCATAAAAATTTTCAAACATCAATTAATGAAAATAATTAAAAGGAAATATAAATCAAATTTAATGCCATTCAAGATATATATTCAATCATCTTAATGACAAAAATTTATGATTTAACATTTAAAACCTAAATTAATAATTACCACAAATTTTAAACCAAAAATAATTACATAAAGTATTATTTAGGGTTTTCTAAAATGCATCTACCTAACTTCAATCTAATTAAAACGCGGCCGGTGCCGTAGTACGGCCGATTTAGCCACGGGCCTGTGGCCGAACGCAATTCGCACTTACCCGCCCGGGAGTGCTGTCCGTGACGCTCGTGACCGATTTTAGTACCATTTCCGCTTTTCCAGACATCAGTAACTTTTCTAAAAAATATTTGAGTAGTTCTAAAATTCAAAAAAATTTAAAGGCTCTAAAAATTCAAAAAAATTTAACACGTCCAATCGAATTTTATTAAAACACTTCTAGTTTTTCAATTAAATCCAAAACAATTCAGAATTACCTAATTTGGTTTGAAAGTACTTAAATAATTCAAAAATTTGAAAAAAATCTTGCATGAACCTCAAAGGGTCAAGAACATTACATATTTACTCTTATACTTTCTGAAATTTCTAAACCTAACCGTAAAATCGAAAATGATTCTACCTCAAATTAAAATTTAAATTAATCAATTTTTTAATCTCTTTCAATTCATGAAATAATTAATAAATATCAAATCATCAAAAATCAATACATGAAATGATGATTCCAACAGTGGAAACATATATAAATGGTTGATTTTTTCATATTATATATTCATCAATTGAATATATAAATCATTTAAATAATCAAATTAATCCAACAACTAAGGCCAACACACAATCAAACTGTATAAAAATACATTAAACGAATATATAAATCAGTGAAATAATCAAATTAACTAACAACTTTGTCAACACATAAATCAAACTAGATAAAATACATTAAACTCTGAAAGTAGGCCTGTGCCACTGTTAGAATCTAAAAGAGGAATTTATTCGATAAATACCAATTCATACATCCCTGATCCTCAAAATAACGTAAATTAATCTAAACATAAAATACAAATATATGAATACGTAGAATCCTTATATTTCAACCGAAAAGCCGAATTAACCCAAATCCCCACGATGTGCCTCGCATGAGTCCCTTTCTTTCAAAATCCTTCCAATTGCTCAACACCGAAAAGACGTCCTCTAGATTGCACACACCAAAGAGGGAAACGAACCTAGTACTTGAACTTGCTAGAGTTTGAGGATGAATGAGAATTAAGCAGAAAACTCTTCCAAATTCACCATGAGGGGGAAGCGAGGTTTTATGATTCTTATGCCAAAAACTTAATCCCCTCTTAAATACAAAGTTCTAAAATTCCACTCACAAGCAAGAACTCATTACAAACCGCCTTAACTCGGCAACTTAATTAGACCGTTATGAGCTTCTATTTAAAATAACGAAGTTACTAAAGGAAGTTGTTCTATTTTAATTGAATCCTAATAAGCCAATTAAAATACTAACGAGTCACTATCAAATAACTTATCAGTTCTTCATCGATTTTCAATCGCTTAATTGATTAAACTTGCAAGTTTAACCAATCGATGTTCATCAACATATTTGACAATATATAAATATCGAGAAATACATTTCAATATACAAGTCTCATGAATTTCATTCATGAAATATTATTCGAATATCATCAGACAAGCTACATGACCTTTTAGGCTCAGATAATAGTAAGTCAGATAATAATAATAATTGACCAATTACTATTATTATAACGATTAACGAGTAAGATCTAGCACCGCTTCATAACCTCTTTAAATTATCACACTAGTAATACAACGTATTACTAAGGCGAACACTAAGTTCCGTAATCTCATTTAACCAAATCGTAAACGACCGATACACAATCAAGAACGGGCAATAATAAAAGTGGAATCAATTCTCATTGATTTCAACAATTTATCCATTAGCTGGCTGCCGGAGCAACTAAAATGACGCAATGTCAGACGGTTCTTCGAGCCACTTCCACCATGTGGTCGGGTCTCTAGAAGGTTCGTTTCATTAAAGCTTCTAATCGTCATCCTTCAATCGAGAAATATCGTATCGTGAACAATTTCCCAGCGCTCATGGAATTTGTATTGTTTCATCTTGGTTTCGAAACATGAACGCAAGGTACAAAGAGGCAACAAAGAAAGCAATGGCCATCTTATGGATGTCATTATTTTTCCCCGCTTATATAGTATTATGACGCATCAATATCGCCGAGTCATTTAACGCTCTATCAAGGAAGCCTGAGAATTTCCTATTATTGCTTTGTTGAAACTATTAGAACCAAACTACAAGGTCAGTTCCATTATCCTCTAAGAATCACCAACACCGCACTACCATACCATTCCGTATATCGAGACAAAGATGGGAAACGAGATGATAAGTCACGCCACTTCATGGTACATCCAATCGATGAGTTCATTTTAAAGAACAAATAATGCATACCCATACTTGACATCTCTATTAAAAGTTGATCATAAACATGTCCAATTTGTTTATTTGAATTATCGGATATGCTTCAATTTTGTTCAATAACTGGAGATGAGCATCAATATCCTACAAAATACAGTAAAATATGCTGATTGACACTGGAATACAGGACACAAAGAAGCATAAATTGGCGTAAATAGATGTATTATGGAGAATATAAATGATGACTAATACATACCTCAAGACGGTAAGCTCAACCTCTCTCGTAATAGTTAAGTCCTTTTGCTAGAAATGGAATCAAGAAATTTTACCAATAATAGAAAACTACCAAAGAATCTCTCGGCCCTTACAAGATTTCGAGTCACCCATGACTCATCATATTGTTTTTGACGCTGGTGAGGAAATGCAAAATCATTTGCGGGATCATAAGTGGTTTACGGTGAGGATTCTTTCCTAGTTTTTTTAATTGGTTCAACTTTCAAGTAGGGGCTAACTACAGCAGGTCCAGGCCTTCTTTCCGGTTTGGCGGCCTTCCAAGTTGGTCTCCTCGGTAGTACTGCACCTCGCAAAACGCTGGGAGGTCCCATCAAACAAGCCTTCGGAAACATCCGTCTAACATCATCTCAACTTTCCTTCATCATTCACCTCAAATTTTCATCATCATTCAACAACCGCTTTTAGGGGGTTCATTTTCGACATACTGCAGTTAAGTTCACCCCTTAATTTCTTCTCCATTTTGTACAAGAATTGCATCAAACTGGAGAAATACGCTGGAACACGCTCTCATTTGACATTTACCAACCTTTCTAACATCCACCTCTTTCTCCAAACATACCACCCTCTCCTCCACCTCCATCGCATCTTCAGTTTAGCTTATCTATATTGAAACCCCGGACGCTCTCATCATCGCTCGCTCGTCTGCATACGATATCCTCAATATTTGCCCAGAATCAAGTATGCCCTTACGCCTTATAGTAGTCTTTTCAAATTCGATTGTCTAAAGCGATCCTCATGAAAGGAAACTGCATACAAATTAAACTTCACAAGCATGTTATAAATTAAAGCCAAATAACATACACCCAAATAGGCTAATATGTTATTATAGTATCAGCAATATACACCAACATACAGTCGGTGTATATCAACAGGATTGCTTATTCAAGCAATATATGAGTCCATGCCATGGTAATCGAGTTAATAAAAAGAAAACAATTTCCAAATTGACATTGTTACCCTTCAGCCTTCTTATATCACTGTCAAGTGCGCCATATCCGCTAAGATACGGGAAGTTGTCCCATCTATATCCCTATTATTAAACATGCTGAGTCTCACTCTTGATCAACAATCTTCATATATCATTCCTCGCCTGTGGATATTTTTGCTATGTTGGGACTATACGCAATCCCAAGAGTGAGCTGTAATTAGTTATGTAGCAAAGTTGAAATCGTTTTATTTTAAGCCAGCTTAATAAAGTTAGTAGTAAAATAAACTCAAATTAATTAAGCAAATAGACTATTCCCAATGCAATCCTAAACCTTAAACAATTCACACTAATTATAGAGGTTACATACACAATCAACATATAATCAATTTCCTAGCACTAACAATGATATAAATTGATAATAAGTAAATAAGGTAGGATGTAGAAGACACAATTATGTTAACGAAGCTCGCAACCAAATGCCAATCTTGGCTTTCCAACCCTCGGAGTTCTGAAAGTAACCTCGTATTATATCCGGAGTTCACCACTGGCTTACGTTGTGCTAAACTTATAATACACCCCCAAGAATCCACACTAAACACCTTAGCTACGCCTCAGTAACCAATTTATGGGTCCCTTCCAGTAACTCCTGCAACCACCGAGCTGCATGTCTACAATAACCTAGAACAACCTTCTAGTACACCTAAGAAACTAATTTACAACTAGCTTCATCCCTTTTCTTAAAGAAAAGAACTTTGTTCGGTTTAACTCCTAAAACTTACTAATAATGTTAAGTTTTGAACAAATATAAGTTTGTTCTAAATCCCTCATAATATACCTGAATGCTATTTAAGAGAGATTAAATTTTTCTTTGGGAATAAATGAGAATTGGTTGAAGAAATTAATGTTAGGTTAAGATTAATTTAAATGCTTTTATAGCTGCCAAAATCCACAATGAACCGCCATTACCCAGCTCCTGACTGTCTTATGCCGTATTCAAAATGATTTGCTTTTTAAAATGGTTATAAATGAGGCACAACGCCCCTTAAGGGGCTCGATTGAGGAGTTTCATTTATTTCTTTGAACTCCTCTCGATAACAATTGCCCCTCGTATCTGCCTGCGCAGGGCCGATCCTATGAACAGAACATTTTCTAGTTCGATCCACAAACTTTGATCTCTTATTCTTTAATGTATCCTAAGACGACACAAAATCATTTTAACTCGTCTCTAGAAGTCCAAATGCGTAGATCAATCAAGAACAAAGTTTATGATCGTGCATTCAAGAGAGAAATCTATTTAATTCTAAATAGTTTAACTACCTTTAAAATATCTCAAATCCAATCTACAAATTAAATAAGTTTATAAATTTCTTACAAACTCCTTATGAACGTATATAAGACTTAAACTATAGTTGGTATTGACTTGATTTGATTCTTGTACCCAAAGTGCCAATTAACACGCACCATGTGGGGTTTCTAATTTCAACAATTATTATCTCTACTTGTAATTTGTTATTATTTAAATATAGATTAGTCAATTGTTTAGTCAACAAAATCCCTTTCGATGATAACACATTAGCAATACGTAACTGAAACTAAAGCAATGA